>JAZKJV010000560.1:0-600000 GCA_037367405.1 Ottelia alismoides | reverse complement strand
GCTTGATGCGCAAGTTCACCAACAAGAGAGACATTGCAAGACCTGGCCAAACAAGATTTGCAACCACTTTTCTCACTCTTGAGAGCCTGAATGAGAAGAAAGACAAGCTTAGACTGATGTTTTCCTCAGAAAAGTTGAGGAACTGCAAATAATACAAGACCAAAAAGGGAGAAGCAGCGAGTTCTATTGTATTCAGCCTTACATTTTGGAACCACACCACACATACCGTCCGAGTTTTCACTCCATTAGTTCGTTTATTGCATGTTGTTGACGCAGATCGACGTCCATCCATGGGCTTTGTGTACGTAGGGCATGAAGATGCTAAATGGGAGATAATTGCATCATTGAATGGTATGGAGTCATCTTACAATTTTTTTGTGGATGTTGTTACCTCCAAGACCAAAGGGAGGCTCGATACTCCATTGCATCTAGCGGCTTGATACTTGAACACATTTTTCTTCTACACCGAGTCTCGTGGTGATCAGGATGTTGTGGTGAGGAGAGGGTTTAAGGAGTGCATGGAAATATTTTATCCAGATTTGGATATACAAGATGCAATTACCAGGGACGAGCTTCCAGCATACAGACTTGGTCGCGGTGATTTTGGCAAGTCTTTAGCGGTGAGACAGAGGATGACAAATGACAGCAATTACGATCCAGGTATTTCATGCCGGACAATTCTCTCTTTGGCAAGCCTTTTTTATTATATTATATTATATTATAATTATATTAACGAATTCTCTATTTAAATAGCTAATTAGTGGTATAATCATGGAGATGACACGCCTCATTTGAAAGCCATGGCCATTAAGATCTTGAGCTTGACGTCTTCATCCTCCGAATGTGAGCGTAACTGGAATACATTTGACACGGTAATGACGTCATTCCAGCCACCAAATTTGATTACTAATAGTAAACTATAATGTAGTAATTGATATAAACTTAAAATTTGTATTTTGATGTTCAGTTCCATACCAAGAAGAGGAACAGATTGGAGACGAAGAAGATGAATGATCTTGTGTATGTTAGTTCAATTCAAACCTGAAGGAACGTCGAGTTGAGAAAGAAAAAGATCCTCTCTCACCTCGTTATCGTGCATACATGGCTGAATGGACTGGAGGTGTCGATGCTCACGATGAAGAGGTTTTTCCAGGTTCCGGATTGACATGGGGTGCTGTAGCACATGCTAGTGGTGCTGAAGAGAATTTGGAACCGAGAAGGAGCCAATGAGTTGACCGTAGCAGGGGAGCTTCATCTTCAAGCTCCAATGCTACGCCAATGAATGAGAACGAGGAGTTACATCTTGATGATAGAGAAGAAGAAGATGATGATGATGATGATGATGATGATGATGATGATGACGACGACGACGAAGAAGAAGAAGAAGAAGAAGAGATGGACTTGGATGATGACATCAAGGTTGCAAAAATCGGTAGTCAGTACTCGGTCGGCCGGGTCACTGACTAAGGATTAATCGGCAGTCAGGCGACTAATCGGATTTAGTCTGACTTTAATCGGCTTTGAATTTTATGATTATTTTAAATATATAACTCATTTTTATACATATATTTACATAGATTTTGTACATTTTTATACTATCATAATAAATTAAATGAAGTAATTGAATTTAAATAAAACATTAAGCATATTATAATAAGTTTGCTTATAAAAAAAGCAAAACATAAAAAAATATGGTATCTCCAAGCAAAAATTGGTCGACTATTGTCCATAGTCGGAATTAGTCGGTACTCGGTCATCCACCCCACTAACTAGACTAGTCGGGCCAGTCGGGCGACTTTTACAACACTGCATGACATTGAGGATTGAGTCGATTGACTTGTCTTCCTTTCCACTTGTATTATTGTTTTGGACATGTTGTATGTGTTTTTGAATATTTGCTCGTGCTATGTACCAAACATTTTGAATCTTTGATCTTAACTTGCTTCATTTTTCTTCTCTTGCTATAAATTTGTAAGCTCTTGAAAATATTAAATATGCTAGAATTATGAAGATAAATGATAGTATATGTATTAAAATTTGATTTATATATTAAAAATAATTAAAAAAATTCAAAATCGACTAATGCCCGACTAAATCCGATTACTCTCCCGACTGCCGATTAATCCTTAGTCAGTGACCATGCCGACCGAGTACTGACTGCCGACTTCTGCAACCTTGTCTGCAGGCCTCCTCCCTCTCTTTCGGCGGAGCTGGTTAGAGATTATGGGTTCTTCTGGAGGCTGGGTCTTCCCGTAAGAATTGGCTTCTTCTTTTGGTTGGTCAGGAGGAACAGGGTGATGACGCGGGACCGTTGTGCCAGGCTGCTTGGTGTGGTCTCCCAGGTGCCTTCTGTGTGGTGTGGGAATTAAGTCGATGGAGCATCTCTTTTTCTCCTGTCAGGTTGTGGCACCTATTTGGGATGACCCGACATTGGGTTGGGTCAACAGGGAGAACGTTGTTGCTTTCTGTGGTGGCTTGGTTGTGGCTAAGCATCAGCCAAGGAAGGAGCTGCTTCGGCCACTTGCGGTGATTTGGGCCTTTTGGCTGGCTAGGAATGCGTTGTTGTTTTCTGGTCGAAGGTTTTACAAGGAAAATATTTTTATCCAGGTGTCGGATTGTTAAACTCGTGGTTCGCCTAGTGCATCTCGTTGTAATTGCTTTTTGATCTCCTTTTTATTAATGCATTTTTGGGGTGAACACCTATGAGTGTATCCCCCTTTCTTGGTTTCAAAAAAAAAAATATTTAAAAAAAACTCAAACTGGGAGAGATTTTGTGGCTGATGGATACTTCTGTTGTGTGTGCTATTTGCCAGCACATAACTTAATAGTGAGGAAAAATTCACCTCTATTGCATGTTAAAATGGTAAGTGGCCATTTACAGCTGCAATTTTTTTATTTACTATAAAAAATAGAGGTGGCTTTGGTTTTGAGCAATAGCTAACAAAGTCGCATCTTTAATAGGCGGCCACGTGCACACCCCCCCCCCAAACCCAACACTCTCTCACTTTCTTCCATGTTGTCGCCTTCCTCCCTTATTAATGTTGCCATTGTTATTTATGATGCAACCATCTCTACCCTTCCCCCCACCACCCTGACGCATGTTGTTGCCTTGTTCTCTTGTCGAAGGTAAATGGGTATAGGATTTACAGTGTATTGCACAGCTTGCACCTAGTGGTTTATGTTGCTTCCTGATTTCCACGAGAAGCAGTAGTTAGCTAAAATAGAGTCGCCTCTTCAAGAGACGACTATGACCCAAAAACGAATCTACCACTTCAAGAGGAGGGCTTTGATACAGTAAAAAAATTATTCGTGGTCATATGTGGCCATTCATTTTTTTCTACATGCAGTATGGGCGAGTGTTCCTCCCTTGATAGTGCTTCATATCCTCAGCTCATACCAAGAGGAAGTTCTAATCTAACTTCTATTTGTATGTATGTATGCACAAAGTTTTTATGATCTCTATTAACAAATGATAACATGTTATACGAAGTATCTCGATCTAATCATTAGTCCAAAATTTAAAAGAACTCTTGTTCCCTTTCATCGAGCGGAAAAGCGGCGCCATATCCGAGATGATCGACCATAAACCCCTCGGAAAAAAACAATAACGATCTCACCAACGCTCTAGTCATGTTGACATCACCAAAGATCTCGGAAACTCTCTCATCAATCTTATCCCCCTAGATTCTCACCAGATAGTTAATTAGCAGACTCATTCATCCCCTTAAGTCGCAAGAGCCCTAGACATCCCTCCTCCAGATGTCTAGGGGTATTCTAGACAATAAGAGCTGACACCTCTTCTTTTATGGCTAAAAATAAGTGGTGTGTGTGGTTTTTTTTTTAGGCTCAAAAAAGGGGGAGAGACTCGTTGGTGTTCGCCCCAGAAATGTATAAAAGGAAATAAGAAAATATAGTTACAAAGTCGAGGTGGGAGAAATGAAAAGAGAAGCCACAAGCAAAAGCGACAAAACCCCGGGGCTATAGAAGACACCAGCCCGCAGCAATAAGGCCCATAACCCTACTGAATACACCAGTCTCCAATAAAGCGAGCGCACAGAATAAGAATGTTTTCTCGATAAAACCGTTGGCCGGAGAAAATAGCTTCGTTCCTGCCAAGCCATATGTACCACAGTCGCGCAACGGGAGCCAAGAGATCCCGCCTATCCCTGTTCCTGTTGGTCCAAAGAAGCTCGCAGAGAGCAGAGAGGTTGTCCGCTCTCGCCCAAGGCAAGTCGTCCCAGATCCCCGACACCATCTGGCAGCCGAAGAAAAGGTGGTCAATAGTTTCGTCCTCAGTATTACAAAGGGGACAGGAGGCGCTGAAATTAGCAAAGATTCTAGCACAACGATCACAAGTCATCAGCCTTCGTCTGCGCAGTAACCAAAGGAATATGCCGATGCGCTCCATCAAGCGCAAGCCCCAAAAGAATCCACAGTCACGCACTAGAAGAGAAGAAGCAGGAGGAGGAGGATTGACCAGAGCCCGGTAGGCCTTTCTCGTAGAGAATGGGTCGTCCTTCCAACACCAATGATCCACTTGCATATTCGGTGTAGCAGCATCACGAAGGGCTACCAAAAATGAAACAAAATCGTCCACCCGCTGCTCAGAGAAGTTCGCGGAGAAGCGTGGACACCAGCACCCATCCAACCAACAATCAGCCACGGTCGCATTCTTATGAGACGCTAATGCGAACAAGCGCGGAAAACGCACCTGAAAAGGACCACCGCCTGACCAATCATCCTGCCAAAACTTGAATGAGTCCCCCTTGCCCAGCACCGGGATGAAAAGCGCAGCATTCCTCGCAAAGGCGTCCATCACACTATGCCAAAACGGGGAGGGATGGATGTTCAGTGCCCCCCGCGCCAACCCCAACCAATCGTCGCCCAAGAACGCCCTGAGGACAGAGATAAAGAAGTTATCATCCGTCCCCCAAATTCTACTCATCCACTTGAGTAACAGAGCATCATTCACCACATCTAATCTCCGCACACCGAGGCCACCATAACGCTTAGGCATAGTAACGTCATCCCAAGCAGTAAGATGCAGGCCCCTACCCTCCCCCCCCCTTCCTTCCCCACAGGAAACGACGCATACAACGCTCGATCCGCAATCGAACCCCCGCCGGCATTTTACGAACAGAGAGAAAATATAAAGGGATAGAGGAAAGCACCGACTTGAGAAGAATAAGGCGCCCCCCCCCCCCAGAGAGCAAAGCCGCCCGCCAACCAGCGAGGCGCGTTTCCACGCGCTCAGCAATCACAAGCCAATCCCAGACTCTGACCTGACCCACCGACAAAGGTAAGCCAAGATGGTCAATAGGAAGCTCACCAGGAGAAGAACCAAGCAGCCGACCGCATTCCTCCGCCTCCGCTGGCGAAAGGCCAAAGGGAACCACCTTGGATTTGGAGGCGTTAATCGACAATCCCGACAAGTACCCTACCCGATCTACATGGATTGACCCTAAAACAATTAATATCCAATATGCAATTACGGATCAGGTACCCGTTGTGGCATAACACGTCGAATTTGGGGCACCAACCCGATCGACATCGGATAGCCACGGGCAACCCGTCAGCAACCCGTGAATACCTGGAGTTTGTCAGCCCATGTCCCTATTCAGCTACCACCAAAACCCTCACCATCGCCTCTCCGCCCTTTGAAGCTCTAGCAGTTGCCTCCATGTGCTCGCCGATCACCGCCACCTCCACCACTCCTATATCCCCGTGTTGCTTCCACTGTTATTGAAACCCTCGCCACCGCTTCTCCGCCCATCGAAGACCTAGCCGCCTTCACCTCATTGTCACCACTACCACTGAAACTCTCATCGCCACCACCCCCTCTCCTCCATCCCCTTGTTATAGCAGTCGTGCATAACCTCCAGGACTCTGCCTCCACATTGAAGCAAAGATCTTACACAGAATCTAACGATCAATATCTTTCGGCTAATTTGATCTTTCTTTCTCCTACAGTCTACTCGTTTGATCTTTCTTACCGCCGCAGTCTACTCGTCCACGTATCTCAGACGCTACCGATTCCAGTTCGATCAATCTTCTCTGCAAATCCTTCATTTTGCTTCTAATTGCACCTGATGGTGAGATGTGTAACTCAAGATTTGATCCTATTTGGAAAAGCTAATAGTTTGGAAGAGATAATAGTTCCTCCTTGCATAATTCGTTGACAGAATTGGTGTGGATGGTAAGAGATGTAACTCAAGATTTGATCTAAGGATAAAATTTTTAAATATGATCATCTTCATGGAATTCAGACATACTTCCATTTGACCTTCCACATCTAATTGAATCTGCAATTGGAGTCCCGATCTACTGCAGTTGTATGCATATATTTGATAGTAATTGGGTCATTGGTCTCTCCAATTTTACATTCGAAGAATATTACTGTGATTGAAGATTGAGGGATCATTCTAAGTGGTTGAGCCTAAAGTTTGATCGGATATATAGCTTTCTTTGTTTTCTCTTTGAACTCTAATTTTGTATAGTTGCAGAAGTGGCGTAATTTCAGTCCAGGATATTAAAGTTCAATAGTTGTTTGGTTGAATGCCTACAAGAGGATGAACTTGAAATTTTATGTTCAATTCAGGAATGAAAGCATTTCAACTATGTGACTTCTCCTTAAATTGAAGAATATGGAAGAACATGATGTGTTTCCAGGTGTTAAAGGTCAGAGACGTGCACTCTCAGCTTTGACTGTGGAGATTTGCTAGATCAAACATTATCTGAGTCGATTTCTTGTGCTTCTTCTCTTTCATCTTCGACTGGAAAATCTTCAGATTTTTTGCGATGATGATCAGTGTTCCGTGGCATTGGCGATGAAGGGGAGTTACAAGGTCTCTTCGAGGAGAATGGCTTCACCGGCTTCACCTTCGTGTGGAATAGACTGTATGTTTTCGCATAGTATTATAGCAACTCAACTCACAATTCATCTTCATGGTTCATATTAATTTTGATTACTAATTCTATCCAACATCTCAATGACTGGCCTACATTATTTTTGTTCTTAGAAGACAAGTTGGCTTCTATGAGGTTGTGATGGAAGAAATATTAGGTTCTATCTGGAAAAATACACCCACGAGAAGGACAGCAAATGAATAGATGCAGGGTAGCAAGTGATGGGTTCCTAATTGGTTCGATAGTTAGACCTTGTATGGAAAATCAAAATGTGATGTGTTTAGTCCCCCATTGATTAGACTTAAAACTTGGTTGTGTTAATAGGCCTCTAAAAAGAACCTCACAATTGTCTCATGAAAAATCCAATGCAATATCCCGTCCTTTGTGGCTTTTCTCGTGATTTAATATCAATCCTCTGGAGTAGGGTTCCACGAATCCATATCTGCATATTATAACCTCACCAACTCAACCAAGTTCCACCACTCATCCACAAGGGACTAAACATTTCCACACATATTTAGTTTATACACAAAGCTCTTAACAATCCCCCTCAAGCTAGAGCATGAAATGCTAAGCATGGAAAATGCAAAACTCAACACAAACAAGCTGACTTTATAATTCAAATACAACTCAAGATCAAAATAGCATCTTCTCGTACTTCTGATATGGGAAATCTATAACTCATGTTGTTGGGCTCTTAAATGCTTTGGATACGAAAGATTGAAATGAGTCTCACGAATGGACATCTCCATGAGTGCTTCCCCCATATGAAGATCTGAATATTGGATTTCATCATGAAATATATGCATTGGGTATCTCTCAAATAAGAACCTTGAATTGGGTTTCTCCCATATTGGTTCAAAGAGTGGGATCTCTATTATGAAGTCCTTATAGATCTCTCTGTCTCGAACATCTACCACGAATCTCTGACATATATGGTCTACATGAAGACTCTGAGCCAAACACATGATTACGGAGACATCTTCAATAAAAGATCTCATATGTAAACATCATAAAAACATGAAGGTGCTCTCTAACACGGCCCTAATCTCTCATATCCGTATGGGAGGTATAAACAAAGAATTCCCGCTTTTGTCATTCTTGTCTTTTTGAAGAAAAAAATATCCATAAAAACATTTCACGGTCCATGTCATTCCTTTTTTGGGCCTTCCCTTTTTATGCTCCTTTTTTGTTGTATCACTGACCCATTTTTTTAACAACCACATGTTTTACTTCAACCACCTTTGTTTCTAGGTCGTTTGGCCTTTTTATGTGCATCCTTCATTTTCTTAATCCAACAAAAGGCCAACCCAAACAAAATAAAAAATATAAGCAAAGTAGGGCTTATGTTTTCTTAAATGGGGGTTAGTCCTACTCATCTCTGCCTTCCATTTTTAGGTCTCCCACATGAGAACCAATCGAGAGATGGGATGATGCTGCCTCAACTGCTAATCATCGTACTATGTATGCTTCTCTAGATGGTATTGCAGCCTCATCAAGCAGCACTGCCCCTTGTTGTATTTCCCCTCGTGTCACCAACATCATCAGGTTGCCTCCTAGAGCAATTGTCACGTCATCATGGCTTCACTTATTACTGCCAACGTGGCTTCACCTATCATCTCCACAATCGTCAGCATGAGATCGATCATGGGCTAATTCGCATGGTGGCTTTATATCTTTTCCTTCATTGCGAGCGATATAGTCGTTGCTCTTTCTTAAAGGAGCCTTTCCCATAAATCATGTGCCATCATGCAACCTTACTTCAATCGGATATGGGGCTCCAGCATTGAGAGTGAAGAATGATGTCCAAATTGTAATGGAGATCATTGTTGAAGAAGTATGCGACAATGATCTTTTGGAGGCTTTCATTCCCCTCACGCATTATGATGATTGTCGCCTTCTACAACTTGCTTACAACCGAACTTTGACAAAAAAAACTAACAATCACAACTAAATTGAACCTTGAAAAAATAGTCCAAAAATTCACTCTAATACCATGTAAAAATATGAAATAAAGAATACAAGGAGTTAAGAACAAGAAAACTTGGATTTTCATGGAACCATGCTCCCTAAGTAGTGGACATGGAATCAGGGGAGAAAACCACAAAGAGCTAGCTATTGAATTGTGTTTCTCATCGGATACAAGGAATGTGAGCCATGTATGCAGCCCCATCAACTCAACCGAGTCCCAAACCAAAACACATCCAGGTGGGATTAAGCATCTCCACATATATGTAGCACATATACAGTTTTCTCAATATATATGATAAGCATGAACCCCATACGTGCCCATCTTCACGCACTAGAAGCACAACACAGGCCACTTTGTTCACATGTTGAATGTCCACCTGCCAACCCCGTAACAAATGCTTCAAACCTTCCACTATGCTACCTTCCATCAAAGTCTCTCCACACGCACTCCAGCATGAGCAAACAACCCTCCTACACCAGTCATCACCACCTTCTTTGAATGACCTCCATCCACTCATTTTCAACCCTTTCAAATGGTCGGTAGCCCACTCCCCACTCTCTCTCACGACTTCCATTAGAGGAGCAAATGGATCAGATAAAACCCTCCATCCAATATACTCTCGTATTATCGGATTGGATGCATATAGTTATGTCATTCTAATGAATCGAAACGAACTAAGAGTTTTTTTCAAATCCAACTGACTAGGATTGGATCGAACCATTACAAAAATCCAATCCGATCCGATCCGTTAATTTGTTAATATATACATATATCATATGCATATATAACATCTAAAATTTTCTCTGAGACATGATGGTCATTTAATTTATCCATATGCAATATTACATCTTTGCTAGAATAAAATACTTAAATTGAAAACTCTCTTTCTTATTCTATTGTACAAATTCTGCTCACCTCAGTCAAGTGTATTTTTTGTGACCAAAGTCAATTGTATTTTTATTAGCATCACCATCATATTATGAATAAAAAGAAAGAAATTTATGACTGAAATATAAAAAATCCAACCCTCCGTTGTAGTAAATATTCTTTTGTTTATATCTATCGCATTATCGAGCCATAATCTAAATGTCAAGTGCCATACATAAGAGAATAGACTATTACAAGGAAATATGTAAATATCAGAAATCCAATTTACCACTCCAATCAGTAATCCAATGGATCAGATTGTATTAGATTTTCAGGTTTAATGGGTTAGATTGGAGTGGATTATAGAATATTTAATATGTTAAGGTTGGCTTAAAGGAAGAGTTAGGTTAAAATCCAGTCGGATCTGTATGGATGCATCTTCTCTGTTGCAGAATAACCATAGCAGCATCTGTTGCAGAATAACCATAGCAGCATCTGTTCAACTCAAAGTTAATGTAGAGGATGTCAAATCTCTGGCTACCAAACTAGGTATTTCTTGCCTTGGATCCCCCAGACAAAAGTATTTTATTTAAAATCAAGAGACACTCTCAATCCAACCATCCGATGGGTTGCATTTGTGAAAGCACTATCCCTTCTTGCCATTTTATGCTTGGAGCGCTCAAAATTACAGAGCCAAATCCATCTATTCAAGTCACTCATGCCGCTGGCCATACTAATGAAAAGAATTCACTTTCCTTGAAAAGAGCCAAAGAGACATTAAGAGAAGTTTAGCCCATTCTACAATGTCTCAATTGGGTTATATTATGTTAGCTCTAGGTATAGGTTCTTATCGGGCTGCTTTATTTCATTTGATCACTCATGCCTATTCTAAAGCATTATTATTTTTGGGATCGGGGTCCACTATACATTCAATGGAACCCGTTGTTGGATATTCACCAGATAAAAGTCAAAATATGGCTCTTATGGGCGGTTTAACAAGATATGTTCCAATTACAAAAATGACTTTTTTATTAGGTACACTTTCTCTTTGTGGTATTCCGCCTCTTGCCTGTTTTTGGTCCAAAGATGAAATAGACCTTGGTTATATTTCATCTCTTCAACAAGTTTAGTAATGAGCATAACGGTCCTATTGTTCCGATGGAGAGAAGAAACTATGATTAGCTTTAATTTACATGTGGCTTCGGTCATCTCCTTCACGCTTATGATATTAACTGCCTACCTGCATAAGTGTTTGTCCTGTAACAATACAATATCTTGGTCTACCGCTTTCGCTTGGGATGAACGGTCTGCGGCGGCGTGTGGCGTGCTTCTGGGATGCTCCCCTTCTTCTCTTCCTATCGATTATCTGGGTCTACCGCTGGGCGCGAGAAGGTCGAGATTGATCCATTGGAACAGGGTGATGGACAAGGCGGAGAGAAGACTTGCTGGGTGGAGCGCGGCTATGCTCTCCCGGGGTGGACGACTCGTGCTTATTAGGTCGGTCCTTGCCTCTATTCCCATTTATTTTCTGTCGAACTGGGCTATCCCGGTGGGGATTAAGAGGAGGCTTGAGGGCCTTATGCGGAACTTTCTTTGGGGGAAAAGGGGTCCCGCGTCGCGGGGCCTCCATCTTGTGGCATGGAAGGAGGTGGCGAAAAGAAAGTGCGATGGTGGGCTCAGCATACGAAGGTTGGATCTGGTCAACGACGCACTGATGCTAAAATGGGTCAACAAACTTTGGGGTAGCGCCTTCGGATTCTTTCCCTCTATGCTGCGGGATGTTCTTTCGATCGGGGTGGACATGCTGCGGGACGCCGACTCTTTGCGCTCTGGAACCCCATTCTGGAGGGGGATCGCCTCGGCGGTTAGGCGGTTCTCTCATTTGTTCAAGCCGGCCCTGGGGGATGGCAACACTTTTCTTTTTTGGCACGACGCCTGGGCGGGGGACACCTCTCTCGGTAATTCTTTCCCCCGTCTTTGTGCTCTGGCTTCTGACTCTAGCGCGTCGGTGGCTTCCGCTTGGGGCGGGGGCGACTGGTTCCCTTCTTTTGCTGGCAACCTCTCCGACGAGCGTTTTGATGACTACTTAAACCTCCTGCAGCAGCTTAGGGATGCGCCGAAGCCCTCCACTGGCAGGGATCACTGGGTTTGGCGCGACGGCGCCTTCTCTTCGAGGCGGGCGTTCAAGGTGCTCTCGCAACAACACGCCTCTGACCGGAACCTCCTTTGCAAGGATCTTGGGTGGCTGTGGCGCATAAAATTACCGGAGAGAGTGATCTTCTTCCTTTGGCTCTTGAGGCGTGGAAGGGTCTTGACCCGAGATAGATGTGCAAAGTTTCTCTCGGGGACTGACTCCCTGGATTGTGTGCTGTGTGGAGGCGATGGGGAGACTTTGCAACACCTTTTCTTCTGTTGTCCGAGCTCTGCCACAATCTGGGAGGACCTCAATGTGGCTTGGGTCAACGCATCTTCAGCCGACTCGTTTTGGGACTCTATACGCTCAAGTGTTGATCGGCCAAGGAGGGAGTTGCTTTGCCCGTTCGCTTGCATTTGGGCGCTGTGGCTCGCTAGGAACGCGAAGATTTTCAGGGGTCAAAGGTTCTACAAGGAGAATGTTTTAGCACACGTTGATATGCTTTTGAGTGACTGGCTGCTCCTGTAGTGCTGTGGCCGTGTGTTGTTATCATTTTGTTTTGGGCTGGGGCCTCGGCCGGGATCCACTCGATCCCTGGTGTTTGTATTTCTTTTCTTCCTCCTCCTCTCCTTCGTTTGTTTTTAATAAAATTTGGGGCGAACACCACGACGTGTCTCCCCCGAACCGCTTTGGTTTCAAAAAAAACAATACAATATCTCAAATATGTCATAAATGATGAGGAGTTTTTTCAAATCTGCCTTTCTCAAATGTATACAGGTTCTGGTTAACAAGGAGTTGTTTTCTTTCATCTTACGTAACAAGATGATCTAGAGGAGCTGTTGGCACCAAATAAGCAAGTTTCTCTTCCAATAGGAAATGAGATGATTCTTGCCACCATCAATAACGTAAGGTATTCTTTATGCTACATCTTTTTTAACAAACATATAAATAAGCCAAAGGATGACTATTATTTTTTAACAAACATATAAATAAGCCAAAGGATGACTATTAGAGTTTTTTTTATTCAAATGACTATTGGAGAATGACTGTGTAGTCATACAACGATGCACAGTGCACTAGAATAAGAAAAAATACTAGAAGAGGAAAAAATAGTACAATCTTCTTTGAGCTCCACAGTTTATCTTCAACTTATTTTTGGATTCTAGACTACTCTAGAATGTCATTTTGTTTTGGAATCAAGTGTTTTGACTATTTGTGTTCATCAGTTTTTAGGCCATATTTGTGTTTATCATATCCTTAGGTCTAATACATGTATTGTTATAAGGAATTTTATCACTTGTGCCCCTCCGAGATATCACAATATCAGTTATGCCCCTATCTTTTTGGTAATATCAGTTGTGCCCCTCACTTCTTGCTATTTTATCACTTGTGCCCCTCGGGTTAGTGACCGTCCATCCACAGTGCAAACGGACGTTAACTTTGAGGACATAAGCGGAATTAATTTAAAAAAAAGGTTATTTGGTCATTTTATACCATCTTCCTCATCATCTTCTTCTTCCTCCTCTTCCCCATCCTCTTCCTCCTCCTCCAACCTCCTCCTCCTCCCTCCCCCTGCCCCGCGCCGCCCAGCTCCGCCCTGAGCTCCCCGCACCTCCTCCCAACCCGCCGCACCGCCCCTCGCCGCACCTCCTCCCATCCCGCCGCCCCCTCCCCTCCCCGGTGTCGCCCCTTGCTCCCCCTCCCCCTGGGTTGCACCCCTCCCAGGCCTGCACCTCCTCCACTCCCCGGCATCGCCCCCCTGCTCCCCCTCCCCCCAGGACTGCGGCCCCTCCCAGCCCCGCACCTCCTCCTCTCCCCGACGTCGCCCTCCTGCTCCCCCTCCCTCCTGGGTTGCGGCCCCTCCCAGCCCCGCACCTCCCCCCCCCCCCCCCCCCCGCATCTCCTCCCCGGTGTCGCCCCCCTGCTCCCCCTCCCCTCTGGGCTGCAGCCCCTCCCAGCCCCGCACCTCCTCCTCTCCCCGGCCCCCCTGCTCCCCCTCCCCCCTGGGCTGCGGCCCCTCCCAGCCCCGCACCTCCTACCCTCCCTGACGCCGCCCCCCTGCTCCCCCTCCCCCCTGGGCTGCGGCCCCTCCCAACCCCGCACCTCCCCCTCGCACCTCCTCCCCTCCCCGGCGTCGCCCCCCTGCTCCCCCTCCCCCCTGGGCTGCGGCCCCTCCCAGCCCCGCACCTCCTCCACTCCCCGGCCCCCCCTGCTCCCCCTCCCCCATGGGTTGCGGCCCCTCCCAGCCCCGCACCTCCTCCCATCCGCACCTCCTCCCCTCCCCAGCACCGCCCCCCTGCTCCCCCTCCCCCTTGGGATGCGGCCCCTCCTAGCTCCGCACCTCCTCCTCTCCCCGGCCCCCTGCTCCCCCTCCCCCCTGGGCTGTGGCCCCTCCCAACTCCGCACATCCTCCTCTCCCCGGCCCCCTCCCCCCTGGGTTGCGGCCCCTCCCTACCCCGCAACTCCCCCCCCCCCGCACTTCCTCCCCTCCCCGGCGTCGCCCCCTGCTCCCCCTCCCCCCTAAGTTGCGGCCCCTCCCAGCCCCGCACCTCCTCCCCGACGCCGCCCCCCTGCTCCCCCTCCCCCCTGCCCCGCACTGTCACCTGCAGCCACGTCGTGAAGCCGACCTCCTCCCGCAGCCACGCACCTCCCCCGACCCCTGCCGCCAGCCCGCACCTCCTCATTTGATTTTATTTTGACCATAATACCCCTGTTAACCACACCATGGTTTGAGTAAACTATGGTTATTTCAATTTTTTGACGGTCAATCTGACGGAAGGGCACAACTGATGACGGAGAAAGAAGTAAGGGGCACAACTGATATTACCAAAAAGATAGGGGCATAACTGATATTGCGATATCTCGGAGGGGCACAAGTGATAAAATCCCTTGTTATAAACTAGTGGTGTTTGGACAATTATCACCCAGAGCATTTTCATCCTTCGGAGAAGACTAATTATAAAAGCAAAATGCAAATAATCATAAAATAGTGGTACATAAGGGGCTACTTAGGTCAGCTTTATAGACCTTGAGGGGTAATGTTTGTAAAAATGGGCATTCCTAAACAACTTTATGCGGATGAGATAGAAGGATAAATATATAACTGGAAGGAGAAAGAAATATGAGACTGAATATGACAGAATCCATGGGGAGAACACATATTTGTTGCCGATGTCCCACTCTAAGGAACAACGTATTAACGATATAACAAGTATATAATTGAAAAAACCAAGGATGTCCAAACATAGTTAGTAAAGCCAAATCAGCAAAAGAAAGTAACAAATAAAAAACAGATTATCTAGCAGCCATTGGCAGAAAGGAATATCTCTTTCAATGTCGGAAACAAGATACAAAGACTAATACCTTCTAGCATTTAGACCAAGCATTTTCTGTATTCCCATCGACAGATATGTGGCAATTTTTCCAAGTGGATATAACACCAAGGAAAGCCATGCAACTGGCCTGACATGAAGCGTCATAAACAAGAGACAAGTTAAGCTCACTTGTGTTTTGATATGACTGCAAAAAAATACAATATAAACGTGCATATTTTATTTGTTTGACTGAAGTGAATAATATTTCACCTGACAACAATCCTAGCTACTTCTGTGGCATTATGAACGGCTATACTTTTGGGGGTAATTTCAGTGAGTAGTAATACAGCAACCTAAAGTAAAAAGGGAACACGTTAGCGAAAGATATCACCATGTCTGTGAAATGACTGCAGCGTTCCTACTAAAACCAGTAGCAATTTAAAGTCGAGATAAAGCTTAAATGTTTAAACAGATACAGGATATGAAGCTAATTCAAAATTCATATCATGCCAAGGAGGTCGTCGTAACTTCACAATGTTCACACTGTGTTTATTAACCAATCTTGTTTTCAGTGCATGCATGTGCAAGGCTGGAACCTGAGCCAAGTAACATCCAAGAACCTCTGCCAAGGAAATAGCCAAGTATCACTACCATGGACCAACACCCGGTTCGTCGCCCCCAACAATCTAGTGACCCTCCTTCGTGAAATGGGACATATGCACCATTGTTCGAATCCAAGCTTAGAATGGAACTTTTTAGAGTTGCCAGACTTCAGCAAAAAATGACTGGGACTTCTGAGGCAACACCAAAGGAGGATGGAAGGCGATGATGGGAAAGGCAAGGGAGACAGGCGAATCGTGCGGTCGAAGCGAAGGCGAGTGCGGGTTCCATCATCCCCAGCGAAGGGCCGGCCTACGCTCCAATGGTGTCTGGTGTAGCAGGGTTGCAAGACTAATGGGAAAGTGCATGTTCTGCCCAGAAGTTGGAGGTGCATCAGATATGGCGACAGTTGGCCACCTCGCAGGCTCATGTCACAATGTTATTCAGTGTTTTTCCTGCGAGGGTTTTGGCCACCGACGGAGGTGGTGACAGCAATGAGTACGGAGCTCACCTAAAGATCGACAACGTTAAAAAGATATACAGTTTTCAGAAGTGGATCTAAAGCTATAGGAACGTTCGATTCTCATCATGAGAACACGCTAAAAGGAGTTCTTGTGGCTATTTGTTCTCAATAGAACATCTGGTTTCAATTGGCAATGGCGGACATTGGCAATAAAGTAGGCGCTTTTGGCGGAGATGTTATCCTTCTTAATAAGTTCACGATATGTGTGTGGGGCCTTTCTGAGAAGGAGGTGAGGCTGATGATGCAAGATCGAAGGTCGGGAAAGTAGGGTGGGAGAGTAAGGTGGTGGCGCCCCACTTTATAGGATGGTGCTTCTCATGAGGTCTCCTGCAAAGTTTTGTTCCTAAAAGGGATCTCGCTTCGTGCTAGGGATTTTAGCCCAGTGACCAAACTTCTGGAAGAGTTTGGGAAGCTGATCTCCATAGCTTCTGATGGATTCTCGAAGGAATCTGACATGCCTTTGAAGGCGAAAGTTGTTGGTCGAGGTGGCTCGGTTCCTTATGAGGTGTGTCTACGAATGGGAAACGAATCAAACGATGTCTTCAGATTCGCGGTCGAGGAGCTTCGATCCTACAATGGCGGCAATGCCAGAGATGGGTCAAGGCTAAAGGATGGTCATGTAGCATCGATAACAGTGTGTCGGTTACACCTCCGCAATCTCAAGAGACGGAGGCCAATATGCATGTGAATCCACCTTGGAATGCGAGTGGCATGTTTCAGTTCTCTAAAGGATCCACTTTTCAAAGACGCCTTATTGGCAGACTCGGATTGTTGCAGTAGGCCGAAATGGGGGCTCAAAGAATCCGAAGCGGATTTGCATATGCTTTTCTCCGACCCGGTGCTGTGGGGTTCATTTTCTTCTGTTTGGGCAGACCCTTTAAGGAGCTACTCAATAGATCTGGATCTCCTTCAAACTGGATCTTTAGGTTCTAATCTAGTTTGTAGTGTTTGAAGGACATTTACTTTCTTGGAAGAAGCTCAATGTTGGAGGGGCCCCATCAGGGTGGCGGGTCCCGGGGAAGTGTGCTTGGCGTGGTAGGGAAGGAAGCGTATGGGGTCGTGAGATGTGGGGGGGGCTACAACCCTGCACGAAGGTACTCTCCGTTGATAATCACCGTGATTGAACATAATCATCGTGGAGAGACCGGAGGCCATTTTCTCCTCGACGCTCTCCTACTAGGCGATATGGAAAGAGTAATTCTGGATTGGTCAAGAATGAGTAATGGAGGCGACTGAGGGCGGTGTTATACAAAGCACTAGACCTTTCGGGAGCCACAACTGAGGCCCCAAGTACTGATGTCAGGCTGAATAATCGATGCGGGGAAGCACATACATCCGTGGGGGCAGACGTGTCCCAAGAGAAGCACGATGAGAAACCAGGAACCGAGGAGGGCTTCTTCGGGAAGAATTTAGTGGACTGCCCGGGAGTAGTTCCACCACGAGGAATATGGATCATACAGAAACGAACATAATGACTTGGAATGTATGGAGCCTTGGGAGACCTGAGAAATGGTTGGCGCTGCAGGATTTATGTATAGAGGAGAAGGCGGGCATTATTTTGCTTCAAGAACTGAAAATTTCTCACGGAGCAAATGTTATTTGGAGGTCAATGGGCTACAAACTCATCCAAGGTTGCGGGAGGTATCCTAACTGGTTGGAATAGGGACAAGTTCTATCTAGAGAGGAGCTTAGGGTAGTCACTCAATCTCAATTAAGTTTAAAAGGAAGGCAGATGATCTGAGGATCGTACTACTAATGTTTATGGCCCAATGAATGGGAAATGCTTGACAATCTACACCTGGTCAGAGCAAGGTACCCTCGAAGGCTTGCATAATTGGAGACTTTAATGTGACGCTTCATCCTAAGGATCAGTCGTGTATGCGAGGCGAGGTTGATGGGGGTCGGATGCACTCTCTCTTCTGATTAGTGATTACAGTCCACATATTCATGATGTGGTGGATTGTATATACAAATATAGAAATTCTATATATAGATCTCGTATTGATCGATTCCTTATATCGTCGGAGGCATTGTAGTCTTTCCCTTTGGCACGTACGTGGGCTCTCTCATGAGCGCATTCTAATCATAACCCCCCTTCTGTGGTCATCGGTCTGTGGTCATTGGGTGAGGATACACGACCAAGGTCTTTCTTCATATTTGAATGTTCATGGTTGCTTGAGGACGATTTTCAGGATATGGTTGGTTGTTTCTGGTGCAATGGTCAACTTGTTAGTTCGGTTGCGATCAGCTTGGCAACCAAACTAAATTTGTCCATCAACATTGGTTGGAATACAACAGGATAATACGAGAACATTGCCGGTGTAAAAGAGTAATGGCACATGCAGAGATTATCAGACTAGCCTTGTTGGAAGATGAACATGACCTGACAATGGAGGAAATCAAACAGCAAGCCATGCAACTTCATGAGGTCCACCTTGAGGATAGGAAAAAGAGATTGAATAGAGGCAAAGATCATGTCAGTGGTGGCTTAAAGATGGGGTGTCAGTGGTGGCTTAAAGATGGGGATGCTAACACCAGTTTCTTCCACTACATGGCTAGTGGAAGGAGGCGCAAAAACTATATTCATTGCATCAATGTTATGGGATTTCAGGTGCAAGGAGATGTAGAGGTGGGTAGGGCTCTTCGTGCTTATTCTGAGCACTTCAGTAGGAGGTTACTCATGCGAGGAAAGGGGGACAAGGGGATATCAACATTGCAGGTGAAGACCTCGGTTGCCCCTTTTACTGAGTCAGAGGTCAAACAAGTTGTGCGGCATTTGAATGTGAATGGTGTTCCTAGTCCGGACAGGTTTTTGCTTTGATTCTGTAGGGAGATTTCGGACATCATCAAAGGTGACATCGTGGAGGTACTCCACGAGTTCAAGGAGAAGAACCCGGAGATCAAGTGTTTGAACAAAGCTCTCTTCTTCCTGTTGCCAAAGGAGGTCGCGACTAGAGTGGAGGATTTCATACCTACAGCATTATCCAATGTGGCTCTTACCTTATCATCGCCAAAGTTCTTGCTAACCGCCTACATGGTGGTCTTAGTTCTATCATTTCTCCAGAGCAAATTGCTTTTGTTCCTAGTAGATATATGGCGAATGGATGGGTGGTAGCGTCGAAAGTTGTGCTGGATTAGAAAAGAAACCAGTGGAAAGGTTCATTGTGGAAGGAGCAAGGCCTTAAATGTCGGTTTCGGTCACCATTTCGGTATCGACCAAAACAGAATTTTGATGGAATTTCGGTGGAATTTCGACCGAAATTTCGGTCATTTCGGTCATTTTTTGTACTAAGACCCCCATATTTCGGTCATTTCGGTCAAATTTCGATTTCGACTGGATATCGATATTCGACAGAAATTCGACCGAATTTCGCTGAAATTTGAGGCCATGGGAAGGAGGACTTCTCCGAGGCTTATGATTGCATAGATTGGCGACTTCTTTGGTCCTCGCTACAGCGAAGGGGCTTTCCGAAGATTTGGATTGCATGGATGAAGAGGTGTATCATGACAGCTTCATATACAGTACTTGTGAAAATTCCCCCAGAGGAGGATTTTTCCAACCTCAATGTGGGGTACGACAAGGTTGCCCCTTAGCACCCCTTCTCTTTATTATTGCAGCAAATGCTTTAGCAAGTATGATGAGACTTGCTTCAAATTACAGGCTATGCTCGAGTTATATCAGAGATGGCACGTCCATCCCTATCCTCCATTATGCAGATGATGCCTTGATATTTTGGGAGGTGTTGTTGAACACATGCAGTGTGCCTCCTATTATGGAGATTTTGGGGGACATTTAAAGCCCGCGGCTTAATAGAGAAAAATCGATTTTCCTTCCATTTGGTATTACTTAAGAGGAGATCCAGAAGGTGGGCTCAATTCTGTGGTGTTCTTGTGGGACTCTTCATGCCACCTATCTGCGACTCCCGTTGATTGTTGGGCGACTTCAATCCTCTGACTAGAGACTGGTCTTGGACAGGCTACAGAATAAGATGGCTCGTTGGAAGGCGTGGATTCTGTCCCGAGGTGGTAAATTAGTGCTAGTTAAGCATATATTGCCAGGCACCGGCCATTTCAATATTCCTTTGCTCCACCAAACTTCTTCCAATTGAGGTGCTCTCGAAGATTGAAGCTATGATGAGGAGATTTTTCTAGGTCGACGTGAAACAGGAAAAAGGTGGGACCCATATTGCAAATTGGGATAGTAACAAGATGAAAAAAGAGGGAGGTTTACGGATCCTAAAGCTAAAGGTTGTGAATAAAGCTCTCCTAATGAAGTAGTTACTAAGGTTATGGGGCAGAAGTAATGACCTAGTTTGTCGTCTGATGCAGAATATTTATGGCATATGTGGCTCTCTAAGAGGAGATAATGTGTGGAATCCATCCTCATTTTAGCATGGAATACTTCAGGTGTTACCGGAACTGGGTGAATAGCTTGAACCGATACTTGGCAATCGAGGGGACTTTCGCTTCTGGTTGGACAATTGGATTGGTTTGGGCTATCAAAACTTTTACACTTGCACAAGCTCAGAATGCTCTGGTTCAAGATATCTAGACATGGTTTGGACATCTACCATCAAGACAGAATTTTTGAAGCAAAGATTGAATGATTTCTTGGTGCTGCTTACAGATCTAGCAGAGGTTGAAGATATCTCATATGGTAGAGATCATTTCCAATGGGCAAATGGCAGGTTCTCGATCAAGAAGGCATATCGGTTCTTCACTCGTACTTTTGTTTTGAACCTGGAGGATTTCACCTGCAATTGCATATTAATTTGGAGCAATAAGATTCCACATAGGATCAACTGATCAAGATCATTCATTCTATGGCTCGTTAGGCATGGACGGTTGATGAGCAAGGCGCAAAGGGACAAAATACTTCACAAGGGGACCTGATGTGTGGGATATGTGAGGAAGACACTAAAGATATGGGACCATTTACTCTTCAAATGCAAGCATTCAACTATGGTTTGGAGTGGGACAGGCATCCCATGGCTTCGAACTAACGATAGTGCATTCTTTTGGGGCTCGATCAGAGCAGTTTGTGGCAATTTGCATGGTGACAACCCTCCCGCGTGCGTGCTTCTATTGGTTATTTGGCGTGTATTTGGTGTGCAAGAATGCGTTCATATTTCGTGGTAAACAGTTCTACCCGAAGAATGTTTTGGGACACTTCAGGGCCCTTGTTTCATCCTGGACTCACATATGAATTGTAATGCCTTTGGGGTGGACACCAGAGTGTGTTTCCCCCTTCTTTAGCACAAAAAAAAAATGAATTGTAATGCCTTTCTTATAATCTAATTTAACCTTTTGTTGTGGATCCCATCTCGGGATTCCACCCTCTTACCTTTCAAAAAAAACAAAAAAAGGGTATCACGGCCATGAACACATGCTTGCATTGGTGCATACTTGACAAAACTAGAATGCCATAAAACCTATATGTGGAAGACACAAATAGGTCAGATGTGGCATGATACCTACTGAAACTGCAGTTTCCCATTAGGATATAAATTTTCTGATTAACACAGGGTTCTAGATTCGCCATGAACGTGGAATATAAAGTGCAAGAAAAATATAGCAACTGGGTTAATTCTAAATATTAAAGAATCAATTACATCTTAAAATACGCAGATTTGAGAGAGGACAGATTACCACTTATGGCAAAAAATACTCAGCAGAATAAAATATAAATTTATTTCTACTGTTCCACCCACCCCATCCTCAATAATTAAAAAAACTACAATGCAAATTCCAATAATGTTTATTAATTGCGGAACGGAAAAGAGACAGTTGAACTTTGACGAGTGAGCTCGTCTAAAAGTCAAGAAAAACATACCAGACAACACCAAAGATTGATTTCATCATGAAATGCGTGTTATTCAAACCAAATAAATTACGAGGACCTAATAATATACAAAAGAATACCCCAACTGAAATCATGGGTGAGCAGGCACGCTCATGAGAGGAAGGATGGAGAACTCAGGCAGGAGTGATTTGGGGTAGCGGAGTTCAAGGGAAGAGGCACGAAGGAGCTGGACGAAGGCTTCATTGCAGCCAGCAGCGGCGATGTCCGTGCTGGAATGAGATGCCCTTAGGTTCCCTGTCCTCTTAGAACAATGGTTAAGTGTATGCTGGATGTTTCTGCTTCTGCTGCAGGTTGGCTGGGCATCTCGCCATAGACTGCACAGGAGATCTGATCTGCTTTCGATGCAGGAGGGCCGGACATCGCCGCACAGCATGCAAGGTGGTCGATATCTAGAAAAAGAAGATGGTATCAGAGTTTCAACTCCATCCCAAAGGTGTCGCATGGAGTGGGCTAGGGTTGTGACAGATCATATTCATAGCATACCGGTGGTGGAGAGCTCTTTTCTTGTGCGAGATGGCGTCTCCTTTTTGGATGTGGTGAAATCAAGCATGGGTATTGAGTTCAAGGGTGATGTCCTCCTCCTCCTCGGCAAGAGATGGAGGTGAGGCACAAGGAGGGGTGGAATCGCTTCTCAGTTGTCCCATGGGCAATCATAGCATCGTCTGGCATCATTCATGGTTCCGAGATAGGGCAATGACTCTTGGCTCCCTAGTTCAAACGGCGATCATGGCCTCAAATTTCAGCGAAATTCGGTGTTCTCAAACATTGGCGGTTCAGGGTATTCTCCTTATGGAGCAGGATCTTGGACGCATTGGCGGTGTTCTCAAGCAGGTGGGGAGGTTTGTGGAGGTCCATTTTGCGGATCTTCTTCAAGGGGATTTGGTGCCAACATGGACTGCCCTCTAGGTAGGGCAGCTGATCGAACCCAATAATAATGAAGGAACATATATTCGAGTTCGATTCAATAAGAAAGTTCGAAAGTTCGAGTTCGGTGCGATATAAATTCGGTAACATAAGTTTAAGTTCGAGTTTGTTTGGAAAATAAACGTTCGAGTTCGGTTCGATAGTAATTTGTTAACTATAAAACTTAAGGTAAAGCTTTTATTATCAACAAGTTCGAAAATGTAGTTCGATAGTTTGATATACATTAATGGTCCATATTGAATAGGATTAAAGGCTCATATTGACACTTAGTTTCGTTTACCCCAAAGTATTTTACTTGTGTACAAATATATATAAAGTCTAATCAAATTCGAACCTTTATTGAACGAATATATGTTAAGTTCATCTTCAATTTGTTAAGCTTATCGAACTAATATTTGAAGTTCATGTACAGTTTGTTTAGTAATGAACCAACATTTTTCAAACTATTATCGAACAAATGCTAAATGAACACGAACATGTTCAGTTCGATTAGCAACCCTACTTTTAAGTAGGCCGTACACCCTTCAATATAGAGCTAGACCTCGAATCTTCGTCAAATCTGGAGGCGGCATAGAACACGACATGATGGGGCATTTGGTGGTAAGGGTTCGGCTCCCAAGGAGATTTCTCAGGGAGATGAAGAGTTGCTTCCTATGCAAAGGCATCTTCCGACGTTCGATTAGGAGAATGTTCTAAAGGGCTTATTTGTGGGACTTGATGGGAAGTCGCATGAATTGAAGGGGGTGGGGGTGGTTTTAGCAAGTGCTTCTCGGAGCTAGTTGGTGGATCCCACCTCGGATCCTCCAAATACAAATCCTTATCCTCTTAAACCTCTTATCTAGGTCACCAAGTGCCATGGAAGTATAGTTGTGCAAGAAGCAAGTCTCGACCATCCAGATCTTGATAATCCTTTTCATATTGCAATGACAATGGGGAAACTCGCATCGCCTCGACCGAGGCGACCGCTTGTGTGGTTCAAGGAAAGATCAAATGCTCTGATGTGCATCTCCACATTTCAATGTTGAGGAAGCATAAGGTATATCCCAAGATGGCAGAAGGAGAAAAAGGTTAAGGTAAGGCAGAAAAATGCAAGCTGAAGAGGGAGGCATCCCCTCTCTAGGAAGTTTCTCCTGGGATAAAGGAGTACAAGGTGGAGTCAGGTGGGGAGATATCGGGATCAAGAATGGCGAGATCCGGATCTTATGAGAGACCTAAATTGACTAAGGAGTTGGTGGAGACAATAGGTTTCATAATTGCAAGTGGTTTGGGATTCCAAATGAAAGGTCTGACATAGAATGTCCAGGGTCCTGGTGATCCGGAAAAAGGGGGTGGTTTCCGGTTAACTGTTGGCTTGATATTGTTCTTCTCCAAGAAACAAAACCACAAAATCACGACTAGATCCTCTGGAAAAGCATGGGCGGGATAAGATTGTCCATCTTCGTTGCAACGGATGCGCTTAGCAGATCGAGAGGTATCCTCAGCAAGTGAGATGGAGTGGTGTTTGATTGTGTATGTTCCCTGGTAGATTCAATAATAGTATTATTCTTGCCCAGAAGAAAGATGGAATTTGCTTTGTGGTTGCTTCAGTATACGACACGAAGACTTCTCTTGGGAGGGATGCATTTTGGTTGGAGTTAGAAGAGTGTGTCTTCGCTTCTTGAATGAGTCGTGGATCACTGAAGGGGATTTCAATCGCACGCTTCTTGTGGGTGATAGGCGGAGACACTAGGCCGAACAAGTTTTGGCTTCTGCTAGGTGAGCTCCACTTGAAAATAATTGTGCTGGTAACCGCAAATACAAGTAAAGAAATTCAGCATCATGTTTGCAGATTGATACTATCAACAGAGATGCTTCAAAGATTCTAGCTTGCTAGTGTTCGTGGTTTGTCTAGGTCCAAACCGGACCATACACCTCTTCTTTGGAGTTCGACGGAGGAGATCTGAATGACTACATACTTCAGGTTTGAGTATTCGTGGTTGTGTGAACCAATATTCAAAAATTGAGACGCGGAGAAATAGTCGAGCACTACTTGTGTTGGGTCGGTGACGAACCCAAAATTATCCTAATAATTTTGTCATTTTTATGTTGTAGCTGGGCAATTAGGATCAATCAAAAATAAATCACACAAATAAATTATCAATCAAGCAAGTGCGGTTTTATGTATTTTTAACCTGGATAAGTCCCAGGGTCGACTCAAGGAGGCAAAGGAACAACTTAGGGTTCAAACTAGATCACATAATGCACGGTTTTCAAAGAGAATTTTTTTGATATTTTTTATGCAATATGAATGACAATGCAAAATGTGATTGAATTAGGTTTTTAAGCAAAATAAGCAATTTAGCTCAATTAATTTTTAAGTCAAAATCAGATCAAATTAGGCAATTCGTATTTTTTCTGTAAACCTAATTCAAATTGTTCAATGATGCACACAAAATGTATTTTTTTGGATTTTTTGGGATTAAAATGCAACAATGAGAATGAATGATTTTTAGGAGTTTTTGAGAATTTTTCGTGTAAACAATATGCAAAATTATAAAATTTTGATAGAAACTCAAATATGATGAAATACACCTACACTAATTTTTTAAGAATTTCCTAGCAATATTTGATTTTTTATAAATTTTTTAATGAAACATAGTGAATCTGAGCAAATAATTCCTAATAAATCAACAATTAAAAATCACGTCAAATCGAAATTATCTTAAATAGATAGTATCATGCGCAATCCATGAGACTTGAGTTTGCGAAAGAATAATATGTGGATCAAATTAAAAATCAATTACAAAATTCACTCAATAATTATTTCAGGAACAAATCAGCTCCATTTTCAACAAAATTTGGACATAATTTTAAGCACAATTAAACACACAATCCCTGAATTTTTGAGATTTTGAGGAGCAAGCAGTGACAATATTATTTACAGAGCACAAATGAGCAAAATTCTACTGATTTTAACTCCCTGGATTATAATAAATCGAGCAAAGTCACAAAATTAGAAACCAAAAATAATTGATAGAGAATTAGTTGTTGGACATCAATCTATTTTCGGTTCAATAAAAGGATAAAAATTGAAGGTTGAAAACAATGTTCCAACACAGGGTTCTCTTTGCAATATAGAATAAAAAGTTCAACCAAAAAAAGTTATGCTTGAAGGTATTCCTTTAATTACCATGAAACGGGAGGGTTTTCTTGTAATTTTCCCAAGATATAAAAAGAGGCCTCTTCAATTTGAAAGGTGGAGGCGGCGGTTGTGCGCCCGCACGAGAGGAGGCGCGGGTCGGTTGTGGCGGGGGTGCAGTGGCGGCCTCGTGCAAGAGGTGTGGCGGTTGGTTGCACGTGAGTGGGTTGAAGAGACCGGCCGCTGGAGGGCGGCGGCCAGGGGGCTAAGGTGGCCAGTTGAGGTGATAGTGGCCAAGCGAGAGGCAGTGGCGAGGCCGCGCGCGAGCGGTGATGCGCGAGACAGCGGCGTGCGCGGTGGAGGGCGGTGCGGTTGTGCGCGGCCTGGGAGGAGGTGCGGCGGCTGCCGGGTTGATGCATGGAAGAGTAAAAGGAGTCATGGCCCCAACCGACACACGGTCGAGCCACGAGCAGGCTTCTTTATCTCTGATGGTGCAATCTGGAGGGATGGAGCCGTCGTGAAACGAGGATGCTGGATTGCGGTGGGCGAGGCAGCGAGGAGGATCTCTTGGTGCTGAAGAGGCTCGTACGCAGCTATTAATCATGGACGGTAGGATCGTCGCAGAAGCATAGCATGTAGGGACAGAGTGTTTCTATTAGAAGATGACAAAGTGCTCTTTTGTTGAGTGTTCAAAGTTTTTTCGTCAACGGGGGTTGGAGCTGCTCAAGCTGAACTTGGAACTGCTCCTGTACTGATCTTCATGGCACTGGTCCAGGAATGCCGAGCTCGATGTAGGCAGTGCTCGGAGGTTCTCAGCCGCAGTTGTGCTTGATGGGTCTTCCTCAAGGCATCGTTGTGGATCGAGTCACAATAGAGGTATTGGAGCTAGTGCCGCACCTGCAACTGGGGATGGGTGTTCGTGGGGTATATGGAGACTTCGTGGTTGGCAATAGATTAAAGCCAAATCGATGAAGGATATGAAGGGAAGCAAAGAAATGGAAGGAAATAGAAGTGGAGATGGATTTCGATCTCAGAGAACTCGGGGAGTTGGGTTTCAAACAAAGAATACGAAGAATAATGATAGAAAGGGAAAATGGTGTGCAGCGGAGACTGGAAAAGGAAAAAGAAATAGGTGAGAATAAGAATAGTTGAGGATGGTTACCTCTGAGGCTCTTCGTCGTGGGGATTCGAGAGAGCTCGACAGAGCTCTTCTCGTGTCGTCGCCTCAAAAGCTGATGCGAAGAGGCAGCTCGAAGCTAAGCCGCGGAGTTGGTTCGCTGCAGCACGAAGACGTAGGTCTTCGTGGATCTCGTCGGGCAAAAGGGGCATGTCGTCGCTCAACGTGGTAGCTCTCACTCATTGTCACCGAGAAAAGGGTCGAGCTCGAGGATTTTGCGCTCAAGAAGGCGCATAGGGAAAAATGAGGGGGTGAGAGGATTAAGAAGGAGAAGATGGAGGAGTCTGAAAAGAGATGGAGAAGGTGGCTTGGATGGGAAAAAGAAATAAAAAATAAAATGGAAATTAAATAGCCTACTTAAAATAATAAAATAAAGAGAGAAAGAAAAAATAGAAAATAGAAAAATTACAAAAAAAATGAAGACCAAAAAGAAGGGGGAAATGGAAAAAGAAATAGGTGAGAAGAAGAAGAGTTAAGGACGGTTACCTGTGGGGCTCTTCGCCGTAGGGATTCGAGAGAGCTCGACGGAGCTCTTCTCGTGTCGTTGCCTCAAAAGCTGATGCGAAGAGGCAGCTCGAAGCTAAGCCGTGAAATTGGTTCGATGCAGCACGAAGACGTAGATCTTCGTGGATCTCGCCTGGCAAAAGGGGCCCGTCGTCGCTCAACGTGGTGGCTCTCACTCGCTGTCATCGAGAAAAAGGTCGAGCTCGAGGATTTTGCGCTCAAGATGGCGGATAGGGGAAAATGAGGGGGTGAGAGGATTAAGAAGAAAAAGATGGAGGAGTTAGAAAAGAGGCGGAGAAGGTGGCTTGGATGGGAAGTTGGAGTAGAGAATGGATAAAAGAAATAAAAAATAAAATGGAAAAATAGGCTACTTAAAATAATAAAATAAAGAGAGAAAAAGGGAAAATAGAAAATGGAAAAAATATAAAAAAATGAAGACCAAAAAGAAGAGGGAAACACGCAATGGTGTCCGTCCCAAATTTATATTAAAAAACTAGATAATAACAATAATCACAATCAGACGAAAAGCCACTCCTCAACAAGAACCCCTGACTGGATACAAACATTCTCTCGATAAAACATACGACCCGAGAATAGCAGGCATTCCTAGCCAACCAGATAGACCACAACAGTGCCATCGGGCGGAGTAGCTCCCTCCTCAAACGTTGCATGGTCGTCTGTACAAAGACCCAAAAAGAGTCAAACCTTCTCGCACAAACCCAGTCCAGGCCGAGTTCCTCCCACAAAGCCAGCGTACTCGAACAAAGGAAAAAAAGATGCTCCACTGACTCAATTCCATTCTCGCAAAGAGTGCACCTGTTAGAAACCGTCCCAAAGAATCTGTCGCAACGATCTCTAGTCATCAGCCTTTTCCGTCTACAAATCCATAGCAAAAAACCGCTCCTTTCAGGGACGATAAGCCCCCAGATAAAGTTGCAATACCTGATCAGATCTCCCGACTATGTGGGAGGCGGCCTACATATTGACTCGTAAGCCTTCCTGGCTGAAAAAGAGCTCCCCTTCCACACCCCAATGGTCCCGACCCGCCGCAGGGCCCTCATAAGCTGACAGGGAGTCAATCAAAAGAAGAAACTCCTCCAAGCGCTAGTCTGAAAAGTTAGCACAAAATAATGGCATCCAGTTTCCGTCACTCCAACAGCTAGCAACACTCGCCTCACGGTCAGCCGCCAAAGCGTACAGTCGAGAAAAGCGTTCATCCTAACCCACCACCCGTCCAATCATCTGTCCAAAACGCAAAGCATTCGCCATTGCCCAGAACATGCCGACCCGAAAGAGCTCACAAAATCAAGGTAGGACAGTCTGAATTCCCTTCCATAACGGTGAAGGCCGAACCCCACGAGCAACTCTCGTCGGCGATGTGCAAGTGAAGGCGTAGATCATGTGCACCAGATTAGAACATATATCCTCGCCAGTCGCCCATAGTCTGCTTACCCATTTCAACAACAAGGCTTCATTCATAGCTTCAATACGCATGATTCCAAGACCACCCTCAGCCTTGGGAAGAGTGATAGTATCCCAATCCACTAAGTGCATCCCATTCGCCTCCTGGCCACTCTTACTCCACAGAAATCTCCTCATCAACATCTCTAGGCGCTTTCGAATCCCGGTGGGCAAGATGCGAATAGACATGAAGAAAATGGGAATCGTAGAGAGGATCGCCTTTAACAGGACAAGGCGACCCCCTTTGATAGAATTGAGGACTTCCAACCTGAAAGCTTATTAAACAGCTTCTCAAGAACATGTAACCAATCTGCCATTTTGACTCTGCCCAACATCAGTGGCAAACCTAAGTAACAAATAGGTAGCGCACCGCACTCCGTACCCAGCTCGATGCTGCATAAGTGCGCCTCCTCCTCAGATAATGCAAAAGGAACCGCCGTAGACTTGTCATGATTCTGTGCCAGTCCCGACATCTCTCCAAACAACTCAAGAATGATCATCATGCCGTTGGCTTCATCAGTACCTCCCTCAATAAAGAAAATGATTTCATCCGCATACTGAAGAAGAGAAATAACTAGCCCATCCTTTGTATATCCACAAGTGATCCCGCAATTCAGGACCTGGTCGACCAAGCAAGCAAGTACGTCAGTGGCGATGACAAATAACAACGGAGCCAGCAGGGATCCCTACCTGATACCCCTCTGTGGCTGGAAGAAGCCTCCCTCCGGTCGGTTGTTCACAAGAACCGTAAGAGGTAGTGGTTACACAGCGCTTCATCCAAGAAATCCAAAGGTCCGGAAAACCCCTCCTATGTAAATCCTCCCACAAAAAATGACAGTCCAACATATCGTAGGCTTTTGCAAAATCGACCTTCCAAAGTAACGCCTTCACCTTACGTCTCTTCCAATCTGCAATGATCTCCGATGCCATAACCAACCAATCACCAATCTGTCGCCCAAAGACAAATGCTGACTGCAAAGGTGAGACAATGTGTTGCAACACTCTGCTAAGCTTGATAGCAAAGACCTTCGCCACAATCAAATATAAAGCATTAGAAAGCGCAATCGGCCTAAAATCCTCAATTCTTTCAGCTGCCCCGTGCTTAGGAAGGAGAAAAATCATAGCCATGTTCAACTTCTCAAAACTTGCATTACACTGACAAACTTCCTTCACAACCTCCAACTCCAACACCTCTGAGGCCACAAGATCCCAGAAGTCCTTATAGGAGACAGGGAACACGTCCAGTCCAGGTGCTCCCTCCGCGTTCAGGCTCCAAACCGCTGCCTTCAACTCCTCCATGGTGACTGACTGAATCAGGCTAGAAGCGTGCACATCTGAAAGCTGAGAAGCCCCCAGACCAGTCCATCTCCACCGTCTACCGATGCCTCTCGCCGAGAAAGCATGGCAGTGATCCGCTATCGCCGTGCCCATCTCTTTATCTCCATCCACCCTGACACCATCAACGATCACCGATCGGATTGTATTACTACAACGCCTCCCGTTGGCCACTCTGTAAAAGAAAGCGGTACTCGCATCTCCCTCCTTGAGCCAATTGTGCTTGGACCTCTGCTTCAACTCTGCTAGCCGCTTCCTATCCTCTTCGGCGATCTTTTTTTGAGCCTCAGCTCTCTGACACAGCTCGTCGACACTTAGAAGTCTGTCATCCTCCACTCTGACAAGGCTCGTGAGCTCCTCTTCTGCCGCCATTCTAACCACACGTCGGGCCTCCCTAGATTCCTTCTTAAAGGTACAAAGTCGAACACGCAAAGAGGTCAACTTCTGAATGAATCTTGAAACAGCGAAACCTGACATGACCGGAGAGGACCAATGGGACGAGACCAGCTCTCTGAATGACTCCTCCAGAAGTCGGGCCTTTTCATACCTAAAAAAGCCCAGTGGGAGGGAGAATTCACCAGAATCCCAAAGCAACGGAGAGTGATCCGACAGCGTACATGTCTTACTTGTAGCAAACGACAAGGGGAATAACTCCATGAGTTCAGCCGACACCAGGAAACGATCAATGCGGGAACAAGAGCCAGAACTCCTCCAGGTGTACTTCACATCCGCATCATCCAAAACCTCTAGCTCCAAAAAATCCACCACCTCCGCAAAGTCCGCTGACCCTGGATCCTGACCACCACGCAAGCCCGACCGATCCGAAGAGAGGAGGGTAACATTGAAATCTCCTCCTATCAACCACGCGCAACCAGAAAAAGCACTTCTCATATCTCGCAATTCCGACCAAAGTTGTTGCCGCATGGCGTGCTGACACGGCCAGTAGACACAGGAGATAGCGAATACGGTACTAGAACGAAGGAACTCCAACATCACCGTGAGAACATGGGTACCCCTCAACTCCGCCCTGGCAATAAACCTGGAGTCTTTCAACATTATAATCAATCCACCCGCAAAGCCAAGCGAATCGCTCGACCTAAACCCGTCGATCGATCCCGCATCAAAAGAGCGTCAGACAACATATGTGACCGAATCCAACTTTGTTTCTTGTAGGAGTACAACATCGCATCCCCACTCGATGAATCTCGAGCCCAAGATCTTTCTCTTTTAAGGGTCGCCCAAACCCCTTACATTCCAGGACAGGTTTCTCATTTGGTAACAGTGGTGGTGCCCCCAAGTCAGACCACTCCCGCCAGCGCAGCCACTTGAGCCTTACAGTCAGACACAGGAGGGAGATCAACTAGTTGGCTCTTTGAGTGTTATCTTCTTTTGTACCTCTTGTCGGCCTTTCTGTCTCCAGTAGACCCACTAGATGCACCCGACCCCTCCGACTGTACCCCTTAGGCCATGCCTCCTTGATCTAGTTAACCCTCTCCACCCCTTGAACAAGTACCGCGGGCTGCTCCAGCTCCAGTCCGTGACGAGTAGAGCTAACATCCGTAGTTGGGAGCCCCAAACTACCCCAGCGTGAGCCTGTACTCCATTCGGGTCTCCCCAAGAGCTGGTTCCAAGTTAGATGCGGAGGTGTCGGATCCCTCGAGGGGTTCGCAATCATCAACCGGGTCATAACCAGCCTGCGGACCCGGGACTTAAGAGGAAGCAACCTGCTTGCGAGACCCGCTCGCGATAGTCCAAACCCAACGCCCAAAAGAGAGGCGAAAGCAAATGCAGCCTTCAACCATGGGGGCCCAAGTGTCTAAGTTGGCACCCCTTCAAGTTCTGGATCTTGCACGAACTGCCTCCTCCGGAAGTTCCTCGACCGTTACCTTGGAACTTGCGACCTCGTTAACCAGAACAAGCTGATGTGGGCCCTGCTTGGAAAGGGACTCGTTGCCTCCTGTCCCCACAGTGGAATGAGAATCGTCGCCCTCGACCCCCTGGGTGGAAAGGGAACCGTCATCGCCGAACCCCGGTCGCAGCGGCGGCGACGAGGGATCAAGAAAACACACCTGCAGGTGGAAAGATAAGCAGCCTATGGCCAATTCCGCCGTGGAGATTGGCACGACATCGTAAGGGCAATCCAGCAGCAGCAAAGTGACTTCGGGGTCAGACCCAGGTCGCGTCCGATCGGCCAAGATCTGAACCACTGATCCCAAATGTCGCAGTGGCGGCCCAAAATAAGTCACGAAGCGAGAGAGGAACGACACCCCTCGCACCTGCACCACCAGTCTAACCGAGCGGTCAACAACCCCATCGGCAAAACGAGCAGTTCTCCACGTTATATCGCCTAAGTCGCTCGACGACAGGAGGTGCAACATCTGTCCTCCGACAACCCTCTGACACAGCAACCCCGCGCTCCCAGCTCAGCCACATCCCCCGTGAATGCATCGCAAAACTAAAGCGAGAGCCCCGCCCAAACTGCCTGGACCGACATCGAATCCTTCAGCCAAGAACCTATCAAGAAACCATTCTTTAGATCCGTAGCAGAACCTCCAACAACCGACGTATAAGACATAGAACCCTTGCTGGTGTCAGGCCAAATCTTTCAGGAGTCCCCCACCGACGAGTCTAACGACCCCCTCGCCTTGTGCGCAACATCAAATAGATTTTGCAGAACCGCACACGATTGACGGTGATGGCCGACCATCCCGCACGCGAAGCACCGCGGAGGAGAAGCACATGTCAAGGCCAAGTGCCCCCCCCCCTCCACATCTAAAGCACCTCCGCACGTGCTTTCAATGTGACACGATCACCCAGGCAGCCTCTTCCCCCGACTCCTCCTTTGGACACTCCCGAACCCCGGACACCCTCACTGATGCTTTCGAGCTCTCCCGAGCCTCGGAAACCCGCTTCCACTTAGCCATTCCCGACCTGATCTCCCAACGAAGACTCTCTTGTCGCCGTCGCTCATCGGGCTTCTCCATCGCCTCGTCCGAAAAATTACAAAAATGTCAACACAATATGTATAAAACTCACAATATGTCCAAAACACAATTTTACAGATTTTCTACATTTTTGCATTTTAATTAGAAGATATTTACAAAAGAAAAATAAAATAAAATACTGGGAAAAAATAAAACACAAATATATTTTTTTGATATGTTTGATAAATAAGAAAAATCAAAACAAATAGGAGGAAAGAACAATATTTACACTATATACAAAGTCACTTCGCATTATTTTCAATGGTAAAAAAATGTTTTTATTTTTGTAATTATGTACTTTATTAAAATATACAATAAATGAATTAATAGAAAAAGAAAGAAATAAAAAGAGTTAAAATTATATATAAAATGTTAATGTCAAGTTAGTACTTATATACAATATACAACTTTGGTCCCAAAACCGACATTTTGCAAACAAGCTACGATTTTAATGAAATCGCTTTCATTGGATAAATAATTTTATAACTTGAACTTTAAAAGTGAGTTTGGTGAATTTGGAGTTCATACGGAGCGGGAATTTAGCTGAGAAGTCGAACTTTACGTCTTTTTCGGTTCAAGATCAAAAAGAATTTATTCAAGGTTACGTCTTTTTCGGTTCAAGATCAAAAAGAATTTATTCAAGGTGGGAATTATTTGTATTTTTGTATTTTTGTATTTTTATATACATTTTTATATACAAGTTAGAAAAAAATTAAAGTCAAAAGGAGTTAGTATGAATTTATTAAAAATCATGGAAGTTTGGGTATTTACAGGGGATTATTTACAAATATTTTTCAACATTTTATTATTATTATCATTATTTATTTTCATTTTGAATTATTTTATGGACTTATTTATAAGATAAATATATATTATTATCCATTTTTTTATTAAGAGATGCATTTTGTTAATTTATTGAATTTAGTGACTTATATTTAGTATATTAATATATTGAGATGACGAATCGCATATTCATCAATCGATAACTTAACAGGTGGCCTACAAGATAAAGAAGCTTGGGGAGGAGTTGATGTCCTTCCGAGTTCAAATCCAACTGGATAGACGTTGGCGAAGGATTGATGCACAAACCGAAGTGGACAAATAGGCATGGTTTCAGATTTCGCGAAATATCAGCACAATTTCGCCGAAATTTCGGTTTCAAAATGTGATCGAAATTTCAAGTGAGATACCGATATGGGGGCCTTTCTTCACAAACGTTGCTTGATTTAAGTGAAATGTAACAGAAATTTATCGATATTTCGACGAAACGTTTCGACATGGTGTCGATACTATATCTGATATCGAATTTTAAAACCTTTTAATAGGTCGTATTACGGATTTCAAGCAATCGTTATCTGAGGAGCTCAATAGAGGGTGACTTACGAGGATATTATAGAGGAAAGGAAGTGTGTGATAGAATGAAGGTAGAAATCTAGAGCAGCATGGTTAAAGGATGGGATGTGAATACATTTTTAATGCCATGAGCAACGGTAGGAGGAACATGATTCGGGGCATGAGGATGGGTGATGAGGTGGTTGGCAGAGATGAGCATCAATAGATGCAACATGCTGCAGTAAAGGTAGTTAGGGGAGGGATAACAAATATATCAACAACACAAGCGAAAAGCTTACACAGGATTTCCTTGAGCAAGATGTGTGGAAGGCGATCTCTAACTTAAATGAGGATGGTTCGCGGAGTCTTGATGGATTCCCTACCTTTTTCTTCAAGGAATTCTGGAAGAAAGTGAAGGATGACCTCGCTCTCTATGGGGAATATATGATCATTGCAATGTTGTTGGCAAATATGGGTACTTGCATCAATCATCAGCCTACTGTAGATAGCATTTTTTTTTTACGCTTAAAAGAGGGGGAGACACTCGGCGGTGTTCACCCCAATATATTAAAAGAGAAAAAGCAAAAGAATAATTACATAGAGTCGATATATGCCTAGTCGATATATGGTTTTCTCCTTGGTTTGGCAATTGACTCTAGCAGAGTAGAAAAGAAGGAAGGTGTTGGGATTTCTTTGAAAGGTGAATTTCACTAAGGCGTATGAAAGTATGGATTGGAACTTCCTTTGGAAAATCTTTGCATAAGTGAGATTTCTCGAAGCTTGGATCATCTGGATGAAAAGATGCATTACTACCTCCTCCTCAGTGGTGGTGAACAGAAGGCCATAGTAGGGCTTCTTCTAACCACTACGAAATGTTAGACACGACTGCCCCTTGGACCCATTTTCTGTGTGATTGCAGTGGATGTGTTGAATATTACCACAAGGGTGGGGTTGCATAACAGGTTCTTCCAGGGAACAACTAAGGGAGATTGCTCAATCCCCCTACTCCAATATGCAAATGATATTCTCTTCTTCTTTGATGGTGGTCCTAGGGACACAAAGCGGCGGTGTCTTTGCTGAATCTGTTTGGAGGTTTTTAGAGGCTGAAATTAAAAGGGATGAAGTCAACATTAGTGTCATTTGGGTCTCAATGCATTTGAGGCGAGTCGATGTGTGAATTATTTGGGCACACCCCAATAGACTCTTCCGATTCGCTATTTAGGCATATTGCGTGTGGTTAGGAAGGTCAAGGCGGAACATTGACTCCCTCTGATTGAGAAGATGGAGAGAGTACGTGCGGGGTGAAAGGCGAGGTGCATGTCAAGGGGAAGCAGCTCGATCCTAGCAAAGAACATGCTGACGAGTTTACTGTTATTCTACTTGTCAATTTTCTATATACTCCAAGAGGTCTAGGCACGTCTGGAAAGTGTAATGAGACAGATTTTTGTGACTACTTTGGGCAAAAGAGGACAGGTGTGGCCTTGGTGGCATGGGATGTAGTGGCAAGATCGATGACGTCTGGCGGTTTGGGTTTGTTGCGTCTCAGCAACATGAATAAGGCATTACTTTCTGGATGGGTGGTAAGAATTTTAGGGATCGGGTATGATTGGTTTGCCCAGTTTAAGGACCATTTATGGGACGCACGATGGTCGAAAGGGTTGGAAGAGCATGGCGGGGGTCCGTCTGGTTTTTGGCGGAGCATAGATGAGGCCATGCCTTATCTTCACCAATCTTTAGGGGATGGCAAGTCATTTAGCTTTTCCTGTTTTAAGTGGTCAGAGGCAGGCATTCTCAATGAAATATTCCCGAGGCTTTTTACGTTGGCAACAAATAAACAATGAAGATTCCTGTTGAGATTCTTGTATCTCTTGGTCTTTATTTATAGTTATTCCTCCTGTCTATCTTATGTAATTTTTCCATAGAGCTTTTCTCCTATATAAGAGAGCTTTACAGCTTTGAGGAATAATACTTTTCATTTTTCTCCTTCCACATGGTATCAGAGCGACGGTCCTAGACCGGAGCCTGTACCCTAGAGACCTAACCCTACCAAAACCCTAGCCCGTGTGGAGCCTCCGCTCCACGCGTCGCCGCTCCATGTCGTTCGCTCCACGCGTTGCCAATCCACATCGGAGCTGCTCCACGCATCACCGATCTGCGATGCTTCCCCGCGGCTCCAATCAAAGCCGTTGTCGTTGCCATCGTGCCAGCGCAGTCCACGGGTCACCGCCCGTGTGCGGCCTGCTCGGGTGTGTCGCCCGTGAAGGTTGCGGCCTCCTGCACCTCTTGTGTCGTTGCCAACGTCGTGTGTTTGGGTTCTTAGGGTGTGACATCATTACCTAAAATACCCTAGGTACCCAAAAGAAGTCTTCAAAAGAATGGAAGAGGTTGTGGTATGAATCTACACCCACAACCATCTTCTTGTATGTCAGTGTAGGCGCAAGTCTTTCTTGTTGTTGACTCAGTCTTGGAGATCGTTGTCATCATGTCTGACAACAAAGTTGACGTCCCATCCATGGGTGCATTCAAAGGTCCAGCACCCATCGTCCAAATAGATGGAACAAACTATGAACTCCGGGCCATGCAGTTCATGAGTTTAATGCAATGTCATAGCAAGAAGCATGTCCTCATGATGGAGGAGCCACGTGACAAGACTGGGACAAACGCCTCATGGGAAGCAGATGATGCCTATGCACGCGTATGGCTATCCGGGACTGTGTCCACAGAGATAGCCAACGATATTTTGAGTCAGCCTACTCCGAAGGCTATGTGGGATGTTCACGCCGTTACATATTCTCCGGTGAAGAATAAGTCGAAGATACTGCAGCTACAGCACGATATCTTCACATCGAAGGAGAATGGTCGTCCCCTTCATATCCTCTATACTTCTTTGAGGGGTATGTTTGAGAAGTTACATGGGTACATTCCCTTTACTACTACACCAGAGTAGCTCAAGGCATACAGAGACTCTGTGATGACTAGGGTTTTTCTAGTTGCTCTTGATCCTAAGTACGATGCAGATCGAGCCCAGATTCTCACGGACGCTACCATACCTCCGATGGAGGAGACGTATCGCAGATTGAGCAGACTTTCTATATCCACTGGTAGTACTCTACAGTCTCAGACATCCTCTGGTATGGCTGCGTCTCGAGGTAGGGGAAGCCCTACACCATATCGCGGTAAGGGGAGCTCTAGCCGTGGCAAAGGAGGGAGTGGTCGACCCTGTCAGCCTTGCACCTACTGCCACAGATCTGGCCACTCTGAGGAAACATACTATTTTAAGCATGGATTTCATACTTCACCTCGGATTGCAGAGCAGACACAGCAGGTTGGAAGTCCTTCACCTGTTTCTAATCAGAGATTTGATGAACTTGTAGCTCGACTCAGGGAGATTATGCCTACTACTAGTCAACCAGCTCTCCTTCAGGATCCTCAGAGGTGGTTGCCTCAGCATCTACATCAGGTATAGCATATGCCTTTACTACTTGTTACAGGGCAGACTTGTCAGAATGGATCATGGATTCAGGAGCATCCCACCATCTCTGTGGTAACAGAGGCCAGTTTAGTGTTTTTCGTCCGACTCAGCATGAACGATCTGTTGTGATAGCAGATGGGACACACTCCCATCACCGGTCAGGGGGAGGTGCAGTTGACCCCCGCAATGAGGCTTCAGATTGTCCTTCACGCTCCTGAATTTTCTATGAAACTACTTTCAATTAGTCAAATCACCAAGGATTTACATTGGCGTGTCATATTTGATCCATCTACTCTTGTGTTTCAGGATATACTAACGGACAAGGTGATTGGAACAGGCCGTGAGCAAAAGGGTCTCTACAGACTAGTGCAATCTCCTTATGTTGGTGCCTCTTCTCTTCACGCTAGATATGATTCTCCCTATATGTGGGACATTCGATTTGGTCATCTTCCTCTGCAAAAGCCGTGTCACGTTCTTCCACAGATTTCTCCTCGCTCTACCTTTCAGTGTGAGGCCTGCCAGCTTGGGAAGCATCATCGCTATACCTTTCAGAGTCGTCATGGTCGGAGTAGTCATAGTCTGTTTGAGTTAATTCATTTTAATATTTGGGTCTCAGTCGTGTCCCAGATCATCAGGGACATATGCTTTATCTTGTTGCAGTTGATGAGTTTTCAAGGTCGTCTTGGGTTTTTCTTCTTAAGAAAAAGTCTGATGCCGGTCATGTTATTCAGTCTTTCATTAATGAAATAAGGAACATTTTTTCAGCAAAAGTCAAGTTTATCCATTCAGATAATGCACTAGAGTTTTGCAGTACTCAGCTTTCCCAATTCCTTAGATCTCATGGTATTATTCATCAACATCCTGTGCATATACTTCTCAACAGAATGGGGTGGCTGAACGAAAACACTGCCATCTTTTGGACGTTACCATAACTCTTTTGATTCAGAGTCATGCTCCACATTCATAATAGGGGATGTGGTTCTAACCGCTTGCTACCTGGTAAATCGTCGCCCTCTTCGGTTTTGGGGGAGAAGATCATGTTCTTGATTGTGTTTCCCGAGATGGATCTTTTCTCACTTACGCCTCGTGCTTTCGTTTCGGTAGCTTTTGTTCATCAGATGTCTCCTGGCCTTGACAAGCTCTCTCCCAGAGCTGTCAAATGTGTGTTTGTTGGGTATTCCAAGACCAAAAAGAGATATCGTTGCTTTGACCCGGTTCGACGAAGGTATTACATCAGTGGAGATGTCACCTTCTTTGAGTTCGTTATGTACTTTTCCCCCACAGGAGACAAGCTCATTCCTTCAGAGGATGGAGAAGAGGTATATATGCCTCTACATCTAATCTTCGTTACACCGTCTCCTCCACCATCACCTCCTCCACCAACTCCACCACCGCTACCTCCACCGCCACCCATTTTCTATCCGCAGGTTTACCAGCGACGGCCCCATGTTCACGTGCCTCCTCCATCATCTAACACGCCCAAGGTATGTTCTGAACAATTGAGTACTTCTAATGGCACTAGTGATTTGCATGAACAGACTACGGTATAGAAGGGCTTGGATGATGCACTTTCTGCACGTTCTGACGATCTGGGTGTACCTATTGCTCTTTGGAGGCAGAAGAGGGCATGTACTATGCATCCACTTGCTTCACATGTTTCCTTGGAACGTCTTTCCAAGGATTTTCAGAGGTTTATTGTAGGACTGCCTGTTGTGGAAATACCCCGGACCGATCAGGATGCATTGCCGAGTAGCCAGTGGCGTCTGGCTATGGAGGAGGAAATGGCAGCCTTACAGTCTCGTGGCACATAGAGTGTTGTACATGCTCTCGTCTGGCTATGGAGGAGGAAATGGCAGCCTTACAGTCTCATGGCACATAGAGTGTTGTACATGCTGCACCAGGTGCATCTGTTGTTGGCAGCAAGTGGGATTTTACTGGGAAACATCGTGTTGATGGCACTGTGGATAGATATAAGGCCTGGTTAGTTGCTCGTGGGTTCACCCAAACGTATAGGGTGGATTACCAGACACCTTCTCTCTAGTTGCACGTCACTCTACACTGAGGATTCTTATTGTTGTTGATGTGGTCCGTGACTGGACGTTGTTTCAATTAGATGTGAAGAATGCACTCTTGTATGGTGATATGCAGGAGGAGGTTTACATGCAGCAGTCACCGGGGTTTGCTGCTAAGGGGAAGTTTAGTATGTTTTGCCGACTTCACAAGGTTATATATGGCCTTAAGCAGAGTCCGAGGGCTTGGTTTCAGAAACTCTCAGAGTTGATTGAACAGAAGGGTTTTGTCAGATCTACTGCAGATTATTCTCTTTTAATTAAGAGAGCTCCGAAAGGTACCGTTGTTATTCTAGTTTATGTTGATGATATCATTGTTACTGGCAGCGATGGACATGGCATTCAGGCAGCTAAAGATTTCCTTGGAGAACAGTTTGTAACCAAGGACCTTGGCACACTACGTTACTTCCTTAGCTTAGAGTTTGCACGAAGTCAGAAGGGTATGGTTATGACGTAAAGGAAGTATGTTACTTATCCGTAATCTGAGACAGGCATGACAGGATGCAGACCTGCCACTACACCAATGGATCCTAATGCTAGGCTTTATGATGATGAATCTGAAGAGGTGGATAAAAGAAGATACAGAGAGCTGATGGAGAAGTTGTTATATGTTACTATTACCAGGTTTGATATATCATTTGCTATGACCAGAGTCAGCCAGTTTATGGAGCAGCCCAGACAGGTTCACATGGATGCAGTTTGTATGATTTTGAGATATCCGAAGTCTTCTCCAGGTGCAGGTCTGCTTTTCAGAAGAGATACGTCTCTTACTGTTTCTGGATGTGCATATGTGGATTATACTGGGAGTCCCAAGGACAGGAAGTCCACCTCGAGCTTCATTGTATTTGTTGATAGCTCGTTGGTTTCATGGAAAAGTAAGAAACAAACAGTTGTTGCTCGGTCCAGCGTTGAATCCGAATATAGAGCTATGGCACAAGGGAGTATAGAGATGATGTGGGTCAAGTCTGTTCTGATTGACCTAACTATTGAGGTGCCTCTTCATATGCACCTCAAATGTGATAATCATGCAGCACTATTCATAGCTAACAATCCAGTCTTTCATGAGAGAACAAAACACATTGAAGTCGATTGCCACTACACGTGATTTGATCCATAAGGGGCTGATTTCCACTTCTCATGTTGCTTCAGGTGATTAGATTGCAGATATGTTTACCAAAGCTCTTGCGAGGGGTCCATTTCACTGTTGTTGTTCTAAGCTGAGCATGATATACATATATGCTCCAGCTTGAGGGGGAGTGTTGAGATTCTTATATCTCTTGGTCTTTATTTATATTTGTTATTTCTCCCGTCTATCTTATTATTTCTCCAGTCTATCTTATGTAATTTTCTCATAGAGCTTTTCTCCTATATAAAGAGTTCTAGGGCTTTGAGGAATAATACTTTTCATTTTTCTCCTTCCACAATTCCCGAGACTTTTTACGTTGGCAGCAAATAAGCATGGCTCGAGGCAAGTTGTTGGTTTTTCGTCAATTGGGGAGACCGGGGCATAGCTCCCATGTTTTGGGTCTTTCCTTTCTAACGTATGAATATTTGAGCTTGATGGGAAGGGAAGCTAGAAGGAGTTGTAGAATGTCGAAGGCCATTGAGGTCGATGTGATCATTGGATCTGGAGCGGCTCGTTTTCTGTAAAGGGGGCTTATAAGATCCCGATCTCTGATGTGTGACTGAGCTTGAGGAGGAGGTGGTAAGGGATTACATGATGATATGGAAGGTTAGAGCGCCCCTGAAAGTGAAGATCTTTGTATGGTTGTTTCAGCCAAGGCCTTAAATGTCTGTTTCGGTCACCATTTCGGTATCGACCAAAACAGAATTTCGATGGAATTTCGGTGGAAATTCGACCGAAATTTCGGTCATTTCGGTCATTTTTTGTACTAGCACCCCCATATTTCGATCATTTCGGTCATTTCGGTCGAATTTCGATTTCGATTGGATATCGATATTCGACAGAATTTCGACCGAATTTCGCTGAAATTTGAGGCCATGGTTTCAGCATGAGAGGTTGATGACGAACGTTTTCAGAGCCCGCTTCATCCCCAACGTATCTATGAGGGCATGAAACATCTATTTTTCTGGTGTAGTGGGTCTCGGGAGGTGTGGCGAATAGCCTATATCAAACGGTTAGATGTTACTTGCTGTGAGTGTTTTGGAGCAGTTGTGGGGCTCCAACATACCATTCTAAATCAGATCCGATCAAGATTTTTGCAGTGTGTTGGGCGTTGTGGTTAGCAAGGAACCGCTGAAATTCAAAGAAATGAGACATTGTGTGGAAAATGTACTCGCAAATGCATCTCAACTACGTAAACTATGGAAACACACTTAGTAATCATTTTTTACTGAATAAATGGAGTTTTGGGGTGGTCACTAACTCAAGGTGAACCACCATGTTTACTTTCAAAAAACATTTACAAAATGCTACAGCAAAGCACCAACATTTAGAGAAGAAATTCCACGGACAGAGCAGAAAGTATGTTTAGATGTATGGGAAATTGCTGTCCCCGATGATCCTAAGTGGCCTTGCATAATTTCAGAACTTTCTGTCCGGTCCGGGTAACTAATGGTGGGTCGCTTGAAATAAATGTCATTTTGTTGTTCCCATCAGTGGCTTTAATTATCTTTGTTACATATCATGGTAAAGATTAATGGTGGGTTGCCTGAAATAAATGTCATTCTGTTGTTCCCATCAGTGGCTTTAATTATTTTTGTTACATATCATGGTAAAGATGAACCTGCGTTATTTGGGCATTCCAACCTAATATCCATCTCCACATGATCTGGTTGTTGCTTCACAAGAGGATTCAAATTCCTATAAATAAGTGCAAAATCCAGTTAACTCGCTCCATCACAGTACTTATAAGCAACTTGGTATCTGTAATCACATGAAATAGGCGGCACAAATGCTGACCTGGATCTATGTCTCAATCACAAAATCTAAAGTTTCTTCATTTACCCTAGTTCTCAAACATCTCAATAGGTGGCCTAATCTGTAAGATGGAGGTAACATTTGGACAGTACAGAACCTACCATGTGGGCCTAAAAATTTACGCCCCTGTCATGAAAGATAGATCCTACGAGTACATCCTTTGGCCTTCACCAGGTTGCTAAACTGCAAAGGAAAGAGGGGCCATTTTCCCTTCTATTTACTATCCAGTAATTGATTGGCATATATATCCTTTATAAAGACCTCAGGATATGTTTTTTATGATTTCATTGAACCTCCATGAAAGACAAAAAATATATATTTAAAAATATCACAGGGGTTGCAATGAACTATTTATCTTTGACTTGTGATTCAACAAGATTGCTCAGGGACATACCGTCATAAGTCCAGTTGCAGCAGTTACACCGGCTTCACCAAATATTGCTGTTGCTGCGTCAGTGACAATTGCGGTGGCACCTATATTGACCACACTGTAAAACAAGAGAAAGTCCATCCTTTTTACGTCAAGATGAAAATAATTTAAAAAAAGAACGAGCAAGGTGTAGAAGAAACATATACGTTGTGCCAATAAGTATAGTTGTGAGGAATCGATTGACATCATTACGAAGAATTCTGAAGACTCCATTCTCAGGCTCCTTTTCAGCCAGTTCACGCACCTGATAACAGAGAGATTATGCGAGCTTAATGAACAAGTAATATTGGTCAGGGAATACTGTGAACTGAAATAAGAAAATCAAAGCATCGCCCACAATATCAAAACATAAATTTATGTGGTTCGAGACAGTCCCAAAACCATGTCCTACTTCATTTGAGAAAACCTAGTCAAATCTTGCCACTTTTCCAAGAGATAGCAAAATGTGTGGGGCTCTTTATTTAGTCCAACAACACAATCAGGCCTTACCACTGGATAATACAGGACTACACATATGAGTGTAGCATTTCTAGATCTTGGACAAATCTAATTACCCAATTAACTCAATCTAACATTGTTCTTAATATTCCATCTCAAGTTGGGGCATACAGTTTGATGTATTGGGGTTCTAGATGCTTAGGGGTTCTTTGATGTATTGGGGGTATCAGATTGTGATACCTCCGGTTTTTTTTCTCACTTGGTTTTGTTCCATGTTCGCATACCCGCTGTAAGTTTTTCTTACCGTTCTAATAAATGTGGGGCGAGCACCACCGAGTGCATCCCCCGCTTTTGAGCGTCAAAAAAAAAAGTTGGGGCATACAATGGTCAGCTTGTGCAAATTGAAAACCCTTTCAGTCACACATTGAATGCATGATATATATACCACATCAATTCGATGCATGTTCTTCTCGTTGTTGATGACAATGACAATGACAATGCATCCTGATCATGTTGGTGAGAAGGATGAACCGGAGGGCTAAAGTTTGAAATGATCAATGATGATCTTTTTAAACGATCTGGGTAGAAACAACATGCTCTCATGTCATGCATTTGTATCGAGCAAAATCACAAGCTATCAATGAGTCTCACTCATAAAACACTGTCGCACAGTGTCTCGTCAGCGAAAGATGGTTCTATCTCTCTTAAGGATCGGAAAATATCGTGAGAATACCAATATGGAGTTCTCAAAAATGGACCTCTCTCGTATCAACCTCAAAACTAGGCATCTCCTAAAGGGAAACTTGAAATGAGTTCCTCTTGTATAAACACCTCGGGAAAGATGGTCTTGAGAAATGAGTTCCTCTCATAGAAACTTTAGACGGATAGTGTATTGCCACCACAATCAAATAAGGATAGATCGTGAGACTCGCCCATGCTAATGGGTATATGGCCCTGAGAAATCGAAGAACGGTAGCATCTTAAAACTCTACTCGAATACTCCTCTTTTCTTACATAATTGTATTGAATATGAGGATAATTGATAAAGTTAGGAGAAGAACAAATGAGTTTCAAACCAAAAAACAACTCGTTTTTTTCTCCTTTTTATTTTCTTTTCTCTTTCTTCTCATCTCATTTTCTTTCAATCTTCTTTCTTTTCTTTCCTTTTTTTCCTCTATACCTTTTTTTACAAACTTTGGCCTTTTGTGCACGAATCCAAATGAAATATTTTTTGTTGTTTTATTTCTTCCTCACTCTTTTTCCCCTTTTTACCAAATTGTGGCCTCTTGTTAGACCTCCATAATTAGCGAAAGAAAAAATGATGCCCAACAGGAACTTTGCCTTCACTATTGCCGACGCCACATGTTCAAAAACTCATTTCACTAGCTCTTTACAGACAACGCAATTGCACATCCCCGTGTTCAACATTGTGAACGTGTCCTTGATCATTGCTGCCATGCATTTGATGACACAACTAAGGCTGTTGTTGTGCCACCTCGATTGTCGATAAGATCGTTGTCGTAATGCAGTTGCTGCTACACACACATTGGCACTGCAGTTGTTGTCGACGATGATAGATAGACTTTTTTAGACAAAAGAGGGGGAAGCATGCAAAGGTGTCTGTTCCACGTATCTTAAATCATTAGACAAATACAAATGTTACCTCACCAAAGAAAAAAAGGAAACCAATTGCTTCCCATTATAAACCTCTATCTATGCTCTTTCTACTAACAAGTCCCCCTCTCCCTCTAAGCCTTTCCTCCTCTATGCTCTGCACATGGTCATATGTTGGTAATAGTACCTTAAAGCCCTTTCCTACAGCGAGACCTACAAGAGGATTACTAGCCTCAAACAAGAAATCAATAACCCATAAGGGGGGTTATGTCATATCATAATAGTATCCAAACCATTCTTGTAGGTTAAAACATAACCTCATCTCCAATGGTCAACTAGAGGATTAATTGGTTCTTCTATGATGTAGTTGTTATATGTCATAATGCTTGCCAAAAATTTGCAGATGAATAGGAGAAACTATCAATTCTAAAAAATCCTATAAATTAGAATTCAAGCAAAATGCATGATTTCATTTTTTTATTAGTACGACAACAACAAAGCCTTTTCCCACAGATAAGTAGGGTCGGCTACATGGACTTTTTGCCTCCATTCAGATTTATTTTGAGTTATTCTCAGGCTTCTCTGTGTTTCTCCCCCTAAAACCCCTTGCACACTTAATTTCACCTTTTATTAGTAGGAAGAAGAAACAAGAGTGGATATATGGTTTTGGAGTTGTTCAAAGGTGCATGTTGATAGCATCGTGATGCAAATGACAAACGTCGATTGGTAGAATATAGAGGATCAAGGGAAGAGACAGAACACACCTGATGCATGGGGACTTAGGGGAAGAAACACATAGATGCGCAATATAAAAGAAGGAGAGAGGAGAATATGGAGGAACTCCAAATTTTATAACTTCCAATCTATCCTCAAAGAATGCCTATTAGCTCCTTTATATAGAGAATAATAGAATTACAAATTAAAATAAAAAAAATCAAACCCTAACAATGATGCCTAACCCCTAATATGACTTAACCTAAAACACATGTGATATCATTTATTTAAATAAAATAGAATTACGAATGACTTGAATTGGAAGAAAATAAAAATGGCAAATCATAATGTAATCCAAACCCTATCTTTTACCCCAAGTCTTAATTTCACATTGCATTGTATCAAAGGTTGCGCTCATGGACATGGTGGCTTATTTATGGGTGACATTGTGTATCCCTGCGATATTTACTAATGCATCTGCAGGCGGGGTGGGAAGAGAGTAAAGTCATGAAGGCTGAAGGGTTGAGGATTTTGGAGAGGTGTGGCATTGATGTAAGATTAGAAATGACGAGGGAGGAAAGAAAGATGGAGGTGGAGCTTAGGGTGCATCGGGATTTTAGATGATTTCAGAAAGGTTGAAAGATATAGAAAAGATAAGGAGAGTGCAATGTGTGAAAGTTGTTACATTGGGCTATTATATGTTAAGAAAAAATAGTATATAACCTTTGCCATTAATATATATGGTGTTTTTTCTACAATTCCTAGCTAAAGAGGCATTTTTGGTGAACCATATAACTTTATAAGGGTGAGAGTGTGATTATTATCCAGTTGGTTTTCTCATGTACAAAAAAAACATATGTGTAAAAGCCCTTAGATACATATGATACGAATTTAAGGTCCTCGGGCTACTAGACCTTCAATAAACAAGTAAAAATCTACTTCCAGTTAAAATATAATTTTCCAAAATGGCAAAGCTACTGCCAGGGTTCATGCGATGTATCACTATTAAGTCTATTGTCCAAAATTATCTACATTTCAGTTCCTATAATGCTAACATTTTTTTAGACAATATTTTTTTTTTAATAAGATTTTTTTTAGACAATATAATGCAAGTAAGTTATTGGAGGTTTATCGTAGATTATTATAATAAGCTTCATCATCAAGTTCTCACCAAATAGGATGCCAATCAAAGTTCCAACATATTTGTAACCTTCACGGATGTTGTCCGATCACAAGCATGACATCATCCTGATCTCGTACTTCTACTTTCGACATACCCTAGTTTTGCCTAATAATGGATGGTATATTCCACATTGTCTGACCATAAATTTTCTTTTTCCCAGATAACAGCTCCCCGATTAAGGACTAGTTCCAACAGTACAAGTGTACTGAAAGAAGTTGACAGTCTGGCTAATGAAGAGGAAGTGAAAAATTCTCAGCAATGAATGTGTTCATGCAATTAGTCACTTCGAGAAAGAGGTCCGCAATTGTCCGCATATAAAGGACAGGTAACATAAAACCATAGTTTTACTTCTTAAGATCGGAAAACGATATTTTTCTGTATCAAGCGCTGCAATCCTCCGCATCTCATTTCACATTGGGCCCGATCCTTGCACATGCTTATCATTCAATAGTCAAGCAGGCCAGATGAAACTCCTACAATGAAGCAGATGCATGCTACGAGGAAGAGGTCCGCAATTGTCCACATATAAAGGACAGGTAACATAAGAAACCATAGTTTTACTTCTTAAGATCGGAAAACGATATTTTTCTATTTCAAGCGCTGCAATCCTCCGTATCTCATTTCACATTGGGCCCGATCCTTGCACATGCTTATCATTCGATAGTCAAGCAGACCAGACGAAACTCCTACAATGAAGCAGACGCATGCTACGAAGTCGAAAAATCGCCAGCAACTACACAACATCGGGCACCACTCAATCCATCAGAAATCACAACCCCTGCACTCAATCCATCACAGATCACAAACCTGAAATCTTCATATCAATGCAGTATAGAAAGTCATCAATTCAAATGCATCTGAGACAGTAAAATAAACACAAACACACACAATCTCAAACAAAAACCAGAATTTTCCAGCATAATCCATTCCAGGAATAATAAAATCACAAAAATCAGCATCAAACACCCACCAACCACTCGTCAACTACAAAAAAGGCAAATGCACAGGTACCAACGAAATTCGAATTGGCGCCACTATACCTTCCACGGCCAGAGAGTAGTGATCGACGTCTCGGCCATCGAGAAGAATGCCGACAGCCCCAGCAGTCCCGCGAGCACCAGTCCCTGTTCCTTCAACACCCAGAGCACCTGCAGGGTCTTCCCCCATGCTCCTCCCCACTGGACCCCCTTCCCCTCAACCCCCACCGCCAGCGCCCACCTGCACCTCATTACTACAACACCCACCGCCAACCCCACAGCCAAAACCGCCCTCCACGCGGAAAGCTCTCGCCTTTCCACCTCAATTCCCCTTCCGGCATCGAAATCTCCCGTTTGGCACCTCGAGGGTGATGCAATCGACGAGAAGCAAAGTGGGTACCTCCGAAATCGATCTGTTGTGAAGGGGTTAGGGCTGCGGGGGGCGATTCGGGAGGGAATGATGGCAACTTTGGCGTGTGCGGGGCGTGGGAAGGGGCAGCGGGGAATGTGGGAACGGCCAAGAATCGAAGCTAAGTCCATGGGGGTGGAGATGGGCGATGCTGGAGGCGACGGTGCTCTCTCTATCGCTGTGCGGATCGATCGATCTCGACGAGGGTGCAGCTCTGCCCACTTCGTAGAGTTTGGTTGGTCGTCGATAAGCTGCAGGCAAAGCGTTGCGTGGGGTTTAACGCAGGAGAGAGGGGCGGGCCTCCTCCTATCGTAGAGTTTGGTTGGTCGTCTCTCTATCGTAGAGTTTGGTTGGTCGTCGATAAGCTGCAGGCAAAGCGTTGCGTGGGGTTTAACGCAGGAGAGAGGGGCGGGCCTCCTCCTCCCTCTCACCTTACCTAGAGACAAGGTGAACTTAAATTGCTTGGTTCTATCTGCGTGGGAGAAGAAAAATGTCACATCGCATCACTAGCTCTTTCACTTTTCTGACGACAAGGCAAATGCAAATGGAGGATTGATCTGAGTTATTTCCCATTTAGGGCATGAGCATGGAATTTAAGAAATTCCGAGTGAGGGCACCGATCGGCGAACGGTTCGCTGATCGGCAAACCATTCGCCGAATCGGTGCTTCCGTACAAAAAATAATATTCTGGAATAATATTATATATTATTTTTAATATATATAAAATTCAATCGGCGTCAGTGGAAGCACCGATCGGCGAATGGTTTGCCGATCGGCGAACCGTTCGCTCGGCGTCAGTGGAAGCACCGATCGGCGAATGGTTTGCCGATCGGCGAACCGTTCGCCGATCGGTGCCCTGACTGGGAATTTCTTAAATCCCATGCCCTAACCGGGCATTCTTGGCTAGCCCATGCCCTAAATGGGAAATAGCTCGGTTGATCTCACCTTTCTTCTCTCTCTCTTTAACACTGCTTTTTCTTGATAGATAATTAATGGTACTCTTATTTTGGAAAGTTTGTTTTATTAGCATAGATGATTGGATGGATGGTTGGAAGAAGTTTTAGGGGCAATTCAAGTTAATCTTTGACAAATGGGTTATTGTTGTTGAAGAAGTTGTGTGATCTAAGCATGAGACTACATGACTACTGGCGGGATATATTTTGACCATAAACTAACGGGTAGCCATTTGGAAATACCGGGTTGGTACCTGCTATGTCCTAACCCATGTCCTATTCAAAATATCCATGTGGTATAGCAGGTACCAACGGGTACCATATTGGAAGCTTTTACTTACCATTTAATTCAAAAAAATACAAAAGATTAAATATGGCACAAATATAATTAGTGTGTTATTGATATCTATTTTATAATAAGGATATGGCTATGAACACATATATCAATAAATACGAAAAATGTAAGATCATGCACTAAAATGAATATGAATATGAAATCAATCAGATTCGATACAACTACTAGAAGAAATATAATAGGTTATCTTAAATTTCATTCAAATGAAAATATCGGTGTCCACATCCATATGGATTTTGAGATGAATATAGATGTATAGGATGGATCATTGGGCCGGGCCAATCTAGAACCAATATCGATTCGACCCGTAAAAGTCCAAACTCGACCTAAACCCAAATATATATGGGAAGGGCATGGGCCCTCAATTATCTAAAAGTTCAAAGTCGGGTCAGGCTCAGCCTGAACCTGTGATTGTGGGAACCAAATTTGGCATGAATAGACTTGCATCCCCACTTCAGTTATTTTATAATTTATATTAATGGTGGAATGATATCAAATTTATATCAAAACAACAATTTAAGATATTAAATAATAGAATGTGTAACGTTAGTTAAATATGAAAGGACTTAATCGAAAGCAATATGGATTCGATTTCGAGTTTATAGCATTGAATTTCAATAACTATACGTCCAGTTTATTTTTCATATGTCCAATTTTAGCTTTAAAGATTGGAATTGGAGTGGTTTTGAAGCTTGGTTGGTCTTTTTCCTCGACCTAACCCAAGGTCCAAGAAGAACTAGCAGGCATGGGCTGACTTTTCCTCGACTTGACCCAAGGTCCGAAGAGAAGTGACAAGCTTGGTCTGTGCTTTTCGGATTGGATCGGATCGATCCTAATCTTGATCCATACTATATCTAGTTGTAGATACCAAAGTATAAATAAACGGATACGATGGTGAATCAGACAATCGATCCTACGTAGGGTTGGCTATTGAGTCACGACTCGATGAGCTAGGCTTCGGTTCGGCTCGATAAGGGCTCGTGAGCCTGACTCATTAAGCCATTACGCCGAGCCCAAGACTGAATTTTGGGCTCGATAGCTTAACGAGCCGAGCCCGAACCGAGCCTCGCTTAGCTTGATAACTCAATAAGGAGCTCGATAAGTAATATATATATATATATACATATAATATTTATATATAATACAAACAAAATAAAAGTAGACCTTTGCAATTTTTCCTCCACAAACTTTGCCCGTCCCACGAGCCACGATCATGATCGAATTCTCAAAATCATGTTCTGGCCCACACATTTGCCATCGGTCCACGCATTAGAAAATTAGTATTCTTTTTTCTTTTTTATAAGCGAATAGAATGTTACAATATATATTATAATTAAGATTTTGTACACAACTTGGATAGTAGCCTACTGGTAAGGAACACATTCTTAAGATATAGCAAGTCACGGGTTTGAACCCGTGCAGAACACTCTTCCACCAAAAAATGCCCATTTTCCTTAATGAGTTTGCCTTGGGCTCGAGCTCAGACCGGGCTCGATAAGGAACTCGAGCTCGATAAGGGGTTCAGCTCGAGCTTTATCGAACCCGAGCCCGGCTGGGCTTATCGAGCTTGAGCCCGAGCTAGGGGTTGGCTCGGCTCGTTGAGCTCGATAGCCAGCCCTAATCCTACGTGTTAGTGGATATAAGAAATGTTACCATACAAATATTAGTAATGTTTCAATTGAGCAACTTTGCAAAAGAAAGATATGAGCAATAAGATGATAATTCGGATACGAGCTACACATTCGTGGATACAAATAATTTTACTATAGAAATCATTAATAGTGTTTCAATAGAATATTTTTACAATAAATTATGAATAAATGGATACAACAACGAATTGGATACTCAAGCATACATATACACGAATATAAATAATTTTATCGTACAAATCAATAATGATGTTCCAATTGAACACTCATGCAAATTAACACATTGTCTAATGTATAATTAGACGTCTCTTATCTAGGAACGTAAGTAATCTAATACACTCACATTTTTATTTCTTGATTTCCATGTGTGTCTCAATCACATTTTCGATATCTATTAAAACCATCGAATAATACAAGAATACGATGATTACTTTTATAAATAACTTGTTCAACTTAATGGTATGTTAATCTTATAAATGTAAATAGATGGATGATGTGCGCATCATTTTTTCTTGGAAGAGATAATCCGTTGGTACCCATTACCCATTCAAATGAATTGTACCCCTTAGATATGGGTACCCATTTGAACGGGTCTGGTCGACCCGTGGCCTGGTAATAATGGGACGAGGCGAGGCAACGAGCGAACGAGTCGGGTAATCGTCCTGTGAACACCGCTAGGTGTACATAGATAAGTTCAACGAGCTAATGAGTGGCATTCTTTCACTTAGGAGAAAATCAAAAAAGGATAGTCTCTTGTCAAGGAGGGTAAGCAATGATCTTATTGAGTTGCTTCCATCCTCTTATGCTTTTATTATGACGATGTTACCTTGTGTAAAGGATTTTGATTACATCGAACAAGATGGTTGTTTCATTACTAATGAACGAGTCTCGATGAAAGTTGACAAATGAGTCAACAAATGATGGAAGTCATGTAAATATGATAGAGAATATAATATTCTAGATCAAGGGAGATGAGGATTAGAGGTCGAGCCATGTTACAAGGTCATATATAGGGATGAGCATGGGTCGGGCTTGGACTGGGCCTATAGGGCACATGCCCACGAACAACACATCGAGCTTTGGCTTGGTCCAAGGCTCTCTTGACTTTTTTTTGGTCAGCACAAGCCTGCACAATTTTATGGGTTGGTCTTGGATCGAGCCGGCCCATATTTTCAATGGTATTTCCGGGTTTTTTTCCACTTCAATGTGTTGGCTTGTGACCTAGGACTTAGGCTAGTTGCAATCTTACAATCAACCAAACCCTTGAAAAATGTAGGTAGTTAAGTGAAGTGGAATTAAAAAATGTTAGAAGCTAATATGATTTGTTGAAAATGACTTTAATAGAAGTCGAGATTCAGTAATGCAATTGTTCACATTTATATATAATTTCAAAGTTTTTATGAACATCAAATGCTGAAATTTTCTTTAAATTGTCCAATTATGATTTGATATGTACAGTAGTTACTAAGCGACGATTGTGTACTTGTCATTGTAATCGTAAGGCATAAACTTACCAATCATGTTCTTGTTATATTTGCTAGTACAATCTTCAATCATGAGCTATGTACCTAAAATGCTACAAGCCTACAAATACATCCAAAACTCTGAAAAAAAAACATGCAAGTTATTATTGACACAAGCCAATTGTTGATTGAATTATTTCATGCACAAAGACAAACACACGTACACAACAAAAGTCCATTGTTTCAAAAAAAACTAATGACATTATTTGTTCGATAACTAGAAAATCTATCGCTCATCCAAAGTAAAGGAAGATCAAAAGAACTATAAATGAGGTCAAGATTTAAAGTGTAATGATGGATTCATCCATCGCTCAAGAAGTCAACATGTAAAAGTATATTACATAGTGGTTAGAAACCAATAAGCTGTATAATAGTTATATATTCATTTACATCAAATTGAATGGATTTCACCTCGAATGCTCGAACTTACTGGTCAAATATGATGCTCAAGTTTAACTGCATGTTGGGTCTACAAGAAAGATAAAAATTTAATCGAACCAGCAAAGGAAAAAAATAAATATAAGCTTCTCAGGAAAAATACGTCGACTAACCAAGTGGATTGTCTTCCAGCTCCTCCTCTTCATTCCCTTCATCAAAATATATATCCACTTGCCCATCGTTGCAAATCCAGTCTCCTGCACAAATCAATACCTCCACAGTTTTTGAATGAAGCCTACTTTATATAAATCTAGAGCTCTACCACTGGTGCTAAATGCACCCTCTGAAGCTACGGTGGAATCAAGAATTACCATAATATCTTGAGGCATAATAAATAAGATATGATATTTGCTCGAGTTCACTTCCAGCATTTTAGGACATCAAAGTTGTCATCCTCCTTAGTGTATGCAGAATGATCTTCCAAATATACAACCTTAGATTTTCCAAGTTCATAAGAACCAATTTCTTTTTCTTTTTTTCCTGAAGAACTTGCTTCGCATATCTTCTTTGGGATTTTTACCCGGCAGACCCTGTAATCTTTTGCAATTACCGCTATGACCTCTGAAACATCATAATTCCTCCCTCACCCCTGTAAAGTTGCTCCGTCTTACCCTACGAACCCTGTCGTTAAACTGACACATCTAGAGTTAACTTCTTTGAGTTAGAAATGAGTTAATCTAACCGGTCCATGATCGGACGGCTAGAATTAACCAAGAAAAGTAAAAAAAATCCTCTCTCTCTCCTCTCTGACAGCCTCCCTTCCCACTACACCGTTGAGGATCGGGACTCGCGTGGAGAAGCTTGGCGGGATCTGTGGAGCCAACCAGCCTGAGGCGGCGGGTACGGGGAGGGGGCAGTTGCTCAGGGCAGGCGGCGGAGGGACGTGGGGTGCAGGGGGCGAGGGGGCCAGTTGCAGGGCACGGGGGAGGGGGTAGTTGCAGTGCAGGCAGTGGAGGGACGTGGGGTGCAGGGGGCGAGGGGGCAGTTGCAGGGCAGGCGGCGGGACGCGGATGGGGGGAGGGGGGAGTTGCAGGGGCAAGCGGCGGGACGTGGGGGTTCGCAGGTGCAGGCGGCGGGATGGGGGGGCTTGCAGCGGAGGCGGTGGGTGCTTGCAGAGGGAGGTGACAGGAAGGGGCGTGGGGTTTGCAGGGGCAGGCGGCGGGACAGGGGCGACCAGCGGGATGGGGTCAGGGGAGTCGGAGGGAGGGGGCTTTGCAACGGGATGGGGACGAGGGGTGGGTGTCTGATCGGGGATGGACCCAGGGGAGACAGCGGCTTAGAGGAGAAGGGGTTCGAGCGGGAAGCCTGATCACCGAGGGAGGGGCTTCGAGCGGGGAGGTCGGCTGACGGAGGAGGGGGCTTCGAGCAGGGGCGGCGACGGACGGGGGAGGGGAGGCGACGTCTTCAACTGGAGGTGGAGGGTGGGAGGGAGGGACAGATGGAGATGGAGGATGAGAGAGAATGGATTTCTAGTAAATTTGATAAATAAACTGAGTATAATATAAGAGAAGATAACAGAATCTGGTTGATTTTAACGGTTAGAGTGATGGGGGTTAACCACAGGGGTTGTAGGATAAAGGTTAGCAAGTTTACAGGGGTGAGGGAGGAATTACGATGTTTCAGGGGTCGTAGCGGTAATTGCAAAAGATTACAGGGTCTGCCGGGTAAAAATCCCATCTTCTTTTTTTTGTTGGGTATGTGGTATCTTATTCAATGGAACATGATGTAGAAGACTCTCCTGAAATATTTGCCACGAAAATAATAGAGTACTCATCAAATATTCGATAGAAAGTACATTTCACTCATTCAACATGTTCAACAACATCAATTTCGAGATAAAATTCGAATAAGAAAATCTTAAGAACTCGAACTTGTACCAATGATCCAAAATAGTGGCAACTGCTAGCGGTATAATGGATTCTTTTTTCCTTCAATATTTATCAAACTTGGCATACATCTTTGTAAGCATACCTTTAATAGATGCATGGTCATGACTGAGAGTGTGTAGATCCTTTTCAATCTCAAAGATTAAATTAAAAAAATATCTGCAATCGAATATTTTTGTCTGGAGAATACTTTTGTGGCAAAAGAGAAGTTCTAAGATCCCATAAACTATCTCAACTTTTTCCATTTAATCGTAGAAGATGTCTCAAGTAGTTGAAAATCACTTCCTTTCAAATGGTTGTAAACTTGTTAATATAACATAGCAGCCTCAAGCATTAAATAGGTGAAATTCCACCTAGTGCTAATATTCAGCATCATTTCTTACATTATTTGAATCCAATATTATTGAGCAATGTCTAAATCTTGAAACGCATGGTGGAGTACTTCACATATTTAACAAGATTACATATTTTTTAATATTTCCTTGATTTCAAAAAGTTCACCTTGAACAATAAAATTCAAGAAGTTGTCCAATTTTTAGTTTTAAAAGAGGAGCTTATTTTTCCATTTTTCAAGAAAGATGGGTTTTGTTGTCTTTCCTCGAAAAGAATTCACTGAAGTCATCGCACAAGAAAAAAACGTCAATCCACAAGTAAAGAATTCTCCGCAGAAAAGTGTTCAATAAGATTTCGCACAACATAATTTTTTGATGCATGATCAACTGTTATAGTGCAGAAATTCAGTTTGTTTCATCCACTCAGACAGTTCACAATCATGTATGTAACATTCTCTCTTGTATGGCATGAGTAGATGACCAAAAGTAAATAATCTTCTCATATATCTTCCACTTGTTTATAAAATGTGCAGTATGTAGCAATGTACCTGCATAACTGTCTTGATGCAAATTCTACCAACTAATTCAATACTTCTAGCAAATCTTAAATTTTTCACTCTCATATAATTTTATACAATATCTTTTGAGAGTATATCTTTAAAGAATCTTGTACTTGGGGACTGCATAATTGTATAAAAGTTTGAAACTCTTAATTATCAATAATCATAAAGGATAATTCATTAGAAACAATCCATCTCGTGAAAATAATCAATGCTTCTTTCTTATCTCGTGCAAACTTTCATGTAGAGATTACGCTTTCATTTTCAGAATTAACGAGTTTCAAAAAGGTCTTAGGACTTCATTGTTTATTATAATATGAACAAACAAGGGTCAAATGTTGATTGAAACAACTAATCCCACATTTATTACCACAAGATAAGTGTGCATTACAATAATTACAAATGCACATCTCTCTTCCATCTACCGTCTCGATTCTTGTGACATCTTTCCAAACTTGTGAGTTTAACCGTCTTTAATGTTTTTTTGTAACATCCGTATCCATTTTTGAAGGTTCTTCATGGAGTATCATTACTGCCGAATTCTCTTACAATGAAAGATATGTGAGTTGCTCTTGGTTGATGTCCAACATCTAAGTTTAAAAATTATGTTAGATAAGTAATACGAAATTTACCAGACTTCAGAAGCATAACATGAACATAATGAAACTTCGATGTTTCATTTTAGAGATAGTTAAATCACACATTTTCCTCGTGACAAGGGTTGGAGTCACTTCTTCAATTCTTCAATTACAAACAATAGTTTCACCTCAATATTTTATACTATTAATCTCACTTCTGAATGCAATTCTGTGTGTAATCATCTCAATCATGCAACAATCAAAATATAATTAATAATGGTCTCGAAAACTTTTATCTGAATATCAAGCATGTGATCAAATGCTAGAAAATGATTTGAGCCCATAAACACAAGGTAAGCTATAGATTTTACTACACAATCATGCCCCTTAAAATCATCGATTTCTATGCTTATGCGTCATTAAATCATCACATCACATCATGGGATCGCGTTCAGAGAAAATATGTACCCATGATTTTTTTTATGAATCAGTATCTAATAAAGTTTACAACAAATAAAACATTGTAAAATTTGTTTGCATATACACAGATTTGCATGGAACAATGTTATACCAAATAAACCACATACCAAGACATTTCGAGGATGCTCTAGATATAATCATGGAAGGTAATCAAATATTGCAATGTAAAATTAAAAGAGAAGAGAGGGGAGGCATTGTTAGGGTAAAAATATTACACCTCGCGAAGATGGGAGGTGCCACTACAAATATGGTGTGGTGGGAGACCAGTTGGGGAATGTGGCAACCGATAGGGCCACGTCACGCCGCTTGGATGCACGACAGCAAGATGGGAATGCAGCGACATAAATGATCGACCAAAGGGCCAGTGGTGAATCCAATGATGCTGGAGAGGACCAACCGAGAAGGCAGAAAGGGGTGGTGGAGAATACGAAGATGGTGGACAATGGAGAGGGCCCAGAGGGGTGGTGAAGAAGGAAAATAGGGTTGACGGAGATGGTGGATCATGTATAGGGGCGGCAGGTGGGTACAACAGTCGTGGAGCGGTGGAGGGGTTAGGGCTTTAGAGGATTGTCTAGAATGGGGAAGGATCAATGTGAATGGGGGAGGCACCTATGGTGGGGGTCCAGGACTCGGGCATGAGGGGTGGCGCCTATGGTGGGGGTCCAGGACTCGGGCGTGGGAGACATAATAGGGAGTATAAATTGTTCGGTTGAAACTTAGGTTAGAACTTAGAGTGTGCGAGGCTATTCAGGCCAGGTTTCGGGCCATAAGGAGGGCCGAAGACATGGGTCGAGCTCGCGGGCTGTGCGGGCTCGATCGATCCAAGCCCAAGCCTGACCAAAAGAATTTGGGCTTAATTTAGGGACCCAAACCTCCTCCACGTATTTTTTGGGATCGAGCGTTGGTTGGGCTACATGGGTAGGGGCGGGCTGGCCCAACCCATTGCCCTTCCCTAATCATACCAGATACTTTTATTGTAATAGGGAAGACCACAAGATTGTTGATTTCTGAGCCATGAGAAGAAAAAGAAGAAAGATGAAGAAAAAGGAAAGACAAACTTTTATGGCTTGGATTCAGACTAAGAATATCCCACCATATTATATAAGAAAGACTTGCTAGGATGCCCAATATTGGAGGAACCTTGCAGAAAATTTATCATATTATCATATAGCTCTACATGTGTGTTTTATCTCTACCATAAAAATATAACAATATTATCATCGATGAAATGATAATGGACATGTTCGAGTAATACAACCATGCAATGCATAACCTCTTTAAGAAATAACCATTATACAATCTTTCCTTTAAGTTATCTGCACTTTATTACATACTAGGTTGTATACCCGCGCTTTGTGACGGGTGTAAAATAAAATATTTAGAACACGTGAAGATGTTTAAAAAATTAGGCATGTGTTTTACATAAATATAATTGACGATGACTTAATATTATATGATCAAAACAATCTAACAAATTTAAGAAGTCATCTATCTCATAATTCATATAAAACTTTTTAAAAAGAAAGCTAAATTAGATATTCCAACAAATAAAAGTAGCAATTAAAAGGAGTGAGGAAAGATAATAAAAGTATCAGTTCTAATATATTTGTTCCTAACTTTATATATTTGTATTCTACAATCAGTTCTAAAACTGGTTATAGTGTAGAAATAAATGACACAAAAAGATATGCATACATAAATATTGATATAATAAATCTTATACCTTACTAAAGCTGGGTTTCTTCCCAGCATATGTCACGTGGCTCTCCTTTCGGTACTTCTTCCGTTCTTTAGCGCTTACTCCCTCCCTTCATCCGAGTCCCTCCGTGTTCTCTCTCCATTCTCTCCTCCCTCCCGCACTATCTCTCTCATCTCTTTTACATTCTCTCTCCACTTGTTAACTCACATTTAATTCTTGCTCTCTCTCCTCCTTTAAATGCTCTCTCCACTTGCACTCTCTCCATTAAAATTTGTGTCATGTCTTCCTCTTACGTTTCTCTCTTTGCCCCTCTCTCTCCTTAATTCATGTTCTCTCTCCCCAATTCTCTCCATTTTTTAAATTTAGAATTGTAGCTATATTAATTTAACAATTGTTAAAGGTTGTATTATTTATATCTTCTGTAAATTTTGGAAAATGTAGATTAGATTTTTGTAGTTGTAAAACTACTATTTATAAAATTATAAAATGTAAATTTGCAAAAACTGCTCTCCCCGTCCTTCACCTACAATGTAAATTAATGTATTTTTTATAAGTATTTTTTATATATGTTGCAACAACAATAATAATCAATAAGGTTAAATAATATGTTATGGAAATAATACATGATAACCAATCGATCCAAGTGATTTTTGATATTTTAAATATGTATCCTACAATATTTCATAAAATATTCAACTCAAAGCATTATTATATATAATATTTATATGCATGTATATGTGTATGTGCATGTGTATGTAAGTATGCACATATGTATAAAGGATTATTAAGCTTTTATTATTTTTAAATAATGTATCAAGTTGACAAATTTCTTCATCGATACTTTTTGTACACTTTGAAGTGAGATCTCTACGTAAATTGAGGAATTATTTGTTAATATTAAGACTACTGAAATACAAAAACATAATTGTTATTGTAGTTTTGATTATTATTGATATTTTTTCCTGTTTGAATAACAAAAAAGGAAATCCATGTTGAACTTCTAAAATTATTTATATATATATTTGTTATATTTGTTGACTGAAAAATTATAAATCTCATCAGTCAACAAATATAACAAATATGTATATATAAATAATTTTATAAGTTTAAGATGGAACTCTTTTTTCGTTATTCAAAAAGAAAAAAATATCAATAATAATCAAAACTAAAATAACAATTATGTTTTTGTATTTCAGTAATCTCAATATTAACAAATAATTATCCAATTTACGTAGAGATCTCACTTCGGAGTGTACAAAAAGTATCGATGAAGAAATTTGTCAACTTGATACACTATTTTAAAATAATAAAATCAGCTTAATAATCTTTTATACATGTGTATATACTTACATACGCATGCACATACACATATACATGCATATAAATATAATATATAACAATGCTTTGAGTTGAATATTTTATGAATTATTGTAGGATACATATTTAAAATATCAAATGGATTGATTGGTTATCATATATTATTTGCATAACATATTATTTAACCTTATTGATTATTATTGTTGTTATTACATATATAAAAATGCTTATAAAAAGATTAATTTACATTGTAGATGAAGGGCGAGAAGAGCCATTTTTCCAAATTTACATTTTATGTTTTTATAAACAGTAATTCTGCAACTACAAAAATCTAATCTACATTTTCCATATTTTATAAAAGATATAAATAATATATCCTTTAACCAATGTTAAATTAATATAGCTACAATTCTAAATTTAAAAATGGAGAGAATGGGGGAGAGAGAATGTGAATTGAGGAGAGAGAGAGAGAGAGGCAAAGAGAGAAACGTAAGAAAGAGAGGGCACAAATTTTAACGGAGAGAGTATAAGTGGAGTGAGCATTTAAAGGAGGAGAGAGAGCAATAATTAAATGGGAGTGAGCAAGTGGAGAGAGAATATAAAAGAGAGGAGAGAGATAGTGCAGGAGGGAGGAGAGAATGGAGAGAGAACACGGAGGGACTCAGAGGAAGTGAGGGAGTAAGCGTTGGAGAACGGAAGAAGTGCCGAAAGGAGAGCCACGTGGCATATACTGGGGAAGAAACCCAGCTTTGGTAAGGTATAAGATTTTTGGCTTCCTAGTTTTTTTGTTAAGATTTAGAATACTCCTTGATTTGCCTCTCAAAATTTGTTAAGCCAATATGGATTTCAAGATTAAATCAAAGCTTCTGCTTGATCTCAATTCCTAATTTAATCATTATAACTCAGTAGAGAAATCTAATTTAATGGTTTGTCATAGATCTCATGATCAAATGCCCTCATTGAATACCAATAAGTTAAAACTCGTGATACTTTTTCTATGATCCCGCCATCAAATTTATAACAAAAGTTTGGACTTGGGTCCACCGTATTATATGTAAAGAAGACATTGATATATAATGTTAAAGAATAAAAGGTCATTTGAGATTCCTAATAATACTCCAAGGACGTCGACACAAGCAATCACAATCTCACTTTGAGTTCTACATAAAAGTTGTAGATCTCATCGAGATCTACAACTTTCATGTTGAATATTGTTTCTATTTTACTCCAAACTATTTTATTTATATTTATCTTCGATTTAGTCATTTCTTTGGATACGAATTGGCCACGTGGTGCAAACTGCTTCAACCACGTATACGACATTTTATCCTTACTTCCCCTTAATCCATAGTCGTCTCATCTTGATTGATCTGACGCTCCAGACTCTATCTTTTCTGCCTTGGATCCTAGCCAATTGACCACTTGATCAAAGCAATCGGGATCGTCCACCCATGCACTACTACGGGCCTTTATATCTTCACTCCAGCCCTCATCATCCAACGGGTATGAGCGTTGGTAACTCCCTATCTTCCCTGACTTTTTTCGACCTCCTCCATCTTCCCCATCATTCAATTCTTTCACCAACCTCTTCATCTCACAATTGCTCTTTACGTGAACTACCTAATCAACCCTAATCCTAACCTCTCTTCTAACTAGCGTTGGTTGAAACCACTGCATGGAGATGAAAACCTCCAACTGTCGCCTTCAAGTAGCCCTCCACTGGCCAATTTTGGCCCCATCTACCACTTTGCGAGGTTCCTCCCAGCCTTACCTTACTCCGATGATAGAGAGATTGAGTGGCTAAGAGCCACGACAGAGCAGATATCTCCCGTGATCCTTAGCTATCTGAAACCAAGTTACAACGATTCTTGAGCAGGTGTCTGAGCTCCACGTTTGCCAATCTTTCAATCCTACCCAAGGAGGAGGGAAAGAAGGATGTAGTCGATATCTCTGAGGATTTGATTCATAGTACGAGAATCATTGTAGATAAATTAACAGTTGTGGAGAGAATCAATAGGAGGATGAATGAACTTGATAACAGTTACTTCAAGTTACTGAATCGGATGGATGGTGAACGTCAAATTTGTCTCTTTAACTGTCGATAATTGTCGTAGCATAGGAGCCAAATTTGGTTCAGCAAAAAGCACAATTTTTGAATGTTGTGGAGTATTTTTAAATTGGCAAGTCTACCAAGCTCGAACACAGGGACACAAGCCTCTTTAAGATATTTATCAAATTTTGATCTATTAAATTTATGTGTGAATATTTTCACATTTATAGGTCTTCATGCAGATGCAACTCAAGTAGTGTAGATAATGATGCATGTATTTCTTTTGGATTTTTCGATGCAATGACAAGATGACGCATGAATGTAATGCATGAGTAACGAAATGCAAGACAAAATACACAAAATAAAGATATGCCCTATAACATCTAGAAGCAATGAGCAGGATTTAGTTTAATCCCAGAGTCAATTTGAGCATAAAATTATGAGCAAACACATATTTAATGGCAAGGAAATTAAGCAAGGTACACTATACAATATAAAAAACACCATATTCCATTGGTGTCATATGAGAAAATTAACTATGTCATTATATAGATAATGAAAAAAGGAATAAAATGACACTGAAATCATGCAATTTGGAATTACGATGCTCAAGTTATGAAAGAAATAATACAGGGACATAAATGTAATAAAAACACAAGAAATGAATATAAATAATCACAAAAAGGTCCCTAGAGGGACCTATTTGCAATTTGCAAAAAACTAGTGGGGTTCAATGCATTTTTTCCATCTAGCAGGGGGACCATTTGTAATTTGCGAACCCCGTGGAGGCCATGTTGCAATTTATCCAGACGCGTACGTGATGCACACGCGCCTGGATCTCTTTGTCATTCTGGAGAGCCTCAGGGGTAGACCTGCAATTTACCCAACCCTCGCACGTGCATGGCATGCGAGAGGCCATGCTCGGGTGTATAGCAGCTTCAGGACGCGTGTGGCTGGATCTGGTGGCTCGGGGAATGGCTCGGATGAATGTATATGTGCGAGTGTGTGTGGGGGGGGGGATAGATCATCTAGTGATCTACTCTCTTTTTTAACATGCGCGAGCCCTCAAATGAGGACCGCTAAAAATAATGCACATGATACAATTTTTTGTACAACATAAAAATGCATGAGGTGTTGACTAGTCTTCCTTGAATTCTTCATCTTTTCTTCTGTGACTTGTTCAATGGGAGCTCTCAACTCCACGACTCCATGGAGATCATGTATCCTCGATCTTCATGGGTCATGCCACAAAAGAAAAATGTTAGAAAATAACAAGGAAAATAATCAGCATAAATGGTGCAAAAATAATGCATGTGGAGAAGACCTGCAAATTTTGAAAATATTCAACACAAAAAATATTTCAAAATTCAACAAATAATAAAGGTAAGCTTATCCCCATTTGATGAACATCAAATTTGCCTCTTTAATAATCGATAATTGTCATAGTATTGGAGACAAATTTGGTTCATCAAAAACCACAATCTTTGAATGTTGCGGAGTATTTTTACTCAGCAAGTCTACCGATGTCGAACAAAGGGACATGAGCCTCTTTAATCTATTTGTCAAATTTTGTTTGACGTGTGATTATTTCCAGGTTTATTTGAGGTCTTTATGCAAATGCAGAATAGAATCCAATGTATTATTATTTTATTTTTTCAATGCAATTATAAAATCATGCATGGATGGACATAATGTATGAATGAATGCAAGACAAAAACATGCAAAAGACAGTATACAAGCATGCCCTAAAAAGATCACATAAATGAGCATCATATTATGATTTAATTTCATAGTCAATTTGAGTGTAAAAAATCAAGAGCAAGCATCTATCAATGGATGAGACTTATAAATCAAAGGAATCCATATAACATTAAAAATGCATCACATTTATATTAGTGTCGGATGAGAAAACTAACTTACCATTAGATAGATGATGAAATAAGGAACAAAATGACACCGATATCATGCAAATTAGATCTACGATGCTCAAGTTATGAAAGAAATAATGCATGGGCATAAATATAATAAAAATGCAAGAAAATAAAGATAAATAATTACAAATAGGTCCATGGAGGGACCTATTTGCAATTTTACAAAATCGACTGGGCCCCTTTGTAATTTCACCATATGCACATATGGGTATATCTGTAATTTATGAAACTTGTGAGGGCCTCACTGAAATTTACCCAAGCGTGCTCATGAGGCACGCGCCTGGGGACCAAAATGCAATTTCAAAACTTCCGGGGGTCCTTCGTGCAATTTACCCGGTGGCGAGTCGCTAAATACGTTGTTTAAATAGGTCACGTTGTAGCACGTGTACTTAGCGATTCGGTCAGAACCAAGAGAAGATCTCCGTGAAGAGTGTCTCGGCTTTAATTTATATCCCGGGCAAGTCCGGGGTCGAACTCAGGGAGGCAAAGGAACAACTTGGGGGTTAATTCGCAAACTTAGGTCTAGATTTCCAATGCGTATTTTTTTAGATTTTTTTATGCAAAAACCAAAGCAAATGCAAATGCGGCGGAATTAATACACTAAGAGAGCATACAACTTAGCCAAATTAATTTGAATAGAAAATAAGTCCAATTTAGCAAAGTTATATTTTTCCTAGAGTCTTAATCCAGAGATGAATGCAAGGTACTTTTTTTTGGAATTTTAGGGGTTAATATGCAATAAATAAAAATACACACTTTTTATGGGTTTTTTCGCAATTTCTCACACAAACAGTAAGCAAAAATTATGAAAAAATTACTGGAACTAAAACATGATGCAAGGAGACTACAGTAATTTTTTTAGATTTTTTTGACAAGATATGAATTTTTTATGGATTTTTTAATGAAAACAGAGTGATAGTGAGTAAATAATTCCTAATAAATCCACGTTATCAAATTAATCAGAGTGCGATTTATCTCAGAAAGATATTTAGATGTGGAATCTAGGAGACTTGAAATTTTGCAAAAATGATGTCTATGGATTTAATTAAAAATCAAATACTAATTTCACTCTATGAATTATTTCAGGCACAAGACATCTCCATTTTAGATGAAATTTGGACAGTAAGTTAATCATACATCATGCCATCATTCCTAATTTTTGTGAAATTTTTAGAACAACCATGTGTGAGATATAATTTTAAGAGTCCAAATTGGGTAAAATATGCAATATCTCAGTTAACCATTTTTAATTAATTACCCAACAACCATAAAAATACAAATAAATACTCACATGACAGAGGATAAGTTGCTCAACATAAAAACATTTTTATTGCATAAAATGATGCAAAAGAGAGGTCCAAATTAAAGCATGAACACAGGGGTCTTTGCGCAAATTCAGAAAACAAAATACAACTTGAACTTATGCACATGGACTAAACTGTAATTACAAAAACTAGAGAAATAAAAAATGCAATTTTAACAATAAAAAAATAAAAAAATGGACCTTTCGTCTCCCTGGAGCCCCGATGGAACGAAGAACCCAAAGAGCTATGGCGGAGGCGGCGGCCCCGCGCACGGCCGCGAGGACGGCGGGCGCGCGGCGGTCGGCGGTTGTGGAGGAGGGGGCGGCACGCGTGGCTGGTGAGGCCGCGGCGGCGATGGGGAAGTTGGAAGCTGGTGGGCCGCCGCTGGTCGGCTGGGGTGGCGGCGCCGCGAAGGGAGCGGCGTGGCCGCGCTGGAGGAGCGGCCACCCACGGAGGCGCGCCGCCTTGCGCGGCTGGTGGCGAGCGGCTCCGGCGGCTGGGCTAGAGAGGGGGCGGCGGCGGTGGGCGGCACCCCCACCGCTGCTGCGGATTTTTTTGTTTTTTTTTAATTTTTTTTTGATTTCTTTTTTTTGCTGTTATAAAAAACCTTTTTTTAATTTTTTTTATTTTTTTAGTTTTGATTATACAGAAAATATAATTGACAAAAAATAAAATAAAATAAAATGGATTGGTGGTGGTGGTGATGATAAACTAAATAAATGGGAGAAAAATGGTGTGATGGCGGTGATAACGAAATAACCTCTCTTTTTTGTTTTAATTTTTTTTAATTTTTTTTAAATTTTTGATTTCTCAAACAGGGAACAAACATGTATGCAAAAAGGGGAAGATGTTGAGTTGGTGGTGAAATGATAAAGATATAAACAAATGGAGGAGATTATGTGAATGGTAATGATATGTGATAAAAAAATGATAAAACAACAACAATGATATGATGAAGGGAAAATTTACCTAAGATGAATGCGGTCGCCTATGGAGTGCTCTCGTGAGCACGGTCTTCGCTCAAATCGCCGGCGTGCGATGAGCTTGAGCAGCGCGCGGTTGCGGCTGCGATGTTGGCCAAAAAACCAACGGATCACACCGGAGAGAGGGCCGTCGTCGCCCGACCGCGGTTGCGTCGCTGTCACCGATTCAACTCAGGGAACTAGGCTCTCCTCACATAAAGATGGATCAAAGGCAAAATTGAGGAGAATGAGAGGTATATAAAGATGATGGGATGAGAGGTTATTAAAATGGTGGGAGGTTATTTTATTAATGGAGTTGAATGGGAGGTTTAAGAAATGGTGGGGTTGAATGGAGGTTGGTGGTAGAAGAGAGTTGAATGGTGGTTATTGTAGAGAATGTAAAATAATTAAATAAATAAAAATGAAATAAAGTAGGCTACTTTAAATACAACAAAATAAAGAAGGAAAAAAAATAATGGTGAATTTACAAGTGAATACAAAACACCATGTACATATTTTTTTGTCTTTTTAATAAGAGATATTTACAACAGAAAAATACAATAAAATAATATAAATAAAATACAATACAAGCATGATTTTTTTATATTTTTTAGAAATTAAGAAAGGTAAGATAAAAAATGAACAAAGAATGAATATATACATGGTATACAATGTACATCTAGGTTCCAAAACCCAACTTTTGCAAATGAGCTCTGATTTTAATTAAACCACTTCCGTTGGATAGATAATTTTTTAACTTGAACTTTAAAAGTGAGTTTGGTGAATTTGGAGTCCATACGGAGCGGGAATTCAGCTTGGAAGTTGGATTTTACGGCCTTTTCTCTTTAGGATCTAGGAGCATTTATTTGAGATGAAATTTGTTTTGTATTTTTGTATTTTTATATACATTTTTATAAACAAGTTAGAGAAAGAATTAGGTAAAAACGAGTTGAAATGAAATTATTAAAAATACATGAAGTTTTGGGCTATTTACAAGTATACAACTCCTTTATTTTTGCGGCTTTTTATGTTAATTCATTTTGTACAATCTTATATACAATAATTAGTGTATTTTATTTACAAGAGTCATTTTGTTAATTTATTGATTTTATGGGTGGCTCGGGGGTCAGACTACCCGAGTAATTTATTGATTTCGATCCTCTCCATTGTCTCCTCTTCTTGTCTATACTTAGGGATATTTTACCCTAAGTATAGGGGGAGACAATCTGAGTACGATCTGTTCATTCCCACCCTTGACCCTCCCTGCTTTGTGTACAGTCTGCTATACTTAGGATTATTTGATCCTAAGTATAGGGGGGACGGTCAACTTCTCATTCGTTGATTCATTGATTCATTCATTTATTCTTTATTATTTAGACTTGTCTATACTTAGTACGAGTTATGTCTTCTCTTTTCTCTCCGATCTATGAGGACATAGCTCAAGCTAAGTATAGGGGGGTCGTATATACTACGTATATACTGTAGCCATAACTCGTACTTTCGTATTTTCTTAATAAATATGGCTAATAATTCTTTAAAATTCATTAAAAGTTCTTAATAAAAAGATGTGATTATTCCTCAAATTCTTTGTGTAGATACTGATTAATAAATCAGGTGAAAATGTTTTTTTTGCAAAATGTTTGAAAAATAGTTTGAAAAACTTTGTGAACATCTATTGAAAACTATTTTGAAAATATTTTGTTTCATGTTTTCAACCTGTGTAAAATGTGTGGTTTGTAAAATTTATTTTCTTTGTGTGAAATAAAATGTTTGAAAAATGATTTGCAAATGGTTTGAAAAATGGTTGCAAAAATGATTTGAAAAACCTATATATACTGTTTTGAAAGCCTTTGCAAAATGATTTTCAAATGTGTGTAAAATGTTTGTAAAAATTATTTTGGACTATAGTTTTCAAAAAATTGTGTGTAAATTGTTTTCAATTAAGTTTGAGGAATATACACATCACACCAAAATTCACTATGTATGTATATATATGTATAAAATTGATCACTTACCCTGTAAGTTCTTAAAATCCACTTCTTGTATATATAAAGAAGCACTCCCGTGTACATATTTTCACCTAGTTTTCAGCCAAAATCTTTTTGTTTTCAAAAAAAAAATCCCAAAAACATTTGCAAAAATTAAAGTCCAAAAACATTTGCAAAATCTTTTTGAAAAATACAAAAAAAATGCATGCATCATCTTTTCAAAATCCATAAAAAGTTCAAAATCCTTGAAAATTGCATCACAAAAATATATTCTGCATTGCATTGCATAGCATGAGCATTTTTCGGATTGAGCTTGATAGTTGAACAAGTCTAAGTAAAATCCGAAGATTGGAGCTTGATTGGACCTTAAAATCTACCTAATAACAGGAACCTTATAGGAACTGGGTTTGAGGTACTTCAGGTCTGGTTGACTTAATTCTTTGAGGATCACGAGACTTGGTTTAATGGATTCTTGACTGCCTAAGTAGAGTATTTCGGAGCACACGCACGACTCTTGTTGATAATGACCTAACTTGGACACCTGCACCTTTCACATGGCTCAACTCAGTTGGAGTGGTGAGGGGATTGGATTTGCCGGTATGAGACGCACACAAGTGGAAACATTTGTCCTCCTCTAGGGAGGGAAGTGCATCCCAACCCGTCCAGTGATTAGGAAGTCTAAAGACAGGAGGCTGTGGGTTGCGATAAAGCTTCAAAAGAGGGATAGTCTACTGGCTCAAGAGGAAAAACTCCTTATGTAAATGCTGCTGTGAATAGTATTTCAAAAAAAAAAGTTCAGGCATGTACAAAAATAAAAAGCCTGCAAGTATGTTGTAAAGTCAAATAAGCAAGCTTGAGTTCCAAAGTCATATCATGTGAGCCTGCAGCAGGATGACTTGACTACACTGGTCTTGCATCCAAGGATAGGTAGCTACACTGGCTACCGTCCATTCTTCTCTTCACCCCCTCCTCTTGAGTTAGTTGCCACTTGAACTTAGAAGGGAATACCCCGCTCCTCGAGGATGGAGTCATTGGATTGGGGAATCATTGGGTTGTCATATTGGAGAAGTCAGTTTCTTTGTCATTCTAGTTGGGGAGAGCCACCATCACTTACACTGTGCAAGTCAGATTCATAGTCGTAAGAGTTTGCGTATGAGTTGAGATATTTCTGACCTGACTATTAAGGAGACTTGAGCAGAGTTTTGGGTTTCTCAGGGACTGTTGGACTTCAAATACGGTTCTCAATAAGGTTCCGCCCGCACTAAAAATCCAAAGGTCCGATTTAAGCTCCAAACTTTGATTTTGTGAAGACAAGTTTGATAGTCGAATAAAATCCTATTTCTTCTTTTTCTTTTCTTTCTTTTTCTTTTTGCACTTATTGCATAAGTGTTTGCTAGGGACTAGCAAAGGTAAAGTATAGGGGGATGATGAATCCACATTTCATCATCTTTATTCTATCATTTTGGCACCAAAAACCCTAGCAAATGCCTGTAAATAGCATGAAAACCATCATCTTAGCATCCATGCATGTGCATTCAGATAGTGTATAAAATGCTGTAATTAAGGCCAAAATTATAGAATAAATAAAGAAAAGAAAAAGAATAAAATATTGTAAATATTTTATGGTCCAAAACCCCCGAGACCTAGGCATCTTGATGAATAGGTCGACAAGGAATAAAGTAGGGGGAGATAAGGTCAGAAACACAGTCAAAATACCTTTACATTTTATTCATTCTTTATTCATTTTGGGACCTATTTTTGGTTCCACTTTTTGTACATCAAATAAAGAAACTTTGTACATGAAAGTTGTAGATAATTTTATAAAGAAAAATACAAAATTGATTTCACAGAAAAAGAATGTACAGATGAAAAGTTATGGTCTGAATAAGAATCCAAAATCCCAACTTTCCAGACCCGTATCTCACAACTGACAACTCCAAATGCAGGGTACTCACCTTTAATTGTATATAGAATAAAATAATCTATCCAATGGCAGTGGTTTCGCATTTGGCGGAGCTACGGTTTGAAAGTTGAGTTTTGGACCCTCATTGTATACTTGTACTGAATAAAATATTCAATTTATTAATTATTTATTAATTTTATAATTTTATATTTTTATAATGTTGTAAATATTACTTATAATAATTATGTGTATTAAAATCAGAATAAAAACATAATTAAAATACAAATAAAAATACTTGTATATATTCAATACATAGGTACATTACCTATATATATATATACCTATACAAAATACACTTGTATTTTATTACATATACAAAACATATCAGAAAAATAAATTAAAAATATATTTATGTACATAAAAGTATTCTATAATTTTATAAATTATTAAATGAAAATAATAAAATTAAATTACCCTAAATAAAAAATAAAATATCAAAATACATAGGTATTATACCTATATAGGGTTAAAAAGGTAACTTGTAAAAATATAACTCCTAAAAATAAATAAAAATCAGATTAAATACTACATAAAATTCTAAGCATTTTTTATTTTATAACTTTTAATTAATTCGGCCTTTTTCTATTTGTTATTGATTTTACAAATCATTTCTTAGGGATTTTTCCTGATTGGTCCACGTGGACCAATCAGGAGACGGTCCCAGTTGACCCCAGTCAACTGGCCGTCCTTCCCATGTGCGACGTCAGAAGGCTCGGTTTTGGGGCCAATTTCTTGGCTTTCTCCCGGCCAACTCTTTCACTATCTCGTCTCGATTTCTTCTGCAAACTTCTTCCCCTACCAACCACCTTGCCCGCCGAGTGATTTTCTTGGGGGTCGCATCACTGAATCGCTCCAGATTTCTTGGTCTTTGGCCCCCTGTCACCTTGGGTCAACCCACTTAAAACCGACCCCCCTTCTTTCCATTCGAATTGAGTCCCCTTGGTCCACCCTTCAGCGCCACCATTGTGCTCCTGAGCTCCGTGGAGGTGACAGCTCCATCGCCAGCCCTTCAGCCGAGGCGCGCGAAGTCAAGGGAGCCTCCATCTCCTCCGCCAACAGCCGGCGTCGAGGTACTCTTTCTCCTCTGGCTCCGGCCATCGAGGGCACCACCCCGCTTATTTCTTTCGTGCAATTAGTTCCTGGTAGCTTAAGCTTCAAAAACCCCCAAAAAATTACAAGTTCCATCACGTATTTCGCTACTTTTAGCATCATCGCCGGAGCGCACCTCCGGCCACCGACGTCCACTCCCCCTCGCGCTTAGATTAGGTCCTCGCGAGGCCCAGGCAATTTGCCCTGGGCCTTCTCACCACTTTGTGCAGGTCAAAGACCCTTGAAGCACCTGGAGGGCCATTTTGATCCCTCGCCGGAGATACCTGGAGCGTGAAGCTCCGCCGCCTTCGCGCCAGCACCACGACACTCCTCCGGCGAATCCGAGCCATCCAGTCCGTAGAAGGACCTTCCAGGAGCCTGCAGCTCCATTTTGGAGCCCATCCATCGCCTGAGGAGCGAGATCGAAGTCGGGGAAGATCGCCTTCGCCGGCCTTCTTCCCTGTTCTTCCTCCTAGCTTCTCCACCGTCCGATCGAGCCGCAGCTCCAGTTGCTCCACCGACCGTTCGATCAAGCCGCCTCAGCAGCCGTCGATCTCCTCGCGGAGATCTAATCCGAGGTGTCGGATCTGAAGGGGTATCGCGGACCCAGGACACGCCACGTGGATAAGTGGCTCGCCACCAGCCGTTGGATTCGAGCCACGTGTCGTCATCGGAGCGCCCGAGCGAGGGTATTTTGCATCCCAACCCTCGCACTTTTTGTATTTAATATTTAGTATTTAAACTTTTGTTTGTAGTGTAAAAGTTTTGTAATATTTGCACAAAGACCCCCAGGCTTTGTTTATTTGCATTTAGGTCCTCAGCCACGTCACCTCACGTGACCTGTACACGTGAGGTGTGGGCATTTTGCAGAGGAACCCCCGTTCGTTTGTGTATTTTGTTTTAGTCCTAAAACTATCACAGCACGTGTAAACTTTTTGGTTATTCTGCAAGTAGGCCCCCAGGGTTTTGAAATATTGCATTTTAGTCCTCGCCAGGCGCGTGCAAGTCACGCGCCTTGGTGGGTAAATTGCTTGCGTGCCCAGGCGGTTCTTGTAATTGCATTTTAGTGCGAAAAATTAAATATTCAGTGTATATTTTTGTGGAAAATTGCATGTATGCCCCTGGATGTTTTGTAAATTGCATTTATACCCCTGCCAGGACTGTTTAATGTTTGGATGTTTGCTCTAATTATTTGACCTATCATTTTAACTCCAAAAATTCCACAAAAATAGGTTTAAGCTTATGGATATGGGTACTTTAACGCCAGCTATTTAGTTTTTGATTTTACTTTATTTTCATATTTATTAAAAATCAAAAACTTGCTTTTTGTGCACTGTCTACCTTCGAAAATACCAAAAAAAATATTAAAAATCTCCAAAAATCACCTAGAGTCTATTTTATCCTATTTTAGTGTCAGTCCAAAAATCATTAAAAATCTCAAAAGAAAAACACTAAAAATTTAAAAACAATCGAAAACTTCAAAAAAATATATAAAATAGTATAAAAATCAAAAAAATATAAACTCAGCTTCTGTTTATCCCTTATTTTGTTCTTTTCAGTAGAAAAATAGTGTGAAGCATTTTGGGTACTGGTTGCTATTTTTAAATTGCATTTTATTCACAGCCAGCCTTATTTCCACTGTTTTCCTTTATTTCAATATTTAAAAATACCAAAAACACCTAGAAAATTCCCCAAAAATCACAAAAACAGTAGAAAACCTTAAAAATACCAAAAACATTTTATTTCTGAATTTTTGAGTATTTTTGTGCATTTTTATAAATATTTTACCTTGCCTTTTCTTATATTGTTTTTACCTTCCAATATTGAAAAAGAAAATATAAAAATATAAAATATAAAATATAAAAATCAGAAAATTCAAAAATCAAAATACAAAATTAAAAATTAAATAAAATAAAAAAATAAAAATTAAAAACCCACAAAAATTCATTTGTTTGCCTGCTTAGTGTAGACACATCACACACTCACATACTTGAGCATTTTTGCTTGAACTACCCTGTTTGTTCCCTGTGTTCGAACTCTCTACTTACTTGCACCTATACATCTTTTATGTAGAGTTAACAATAAATTTTAACTCCGCATTAGTTCTAATTTATTGATCTTAGTGTGGGTTAATTGTTGACTTTAGTCAGATTTAGTGTGGTCAACACACCGACTGAGTTCACGCTTTGTGCTGAACTTAAGACCACCTATTTTTGGTTAAATCAAATGGCGCCGTTGCCGGGGAATCAACAGCTTGTAGTTCACATTTTTGTTTGATTGTGTGATTGTTTACCATAGCAGCATTTTTCATCTCTTACATTTTGATATATCTTGTTGAGTTATCTGACCACTCTTCTTTGTCTTCTTACGAGGGACCGCGGAGCGAGGTGGATCGCCTAGGCGACCCGACGCAACCTTGGGACGTGGAGCCGGCTATTCTTTAGCCAAGCCGGCAGGAGAGAGCAAGGAGTGAGAGAGAGAGTGCTTAGATTAGCTTGTCTTTTATTTTTGGTGAGAGAGTGATTTATTTAATTTGTAATAATACAGGTACACTTGGACTTGGACACTTAGACATTCGGGCCTAATTTCCGGGTGTTTGTTCACCCGGGGGCTCACCGCGGATTTTATCGTGTTTTCATCGCAGTCATTTTCCGGTTTTGTTTTCATTTTTCACTTTCTTTTGTGGAATGAGCTCTTAGTTCTAGGACTGCTTGATTCGATTAGAATAGGTCCAAACACCTAATTATCTTTGCATGCTCCTATAGATTCGTATTTGGACTTAGACTAATGAAACAGTTAGCTAGTAGCTTCCAAATCCACGCGCCGCGAGCTCACACCCGAACAAGCGCTTTCTCCTACTCCAAATGTGTTGGGCAGAGGAGGGGTGAGCCTAGACCGGACACTCGGATTGGGAATTATTAGCTAGCTTTTGGTTCTTCACGCTAGCAGTTGCCTGTTCTAGGACGATTTCCGCTTGCATTTCGCCATATAGCATAGGTTTAAAAATTCTGCTTTGCATCCCGCATGGAGAGAGCTGGAATTCGCTGTAAGTCCTCTTACTTTGCATGCATCATCTAGGCACAAAGGTGAGATTTCCACCTTGGTGTCGACTTGCACGGCTTTTCCGACTCTATTCTCCCTCTGTTTTTGGAACAAAGTAGGATAAAGGAAAAATACAAAAACCGTTAGGCGCTTGTTTGAATCTACTCAAAAGAAGCGATAACACCAAAAAAATTAAAAAAGGGACTGCTAAAGAAAACTTGACCAAAATAAAATCGGTAATTGGATTCATTGCTTGGGGATAGTAACACCCTCACTTGTCTTCAGGTTGCATGGGAAGGTTTCCTTCCAAGTGAGGTGAGCGCTTCGTAAGGATTAGAGCCAAAAACCCAACTTGTGGCTGCCTTGTGTATCGCCTGGATTTCCGAAGTATTGGCGCTACTATCGTACGTAGTCGAGTAGGGCTTGGTCGCCATTGGTGACTCTCTATTGTGAGAGCACCGACCTTGTCCGAAGTACCGAGCTTAGGCCACGCCTTCATGGGTGTGTCTGTCTCACCGGCTGCGTCCGAGTAGGATCTTGCACGCTCACGGGTGATTCCGTTGCGAGCAAGGTCCGAAGTATCGGTTTCGCCTATCGGCTTCCTCTCTCTTTTCTTTGGCTGAGTAGGGATCCAGGAAGGGTTACAAGGACCTCAAAAAGTGCAAGTTACAGGTTACACAGGAGGAGGACAAGTACGGGGACACTTTCCTGGCAGTACTCTCTCTCCTATAGGCGTAGCGCTCTAAGGACTCGTGAAAAGATAAATACCTGAAAAACAAGCTAAAACTGACAAGATAAAAGCCGAACCTTCACGGCTTCATGAGTTGAGTTGGTGAACTTACCCTTGCTTTGTGTTTGATTGTTAGATTTATTAAGGTCAAGATCAAAAACACCGCACAATTGTGCACAATTTTGTTGCATTTCATTTTCTTCTTCTCTTGCATTATCCCCACTCTTCTCGAATAATCAAGATGATGGGACGGAGATCTCTTAGGCCGACTCTGTCGGCACCGCTATCCAGCACTCCTCCCTACTCATCTAGGAATGCCTCGGAGAGCCCGCTCTCCGAGCCTGAGTTCACATCCACCATGTTCCCCCTCGACCACCCTTCCCATTCTCCTTCCCTCAGTCCAATTGTGTCAGAATTCAGTGCATCGCAGAGCTCAGCTCATTCAACAGCACCTGAAATGGCCTCTTTTGCATTTTCAGAGAATCAAGCAATGGCAGACAGAGGCGAGCACCCAGATGACCACGACCATCCTCCGTTTATTATTGATCAAGTGGCCATCAACAATTCCTTGCTAGCGTCCCTGGAGACTATGCAGAGACAGATCCGAGACCAGGGCACATTCATGGGTGACCTTATGAGAGAGACTGCACAGCTGAGAGAGAACAAACCTGGAGGAGGCGGTGGCGGAGAAGGAGGAGGACCCGATGCAGGAGGCGATCCGGATGGTGAGCGACCGCCACAGACCATCATGAGGGAACTGCACAACCCAGCTTCGTCCCTCACTCACCGGTGGATCAGACTTCCACCAATCCACGGAGACTTCGAGCTTCGGCACCACACGATTCAGTTGCTACCCAAGTTTCACGGGTTGCCGACCGAAGAGCCGCACCTCCATCTCCAAGAATTCGAAATGATATACAGCACCATCCACGATCGGTTGTTGACCGAGGACACAATCAGGATGATCGCCTTTCCATTCTCATTGGTTGACAGAGCCGCTTACTGGCTCAAGCATCTAGGGCGATTCGTCGACACTTGGGCAGATCTCCGGTACGCATATTTGAAGAAATACTATCCTCTCGGTCGGACCAACGCAGCTCGAGCCATGATCAACAATTTTGTCATGATCCCAAATGAACAGTTCCACGAAGCATGGGATCGATTCAGAGAGCTCATAGATCGGTGTCCACATCACGATATCTCCAAGCCCAATCTGGTGCAGAGTTTCTTCTGTGGGCTGACACCGGAGCTGCAGGGGCTTGTGAACGCCTCTTGCGGTGGGTCATATTTCTCCAAGGGAGAAGACGACGTCTGGGCCATCTACGAAGGCATGGCAGAAAATTCCACAGTGATGACCCAGGCCCGAGTCTATACTCAGCAGAAGCCCCCGCAAGGAGCGGGATCATTTCAGAGGATTGCTCGCATCGATGCTGGTCCCAGCACAACGTCGGTAGCCGCAGCCCAAGCCGAATCAGCAGCAGCCGACATGGGAATTATTAGTGAGAAGTTGGACCGCATGGAGATCCTCGAGAAGAAGCAAAACCAAGGTCTAGACCAGATGGACCTTCTCACCAAAACAATGAGTGACCTGAAGACTCAAATTCTATGTATTCAGGAGGTACAGGCCCATTCCCAACAGCTTCCCAGGTCACAGGTTGCTTCCAGCAGCAGCAATCCCAACCAGGCCTCTACCTCATACCGCCAGGTGAACCATATCCAGGCGGAGCCGGTTCCATTACTGCAGTACCATCCAGAGCAACCGCCATCTCAGGAGACGCAGATGGTGGTCTATCAGCCGGAGCAACCACTGGCAGTTCTTCCCCCACCTTCCTTCAAGCAGGAACCGTTGATGGAAGTCAACGGGATTTGGTATGACCGATATCCTCAGCCAGCAATTCGTAGGGATCACCCCGGATTCCGTTGGGGTAATGGTGGATCTTCATCCCAACAACATCCTCCTGCTCAAGGACAGCAGAGCAGCCAGCCACAGCAGTACAACCAGCAGCCCCAATATGCCCAGACATCTCAGTACCAGAGTGGTCCTCGTCCCTCCTATCAGGGACAGCAGTGGAGGCAGCGTCAGCCGCCTCAGCTGTCTTATCACCAGCCTTCCCCCCAGTATCAGCAACAACACCAGCAGCAACGGCCCCATTTCCAGCAGGGACAGACGTCCGGTTCTCAGGGTCCAGCCTTTAAGAACCCTGCTCTTGACGATCTTGCCCGCTTGCTATCTGAACAACGAGCATCTTTCAGGCAAGAAATGGATGAGTTCCGGCAGGAGATGCGGGATTTCATCAAAGGCAAGGCCGCCATACCCGCTCAGATCGAACCCAATCCTAATAATTTAAAAAGAAAATCTGAGCAGGTAGAGTTCACAGAGGATACCTCTCCTAGTGATTATTTGAGTGACATGTCTTATTCTTTGAATGATGCTGATTTTGTGACTACTAGGAGCGGTAGGAGGCCAGCCGGCGGCGCCTCTTCTGAGCGACAGCCAGACGCAGAACCAGGAGCGCCAGAGGAGCAGACTAGCGGTGCTGATGCCGCTAATGATGATGTTGAAGACGGTGGTGCTGATGCCACCAATGATGGAGTCCAGGACGACGGTACTGATGCCGTCGTGATACCAGATGCAGACGGTGGTGCTGATGCCACCATTTTGGATGAGGAACCCGAGCGCGGTGCTGATGCCACGAAGACCGGTGCTAGTGGTGGTACTGAAGCCACCACATCTACTTTTGTCGAGCCAGCTTCTGTGATGTTACCACATTTTGTATCTAAAGACTGTGGGAACAAAAACAAAAAGAAAAATATGAATAAAGGAAAGGTTTCTGTTCAAATTGCGGATCCACATGTGTTGAATGATGATTATTGTACGGATTCTCCATCTTCACAGGCACAGGGACCGATTCCTAGCCTTCCATCTGAGGAGGCCCCTACCATCCCCTTCCCTGAGGCACTCCACCGAGCAAAGGGGAATAAAAAAGAAAATCCTAAAAAGAGCCAACAGGTAGAGTTCGACAACGAGATGATTGACAGATTTCATATTCAGCTGACTCTACGAGAAGCGTTTGAGCATATCCCCTTCTTCAAGAAGAATTTGAAAGAAACAACTACTGTCCGAAGGAAGAAGAGGCACAGAGATCAAATCCATATGCTCACTCATAACACTTGCTGCGCCATTCAGAACACATTGCCAGCCAAGCGACCAGATGCAGGAGCTCCCTATGTCAGATGCGAGATTCAGGAGCAGCAGTTTGATCGGACTCTATTAGACAGCGGCTCTTCAATTAACCTCCTTCTGGCAGCCTTACTCAAGCAGTTCGAGTTTGGCCCTCTTCTTCGAAGCAGAACCGTCCTTCAGTTTGCTGATAGGTCGATTAAGAGGCCGAAGGGGTTATTAAAAGACGTGGTCGTTACCATTCAGGGCCTGAAATTCCCCGTGGACTTCGTTGTGCTGGACATGGAGATCCCTGAGTCAGTAACTGATGCCCCCATCATTCTCGGACGTCCATTCTTGGCCACAGCCAAGGCGGTGACCGATCATGATAGTGGGAAGGTATGCTTTCGCGTAGAGGGCGAAACCATACAAATAGAGACGATCGAAGAGATCAGAGCCAGAGAGGCAGAATGCTCAGAGCAGTCCAGCGAAGCCGAGCAGATGACAGAGGAGGAGCTAGACATCCACCAGGTTTGTGACTTTGAAATGACTGATGATGAATCCAACTGGACAGATCCCGTAGCACCGACCCTCGCCTTGCCTACAGATTCACTGTATCTCAAGCTCATGGCAGTCGAGAGCCGGGAGAGCACATCCCTGGATGAGGATATCTCTGAGGCTGACAGTGTTGTGATGAGTGGTGCTGAGGAATTTCAATCTTGCTCATCGTCTTCTGATCCCTCGGATTCAGACATAGACTGGGATGACTTTGATGATTACTTGCCTTGTCTGATTCCTACTGAGCCAACAACCATGACAGAGTGCGAGCCAGTGCAGTTTATTGATGATCCATCAGGCCGCCCTTCGTCAGAAATTTATGCAGAGCGAGAGTTCTCCCATGCAGACCTGCTCGCATTCACACAGACATATCAGAAGCCAGATCTGCCACCTCCCAGTTGTCCAGAACGGAAACCTCTGCCGCAGTCAATGAAGTACAGATTCCTTGCTGGAGAGCCAGAAATGCACCCAGTCATTATCTCAGCAGATTTGAATGGAGAGCAAGAATCTCGTCTGATGGAGGTTCTTGAAAGAAACCGCAAGGCAATCGGTTGGAGTATAGCTGATCTCCACGGGCTGAGCCCTAATCTTTGCTCCCACCACATTTATCTTGAAGATGATGCTAAGCCGTCGCGTGAGTTCCAATGACGGTTGAACCCGAATCTTCGAGACGTAGTCATGAAAGAAATTTCCAAGTGGTGGAGCGCCGATTTCATCTATCCCATCTCCGACTCCAAATGGGTAAGTCCGTTACATGTGGTACCCAAGAAGACGGGTATCACTACAGTTGTCAATGAGTCTGGAGAGGAGATCGCTACCAGAGTACCAACTTCTTGGAGGGTCTGTGTGGACTACAGACGATTGAATGAGGCCACCAAGAAGGATCACTTCCCGCTTCCCTTCATTGATCACATTATCGAGCGGTTAGCTGGGAAGAGCCATTACTGTTTTCTTGATGGGTACTCTGGATATAATCAAGTGGCCATTGCGCCAGAAGACCAGGAGAAAACGACATTCACCTGTCCGTTTGGGACCTATGCTTTCAGACGGATGCCCTTTGGTCTATGTAACGCTCCGACGACATTCCAAAGGTGCATGTTGTCCATCTTCTCGGACATGGTGGGTGATTGTTTAGAGGTCTTCATGGATGACTTCTCGGTCTATGGCGACGGGTTCGATGCTTGTCTTGACTGCCTAGACCGCGTGCTGAAGCGCTGCATTGAGGTTAATCTAGTCTTATCCTGGGAGAAGAGTCATTTCATGATGACTCCAAGGGACGGTCCTTGGTCATATCGTCTCCAACAGGGGCATGGAGGTCGATCCGGCTAAGGTGGACATCATCAGAAAACTCAATCCGCCGTCCAATTTGCGTCAGTTACGGTCTTTTCTGGGGCATGTCGGTTTCTACCGACGGTTCATTCAGGACTTCAGCCGAATTGCCCGACCGCTTACTGACTTGCTGACCAAAGACACCGAGTTTATTGTTAATGATAAGTGTCTTGAAGCATTTGAGACTCTCAAGAATATGGTTGTCTCAGCTCCTGTCCTTCAGCCACCCGATTGGTCTCTCCCATTCGAGATCATGACGGATGCTTCAGATTTTGCCGTTGGGGCTGTGCTTGGACAGAGGAGGGATGGATTACCTTTTGCCATTCACTACGCCAGCCGGACTTTGGATGCCGCGCAGCGGAATTACACTGTGACTGAGAAAGAGATGCTGGCCGTAGTTTTCGCTCTCGATAAGTATCGATCATATATTCTCGGATCTAGAGTAACAATCTACACTGATCATACCTCCATCCGGTACTTAATGGCTAAGAAGGATGCCAAAGCACGTCTCACCAGATGGATCCTTCTACTCCAGGAATTTGATATTGAAATTAAGGATAAGCCTGGAGTCAAGAATGTGGTGGCGGATCATCTCTCCAGATTGGAGAATCTTGAGGAATCTGAGCCCAGCGCACCTATTACAGAGACATTTCCGGATGAGGCGATCTTGGCTGTCACCTCACTCCCATGGTACGCTGACTTTGTAAACTATCTTGTTGCCAAGACAGTCCCTCAGGGTTGGCCCAGGCAGAAACTTGAGACCTTCCTAGCTAAGGCCAAGTTTTACCATTGGGAGGATCCCGTCCTTTATCATGAAGGAGGGGATAGTATCTGGAGGAGGTGCATTCCTCAAGAAGAGCAGCATAGCGTCCTCACATACTGCCACAAGCTTGAGGCAGGAGGACATCATTCTGGAAAAAGGACAGCACAGAAGGTGCTTCAATCCGGCCTATGGTGGCCTACTCTCTTCAAGGATTCTGATGAGTTCGTGAAGAGATGTACTGACTGTCAGAAAATGGGAACCTGCGGACAGAGAGACATGATGCCCATGCAACCCATTCACTTCTGTGAGGTTTTTGATGCATGGGGAATTGATTTCATGGGCCCATTTCCTAAAAGTCAGGGATTCGAGCATATTTTGCTCGCTGTGGATTATGTCAGTCGATGGGTTGAGGCCATCCCCGCCCGAGCCGCAGATGCTAAAACCGTTTGCAAATTTTTGAGGAAAAATATCATTTCACGGTTCGGAGTACCTAGAGTCTTGATTTCAGACGAGGGGTCTCATTTCATCAATGACAAAGTCAGGGCCCTTGCAGACGAGTTCGGCATTGACCATCGGGTTGCCACTCCTTATCACCCTCAGACTAATGGTCTTGCCGAAGTATCGAACAGGGAGATAAAGACTATCTTGCAGAAAGTTGTCCGCCCGGACCGAAAGGATTGGTCACAGCTTTTGGACTCGGTCTTGTGGGCTTATCGGACTTCTTTCAAGAATCCATTGGGAACATCTCCCTTTCGTCTCGTCTATGGCAAGCCGTGCCATTTGCCAGTGGAGATCAAGCATAAATCTTTTTGGGCAGTTACTGAGTTGCTTCTAGATCCCGAGAGTATAGGAGAACAGAGAAGAGCTGAATTGGCAGCCCTGGAGGAATTGAGAGACACAGCCTTTTCCAACAGCCTACAGTACAAGGAAAAAGTGAAGACATGGCACGATTCGCATATCAGCCATAAACAGTTTGAGCCAGATCAGAGAGTATGGTTGTTTGATTCCAGGCAGAAATTATTTCCAGGGAAATTGCAGAGCAAGTGGAAAGGACCGTACGTGGTCAGGAAGGTACATGACAATGGCAGCATCGACATATCCGAACCGTCATCTTCCTCTATCTTCCGCGTCAATGGTCAACGCTTGAAATTATATCTTGATCATGATCCACCGACCATTGACGTTGCCCCCATTCTTCTGGTATGAGATGTGTCCTTTGACTCTCATCATCTACATCTCATACATGGTGATCAAATTCTAGCTTTCGCTGTACAGATCCATCTGTTTATATCACTCTGTTTTCCGTTGATTTATTTTCTTATTTTCTTCTTTTCTTCTTTTCCTTTTCTATCTTCTGAATCTATCAAAAAGGTGTCGCCCTTGTAGACAGTTTTCCATACTTAGGACGTACTTTGTCCTAAGTATAGGGGGGTTGGCACCCCGAGTTGTTCTATCCTTTTCGAGCCTCTCCATTGTCTCTTCTTCTTGTCTATACTTAGGGATATTTTACCCTAAGTATAGGGGGAGACAACCTGAGTACGATCTGTTCATTCCCACCCTTGACCCTCCCTGCGTTGTGTACAGTCTACTATACTTAGGATTATTTGATCCTAAGTATAGGGGGGACGGTCAACTTCTCATTCATTGATTCATTCATTATTTCTTTATTATTTAGACCTGTCTATACTTAGTACGAGTTATGTCTTCTCTTTTCTCTCCGAGTTATGTCTTCTCTTTTCTCTCCGATCTATGAGGACATAGCTCAAGCTAAGTATAGGGGGGTTATATATACTACGTATATACTTTAGCCATAACTCGTACTTTTGTATTTTCCTAATAAATATGGCTAATAATTCTTTAAAATTCATTAAAAATCTTAATAAAAAGATGTGATTATTCCTCAAATTCTTTTTGTATTTACTGATTAATAAATCAGGTGAAAATGTTTTTTGCAAAATGTTCGAAAAATAGTTTGAAAATCTTTGTGAACATCTATTGAAAACTATTTTGAAAATATTTTGTTTTGTGTTCAACCTGTGTAAAATGCGTGGTTTGTAAAACTTCTTTTCTTTGTGTGAAATAAAATGTTTGAAAAATGATTTGCAAATGGTTTGAAAAATGGTTGCAAAAATGATTTGAAAAACCTATATATACTGTTTTGAAAGCCTTTGCAAAATGATTTTCAAATGTGTGTAAAATGTTTGTAAAAAAATATATTTTGGACTATAGTTTTTAAAAATTGTGTGTAAAATGGTTTTCAAATAAGTTTGAGGAATATTCACATCACACCAAAATCCATCTTATGTACATATGTATAAAATTGACCACTTACCCTGTAAATTCTAAAATCCACTTCTTGTTTATATAAGAAGCACTCCCGTGTACATATTTTCAACCTAGCTTTTAGCCAAAATCTTTTTGTTTTCAAAATTCCCAAAAACATTTGCAAAATTAAAATCCAAAAACATTTGAAAAATCTTTTTGAAAAATACAAAAAAATGCATCTGCATATGCATGCATCATATTTTCAAAAACCCATAAAAAGTTCAAAATCCTTGAAAATTGCATCACAAAAATATTTTCTGCATCGCATTGCATAGCATGAGCATTTTTCGGATCGAGTTTGATAGTTGAACGAGTCTAAGTAAAATCCGGAGATTGGAGCTTGATTGGACCTTATAATCTACCTAATAACAGGAACCTTATAGGAACTGAGTTTGAGGTACTTCAGGTCTAGTTGACTTAATTCTTTGAGGATCACGAGACTTGGTTCAATGGATTCTTGACTGCCTAAGTAGAGTATTTCGGAGCACACGCACGACTCTTGTTGATAATGACCTAACTTGGACACCTGCACCTTTCACATGGCTCAACCCAGTTGGAGTGGTGAGGGGATTGGATTTGCCGGTATGAGACGCACACAAGTGGAAACACTTGTCCTCCTCTAGGGAGGGAAGTGCACCCCAACCCGTCCAGTGATTAGGAAGTCTAAAGACAGGAGACTGTGGGTTGCGATAAAGCTTCAAAAGAGGGATAGTCTACTAGCTCAAGAGGAAAAACTCCTTATGTAAATGCTGCTATGAATAGTATTTCAAAAAAAAAAGAGAAAAAAAAGGGTTCAGGCATGTACAAAAATAAAAAGCCTGCAAAGTATGTACATATGTTGTAAAGTCAATAAGCAAGTTTGAGTTCCAAAGTCATATCATGTGAGCCTGCAGCAGGATGACTTGACTACACTGGTCTTGCATCCAAGGATAGGTAGCTACACTGGCTACCATCCATTCTTCTCTTCACCCCCTCCTCTTGAGCTGGTTGCCACTTGAACTTAGAAGGGAATATCCCTCTCCTCAAGGATGGAGTCATTGGATTGGGGAATCATTGGGTTGTCGTACTGGAGAAGTCAGTCTCTTTGTCATTCTAGTTGGGGAGAGCCACCATCACTTACACTGTACAAGTCAGACTCATAGTCGTAAGAGTTTGCTTATGAATTGAGATATTTCTGACCTGGCTATTGAGGAGACTTGGACAGAGTTTTGGGATTCTCGAAGACTGTTGGATTTCAAACACGGTTCTCACTAAGGTTCCGCCCGCACTAAAATTCCAAGGGTCCGACTTAAGCTCCAAACTTTGATTTTGCAAAGACAAGTTTGATAATCAAATAAAATCCAAGTTCTTCTTTTTCTTTTCTTCCTTTCTCTTTTTGCACTTATTGCATAAGCGTTTGCTAGGGACTAGCAAAGGTAAAGTATAGGGGGATGATGAATCCACATTTCATCATCTTTATTCTATCATTTTGGCACCAAAAACCCTAGCAAATACCTGTAAATAGCCTTAAATCATCATCTTAGCATCCATGCATGTGCATTCAGATAGTGTATAAAATGCTGTAATTAAGGCCAAAATTATAGAATAAATAAAGAAAAGAAAAAGAATAAAATATTGTAAATATTTTATGACCCAAAACCCCCGAGACCTAGGCATCTTGATGAATAGGTCGACAAGGAATAAAGTAGGGGGAGAGAAGGTCAGAAACACAGTCAAAATACCTTTACATTTTATTCATTCTTTATTCATTTTGGGACCTATTTTTGGTTCCACTTTTTGTACATCAAATAAAGAAACTTTGTACATGAAAGTTGTAGATAATTTTATAAAGAAAAATACAAAATTGATTTCACAGAAAAAGAATGTACAGATGAAAAGTTATGGTCTGAATAAGAATCCAAAATCCCAACTTTCCAGACCCGTGTCTCACAACTGACAACTCCAAATGCAGGGTACTCACCTTTAATTGTGTATAGAATAAAATAATCTATCCAATGGCAGTGGTTTCGCATTTGGCGGAGCTACGGTTTGAAAGTTGAGTTTTGGACCCTCATTGTATACTTGTACTGAATAAAATATTCAATTTATTAATTATTTATTAATTTTATAATTTTATATTTTTATAATGTTGTAAATATTACTTATAATAATTATGTGTATTAAAATCAGAATAAAAACATAATTAAAATACAAATAAAAATACTTGTATATATTCAATACATAGGTACATTACCTATATATATATACCTATACAAAATACACTTGTATTTTATTACATATACAAAACATATCAGAAAAATAAATTAAAAACATATTTATGTACATAAAAGTATTCTATAATTTTATAAATTATTAAATGAAAATAATAAAATTAAATTACCCTAAATAAAAAATAAAATATCAAAATACATAGGTATTATACCTATATAGAGTTAAAAAGGTAACTTGTAAAAATATAACTCCTAAAAATAAATAAAAATCAGAATTAAATACTACATAAAATTCTAAGCATTTTTTATTTTATAACTTTTAATTAATTCGGCCTTTTTCTATTTGTTATTTTTTTTTACAAATCATTTCTTAGGGATTTTTCCTGATTGGTCCACGTGGACCAATCAGGAGACGGTCCCAGCTGACCCCGGTCAACTGGCCGTCCTTCCCATGTGCGACGTCAGAAGCTCGGTTTTTGGGCCAATTTCTTGGCTTTCTCCTGGCCAACTCTTTCACTATCTCGTCTCGATTTCTTCTGCAAACTTCTTCCCCTACCAACCACCTTGCCCGCCAAGTGATTTTCTTGGGGGTCGCATCACTGAATCGCTCCAGATTCCTTGGTCTTTGGCACCCTGTCACCTTGGGTCAACCCACTTAAAACCGACCCCCCTTCTTTCCATTCGAATTGAGTCCCCTTGGTCCACCCTTCAGCGCCACCATTGTGCTCCTGAGCTCCGTGGAGGTGACAGCTCCATCGCCAGCCCTTCAGCCGAGGCGCGCGAAGTCGAGGGAGCCTCCATCACCTCCGCCAACAGCCGGCGTCGAGGTACTCTTTCTCCTCTGGCTCCGGCCATCGAGGGCACCACCCCGCTTATTTCTTTCGTGCAATTAGTTCCTGGTAGCTTAAGCTTCAAAAACCCCCCAAAAAAATTACAAGTTCCATCACGTATTTCGCTACTCCAAGCATCATCGCCGGAGCGCACCTCCGGCCACCGACGTCCACTCCCCCTCGCGCTTAGATTAGGTCCTCGCGAGGCCCAGGCAATTTGCCCTGGGCCTTCTCACCACTTTTTGCAGGTCAAAGACCCTTGAAGCACCTGGAGGGCCATTTTGATCCCTCGCCGGAGATACCTGGAGCGTGAAGCTCCGCCGCCTTCACGCCAGCACCACGACGCTCCTCCGGCGAATTCGAGCCATCCAGTCCGTAGAAGGACCTTCCAGGAGCCTGCAGCTCCATTTTGGAGCCCATCCATCGCCTGAGGAGCGAGATCGAAGTCGGGGAAGATCGCCTTCGCCGGCCTTCTTCCCTGTTCTTCCTCCTAGCTTCTCCACCGTCCGATCGAGCCGCAGCTCCAGTTGCTCCACCGACCGTTCGATCAAGCCGCCTCAGCAGCCGTCGATCTCCTCGCGGAGATCTAATCCGAGGCGTCGGATCTGAAGGGGTATCGCGGACCCAGGACACGCCACGTGGATAAGTGGCTCGCCCTCAGCCGCTGGATCGCGCCTCGCCACCAGCCGTTGGATTCGAGCCACGTGTCGTCATCGGAGCGCCCGAGCGAGGGTATTTTGCATCCCAACCCTCACACTTTTTGTATTTAATATTTAGTATTTAAACTTTTGTTTGTAGTGTAAAAGTTTTGTAATATTTGCACAAAGACCCCCAGGCTTTGTTTATTTGCATTTAGGTCCTCAGCCACGTCACCTCACGTGACCTGTACACGTGAGGTGTGGGCATTTTGCAGAGGAACCCCCGTTCGTTTGTGTATTTTGTTTTAGTCCTAAAACTATCACAGCACGTGTAAACTTTTTGGTTATTTTGCATGTATGCCCCTGGATGTTTTGTAAATTGCATTTATACCCCTGCCAGGACTGTTTAATGTTTGGATGTTTGCTCTAATTATTTGACCTATCATTTTAACTCCAAAAATTCCACAAAAATAGGTTTAAGCTTCTGGATATGGGTACTTTAACGCCAGCTATTTAGTTTTTGATTTTACTTTATTTTCATATTTATTAAAAATCAAAAACTTGCTTTTTGTGCACTGTCTACCTTCGAAAATACCAAAAAAATAGTAAAACATCTCCAAAAATCCCAAAAAAATCACCTAGAGTCTATTTTATCCTATTTTAGTGTCAGTCCAAAAATCATTAAAAATCTCAAAAGAAAAACACTAAAAATTTAAAAACAATCGAAAACTTCAAAAAAATATATAAAATAGTAGAAAAATCAAAAAAATATAAACTCTGCTTCTGTTTACCCCTTATTTTGTTCTTTTCAGTAGAAAAATAGTGTGAAGCATTTTGGGTACTGGTTGCTATTTTTAAATTGCATTTTATTCACAGCCAGCCTTATTTCCACTGTTTTCCTTTATTTCAATATTTAAAAATACCAAAAACACCTAGAAAATTCCCCAAAAATCACAAAAACAGTAGAAAACCTTAAAAATACCAAAAACATTTTATTTCTGAATTTTTGAGTATTTTTGTGCATTTTTATAAATATTTTACCTTGCCTTTTCTTATATTGTTTTTACCTTCCAATATTGAAAAAGAAAATATAAAAATATAAAATATAAAATATAAAAATCAGAAAATTCAAAAATCAAAATACAAAATTAAAAATTAAATAAAATAAAAAAAAATTTAAAAATTAAAAACCCACAAAAATTCATTTGTTTGCCTGCTTAGTGTAGACACATCACACACTCACATACTTGAGCATTTTTGCTTGAACTACCCTGTTTGTTCCCAGTGTTCGAACTCTCTACATACTTGCACCTATACATCTTTTATGTAGAGTTAAAAATAAATTTTAACTCCGCATTAGTTCTAATTTATTGATCTTAGTGTGGGTTAATTGTTGACTTTAGTCAGATTTAGTGTGGTCAACACACCGACTGAGTTCACGCTTTGTGCTGAACTTAAGACCACCTATTTTTGGCCGAATCAGCCGGGCGACTCCTACGGTCTTCCTTTATCTCCTGAGGGGTCCAAAATACCTCGGCGACGACCGAGGTTCGCTGGAGATGACGGCGGAGCTGGGAGGCTTCGTGTGTCTCCAGCGAGGGTCAAAATGACCCCCAGGTAGTCTTCTACGCTCGTTGACCTGTAAGAAAGGGTGAGAGGGTCCAGGGCAAATTGCCTGGACCCTGCGGAGGTGGAGATGGTGCGTGGGCAGCGGTGTGCGGTGGTCGGCCGGAGGTGCACTCCGGCGAGGTATACGTGGAGCGTGATTCGACGGATGAAAATGGGAGATTCAAGGGGGGATTTGATCCTAAGACTAAGGGGAAGAAAATGCAAAAGAAAAGAGGGGGAAAAAGGGGCTGCCTCGACGGTGGAAACCGGAGGGAAGAAGTACCTCGCCGCCGACAATAGGCGGAGGTGGTGGAGCCGCCTCAGGTGTTGCTCGACCGGCCTGACGTGCTCAAGAGCAAGCTGTCACCTCCCTCGAGCGATGGGGCGCAAAAAGTGAGCTAAACCTATGGAATGAGGGGTTCAAATTCAAATCGGTCGGAGGTGCGTTATATGGGGTTGACGAACGGGCGAGAAGATCAAGGTGTCTTGAGCGCTGTGATGATCCAATGCCCGAAAAAAATCCTTGGGCGTGATTCATGGATAGATGGTGAACAAAAGTCGTCAAGGCTTTGGCATGATTTGGTGAAAGAGGCGACCTAGAAAAATCGTCAAAGATAGGCGAAACCCAATGTCTGACAGGCGACAGAGGGGAAGGACAGTCAGTTGACTTGGGTCAACGTAGACTGCCTCCTGGTTGGTCCACGTGGACCAACCAGGAAAAACCCCTGAAAAATACTTTGTAAAATAGATTTAAAATACTAAATGATTTTATTAAATTTAGGTTATTAAATAAAAAATATTTGTTATTTTCTAAGTTATTCTATGGTGATTTTTAATTATTTTTATGAGGTATAATTTTACAAGTTCCTATTTTAGGCTATATAGGTATATACATCTATATATTTTAATATTTTATTTTTATTTTATGAATTTAATTTATTTGCTTTTGTTTATTATTTTATAAATTTATAGAATACTTTTATACACTTAATTATATTTTTATTATATTTTTCTGAAGTGTTTTGTATATTTAATAAAATAAAAGTATTAATACTATAGGTATGGACACAGGTATTATACCTATGTATTCTATGTATACATGTATTTTATTTTATGTTTCTTTTATGTTTTTATTCTGATTTTAATGTACATATGTATTATAAACAATATTTACAAAATTATAATAATATAAAATTATAAAAATAATAAATAAATAATAAATTGAATATTTTAATCTGTACAAGTATACAATATGGGTTCAAAACTCAACTTTCAAACCGTAGCTCCGCAAAATACGAAACCACCGCCATTAAATAGCTTATTTTTAATTATATACAATTAAAGTGAGTTTAATGCATTTGGAGTTTTTATTTGCAAGATACGGGTCTCGGAAGTTGGGATTCTGGATTCTTATTCAGACCAAAACTTTTTATCTGTGTATTATTTTTGAGTGAAATCAATTTTGTATTTTTCTTTATTTAATTATCTACAATTTCATGTACAAAGTTTCTTTATACAAGGTATAAAAAGTGGAAACAAAAATAGGTCCCAGAATGAATGAAAAATAAAGGTATTTTTATTGTATTCTGACCCTTATCTCCCCCTACTTTATTCCTTGTCGACCTATTCATCCAGATGCCTAGGTCTCGGGATTTCGGGTCATAAAATATTTACAATATTTTATTCTTTTTTCTTTTATTTATTCTATAATTTTGGCTTTAATTATAGTATTTTAGACACTATTTACATGCTCATGCATGAATGCTAAGATGCTGGAGTTAATGATATTTACATGCATTTGCTAGGGGTTTTGAGGCCAAAATGATAGAATAAATATGATGAAATGTGGATTCATAAAGCTTCCAATAGACGCATAGTGTGTCGGTTCTAGAAAGATAACATCATTTTATTGTTCAGGATACCAAAGATTCTGATCTCAGACGGGGGTAGCCACTTCATTAATAAAGAGGTCAAGAAATTTATTAAGGAGTACGTCATCGATCACTAAGTCTCATCTCCTTATCATCCTCCATCCTATGGCCTGACAGAATGTCAAATAGAGAAATCAAGATGATCCTGCAAAAACTTGTGAGGCTGGACAGAAAGAACTAGTCACAACTTTTGGACTCAGCTCTCTGGGCTTACAAAACCACCTACAAGTCTCCTTTGGGCATATCGCCCTATCATCTTGTCTATGAGAAGCCATGCCATCTGCCCGTGGAACTCATTCATAAATCACTTTGAGCAGTAAATATTTGTAACTTTGACTCACAAAATGGTGGTTAGAATAGAATGATATATCTGAACAAGCTCTTGGAATTCAGAAACTATACGGACGATAACAACTTGATGTACAAAGAGAAGGTTAAACGCTGGCATGATCGTACATCAGAAGAAATATCTTCAAGCCTGGACAGAAAGTTTAGCTATTTTATGTGAAGTTGAAAATTTTCCTAAGCAAACTAAAGAGTAAACGGATAGGGCTCTACATAGTCAGAACTGTGTGTGACAATGGGAGCATCTTGATATCAGAACTGTCATCTGGCGCACAACCATTCATCGTCAATGGTCAGCTGCTGAAGTCGTATTTAGATCATAACACATTCTTCGCCATTATCGATTCTTTTCAAGTAATATTTGAGGAAGATTTCACAACTACAACATCATCAGAGCCAGACAATGCAACCAATACTATCTTTGATTGATTTTCTTCTTTTCTTCTTTTTCATTTCTATTTTTCAAATCTTTCATTCTTCCATGTTGGACTCATCTCATTCATATGTGCTATGCTTAGGATATGCTTCATCCTAAGTATAGGTGAGATGAGTGTGTTTGAGTTATTCATTATTTATTATCCCGCTTGTCCTCTAACTTGTTGATATTCTGTCTATACTTTGGGATATTTCACCCTAAGTATGGGAGGACAAGCCAAGCCCATGGAGTTTTTAAATTCAGATCCCCAATCATCCCCATTTTGTATGCAATCTACTTTACTTAGGATTAGTTGATCCTAAGTATATGGGGGATGACTGACGTCTCACTCTTTATTTAATCGTTGTAGTTAGACTTTCCTATACTTAGCACGAGTTATGCCTTCCTTTTTCTCTTTGATCACTATGAGGACATAGCTCAAGCTATGTATAGAGGGCCATATATATGTTGTATATACTTTAGCCATAACTTGTACTTCGTATTTTCAACAAAATGGCTAAAATACCATATGGGTAAATATACGATTAATTAATTGCAAATAATACACCATAAACATGTATAAAATTTTTCAAAATTCTTTGTAAATATGATTAATAAATTATTTAAAAATATTTTGCAAAATGATTTAAAAAATGGTTGAAAAATATCTTGAAAACATTTTGGAAACTTTTTGTAAAATGTTTTCAATCCTTTATAAAAACATTTTGTAAATATTTGCAAGATTTTGTTTCATTTGTTTGAATAAAATTTTGAAAATTCAGTTTGCAAATGATTTGTAAAATGGTTGTAAAAATATTTTGAAAAATCTATTCATACCTTTGAAAAATCTTTGCAAAATGATTTTCAAATTTTGAAAATGTTTGTAAAGAGTTTGTAGAATTATTTGCAAAATAAAGTTCTCAAAATGTTTGTTAAAATGTTTTCAAACTATCTTGAGAACCTTTTATATAAATAGCACATAAAATTCATTATATAGCTTTTTATATAAAACCTATAAATAACAATTGACTTCACTACTGCAAAAAAGTCCCACTATAAATCCTACACTTAACACTTGTAAATATGCATGCACTCCCATGTAAATATTTGTTCACACCTTTCACTAACCTTTACCAAAAAAATCTCTAAATATTTCAAATATTCAAAACCCATAAAATGGCAAAATGTTTTCAAAAAATGCATAAAAATTTCTAAAACTTCTTCAAAATTTCATAAAAGTTCAAAAATCAGATATAGCTTCACAAAAAGATTTTCTTCCATTGTATAGCATTTGCATTTTTAGGAACGATCTCGACAATTGAACAAGTCTTAATAAACTCCAAAGATTGGAGCTTGGTATAGACCTTAATCAACTTAATTTCAGAGGAATCCATTGAGGACTGGAATTGATATGGTTCAGATCACTATGACCTAATTTTTTAGATTCCATGAGATTATATTAATGATTCGATTCAATGTGTGTAATTAGAACCTTTCATGTCATCTGTACGACTCTTGAGACAATGGCTTTACTAGAGACCTCACACTTAACATTTAGCTCAACCCAAACGGATTGTTGAAAGATCATGGAGTCTAAGTCAGGACGATACTAGGCCGCTTCATCGAGGGTGGCTCAGGAACCATTCTTGGGGCATGTTGAAATCGGTACATCAACCCACTTCCTTTGGTAGCATGGACATCTTGCAACTAGAGGTTGGATTGAAACAAAGCTTTAAATAAGGAATGGTCTGCTAGCAGAACTTTTTTCAAGACCCCAAAACATGGGCATACCAAACTATTTTATATCCATTGGGATAAAACATGAATACAGAGTAGCGCCAAACAAAGAAAATAACCAAAAAGAATCCTACACTAAAAATTTCCAAAAATATCGAGATTCCAAAAAAAGCATGCTTCTTGGTGAAGAGTTGGTTACATTGGCTGCTTCACAAGGAGATGCAACTACACTAGTTCATTTCCACTTCTTTTCCCATTATTTTAGCTTCTCCCCCCTTCGATTGTGCACCCGAACTTAAAAGGAAATATCCATCTCCTTGAGGACGAGTCGCTAGAGGAGGAGACTCTTTGATAGTTCAGTTGTTTGTCTTGGAAGAGATAACCCAATCCACACACATGGTTCTTGTCATTTCAAGGTTGCAAGAGTATGTGACTGAAAGAATGGTTCTGACCGGGCTGTGAATTGAACTGAATAGAGGATTATGGAACCTAAGAGATGTCGTGTCACACTTACTAACCTTAATGTGGTTCCGAACACACTAAGAATCCAAAGGTCTTAACTGAGCTCCAATCTTTGATTTTATCAAGACAAGTTAAGGAGTAAAAAATTATTCGAAGTTATTTCATTTTCTTTTCTTTATTTTCATTTTCTACACTCATTGTCATAAGTGTTTGCTAGGGACTAACAAAGGCAAGTATAAGTGGGTGATGAATCTCCATTTCATCACCTTATTCTTTCATTTTGGCCTTAGATCCCTAGTTAATTGCATGTAACATTAATTTGTATAAAATAATACTTATAAATTGACACATAAATACTATATAAATTTATGCATTTAATTCCAAAATAAAAGAATAGAGGAAAGAAAAGAAAAAGAATGAAGTGTCAAAGACAATGAATGAACCTAGACCCCGAGATCTAGTCATCATGATGACTTGGTTGACAAGGAATAAAATAGGGGGAGATAGGACAGAGAATCTGTACAGATCACATTCAAAAAAAATCTATTTTTTATTCATCAATAAATGCATTTTAGCACCTATTTTGTTTCATTACTTTTATACCTCAATTAATAAAACCCTCAACAAGAAAGTTATACATAAAAACACAAAGAAAAATTCAATTTATTTCACACAAAAGTAATGCACAATGTGCTTGGGACTCACAGAATAAAAAGCTGCAAAGAAAATTTTACAATGTATCTTCTCCATACAAGCTCAAAATTGACTAAACTCACATTATTATTCATAAAATTTAATTATCTATCTAATAAAGGCAGTTTAATTAAAAAAAGAGTTAAGATGCAAAACTTGGTTTTTGGGTTCCTATTGTATAATATACTTGTATATGATATTCAATATATTCATAATTTATATTTTCAACTTTTTTTATACTTTAATATACTTGGATTTCGCAAGGCAGACCAATTGGAGAACTACTTATCTTAGAGCAGCAACAAGGGCTTGGTAGCCGACAGGTCATCCCCCATAAGCGAGTTTGGGAGGGAGGTCACCACGTCACTTCATCTTGGCGGGTATGCGTAGACTAATGGAAGCTAAATAAGGCAACCCGAAAATACCACTTTCCCCTTCCATTCATCGACCGAGAGGAAAAGAATCCGGCCTTTCTTCAGGGAGCAAGGATCACGAGCCCTATTAGCCATCAGGCGGGTCTTCGTTGAATCAACCTCACCCGAGTGAAAGCAGCGAGCAGGCCCAGAGATTATTTAAAATGTATATAAATAATAAAAATAGAATAACAACATTAGAAATACATTAAAATAAATAAATTATTATAATGTTTAGGTAAACTATACCTATAATATACAGATCCCTATTTATCTAAATAAATAAAATCAGAAAAATACAATAGAAATACCGAAATATTTATTAAATAAGTTATAAATATATAAAATAATGTAAATACAATAATAAAATACAAAATACAAAATAAAAGACCTAAAATTAAGGTAAATATACCTATGTACATACATGTAAATATGATCACCTAATAAATTAACTTATAAATATAAATAAAAATCATAATAAAATACTTTTTATATTTTAACCTAAAAGTAATAAAATATTTTTTATTTTATATCGATTAATAAGGGATTTAGCTTCTTGGTATTCCTGATTAGTCCACGTGGACCAATCAAGGACATTCCTTTGTTGACCTCAGGCCAACTCTTCTTCCCAGGCCACCTACCACCATCAAACCACACCCTATCCATCTTCTCCCCATTTTCCTGGGTGATCAGTCACTTAATCCGACCCGTTATTCATGCAAATACTACTCGGATCAACCCTAATACATGCCTAATCCTTATATCCACTATACATAGCCCTAATCGATCATAATCCCTAGATTTTTGAGCTTCCTCTGCCATGTCTATAAATAAGACCCCCGTGCTTCTTTCCCAATTTTGATCCCTCTTAGCCCTTCGTAACCCCAAACCTCATTGTGCTTGAGCACCTTGGTGACAACAGAGAGCTCGTAGAGGCATCGATGTGGAGAAGAAGCTGCTTGAGGTGGTCCGCCACCACCGAGTTTCACAGCTCCAGCAAGATCTCCTGCTCCCTATTCTATACAGGTATGAGCATCTAGCTTTAGGATTTTTTATCGCATTTACTCCAAGCATCATTGTGTAGATTTTACTTCTCGCAATCAGTAGTTAGAATAGCTTAGTTTGTAGGATATTCAATTGTTGGAGCCTTGTGCTCTAGCAATAATTCATCGTCATTTCCCTTATGTTTCGACCCACCATTGCCTCATTTCATTCCTCACTCGCTGCTCTACAAAACCCCAATCAATTCCACCTCGATCCTGCAAGGGTTGGGTCAGACAAGATTTATCATCTGCCATTCGATGGAGCTCCTTTTCCCCTACATTTCCTCATGCACAACAACTTCTATCTGAGTCGATGGAGTCGCACTCGAGCCCTCTTCATTCTTGTGCAGGTGTCATCCTTGGACTCACTAAAACACGAAACTAAGTCCATATAGGAGCTTCAGGTGCCCCCATTCACATCCAAGCTCCAGGACCCCGTCGATGGGTCCTGGAACATTTTGAGGGTCCCAACTGATGCGAGAAGCTTCCAAGAAACGATTTATCCCACAAGAGACAAGGAGACGAGAATAGTAAAGATGAATCATCGATCGAAGTGAAGACAAGGAAGTGTCCTTACATGTTCTTCTTGAACCCTTGTGGGCCGTCCGATCAAGCTAGAGTGCCATGTTCAATCACAAGCGTAGGATCATAACTAATTGGTATGCTTCAGGAGCTGTCCGTTCATCATAAGTGAAGCACGTGTGGCGCTCCCTACACCATCCGATTTGGCATACTTGGGTAATTTACAAGGAACCCTTGCTGCCTTTTGTATTTTTACTTTAGCAATGTAAATATATTAAGTAGTATAAAAACTTTTGTTTATTTTGCAATCAGACCTCCATCTTTATTGGATATTGCAAGTCAGTCTTGTGCTAGGTCACCTCACGTAGCTGTCCATGTGAGGCGCATGGAGTAATTGCACATAGGCCCTTTAGATTCATGTATTTATATTTAGTCCATAATTCTATAAAATGTGTGTTAACTTTTGGGGTATCTTGCATGCAATACCTTGTATTTATTTTTAATTACAAAAACACCACTGACAACAATGTATTTTATTTCTTGCATTTCTATTTTTCTTAAACAGCTCCCGTGCTCTATAAATTTTGGAAAAATAGTAAATGCTTGAAACTATGTTAATGCACGACAATACTTTTAATTATCACTTTAATGCATTTTCCCATTTATTAAAAATAAAATAGGTTCTCCTTATTGCATTTTTACATATAAAACATAAAAAATTATAAAACCACGTCTGAAAAATTGGATACTATATATTACTATATATTATAACTATAGATCAAAAATCACAGAATATATAAAAGAAAAACACTAAAAATTGAAAAATCCTAAAAATGATAAAAATTAGTAAAATTTCCTTAAAAACACAAATTTTTTGTTTCGTATTTTTATTTATATTGTATAAAAAAATATTAGAAATAGTTCTAGAAACTTTTGGACCTAGTATCTATTTTTAATACCCAAAACAATATGATTTATTTATAGAATTTAAAATTTTGAAATTTTTAATACTTGAAAAATACGTAAATTAGCCAAAATTATATAAAAAATCAAAAAAATAAAAAAACAAAAAACAAGTTATTTTATGAGATTTTGGCATATTCATATATAAATATAAATATAAATATAAATATATGATCTATATAATACTATGTTACTTATATATACTTATTATTACTTATTGATGAATCCCTGATTCTCACTCTTTATTCTTTTATTTTAACTATTTATCTTGGCAAAGCATCATGTAAACAGATGTAAAAGCAATAAGTTAGCATTATGCATGCATTTGTTAATATTGCATAATTAGCACGTAGTTGTGCAAAAATAAAAGAATAAAGGAAAATAAAAAGGAAGGAAGTATTTAGAATAAATACAGTGTGATCCGAACCCCAAGAGAAGGTCAAGCAATAACCTGATCGCCAAATAAAACAAGTAGAGAGAGATAGGGCTTACTTTGTATTGTATATTATTATTTATACATGTAAATAATTATTTTTGACAAAATCAAAATAAAATGATCTTTTTACCTCCCCATATATAATCACAAAAATAAAACAAAAATTAGAAAAAAAATAAAATAATAATAAAATCCTCCTTACTTGTGCAAAATACATGTATATATGTCTTACTATCTATTTATTAGACATGTGTAAATAAATAATAAAAATAAATTAAAAATTATTTTATACTCAAAAAATTAAGTTGTAAATAAATAAAATATAAAAAGTGGGGGTATTTATGTAAAAATAAAAAATAAAAATAATTGTACAAAATACATAGATATATTATACCTGTATATAATACATTATACTGTATAAAGATTAATTTATTTTTTTTCATAAAAATAAATAAAAATCACAGAAAAATAGTTTGAAAAATAAAAAATATTTGTCATTTTATACACTTTTTGATTTAAAATCATTTATTATTTTTATTGAATTTGTAAGTATTTTGTATATTCGAATTATCTGATTGGTCCACGCCATTTTGTTGACCAGGGTCAACACCCTTTTCCAGGCTTGACCCGACCCGATCATCTTCACCGGACCGATTTCTTCTAACACTTCCAGTCGGGTCACACATCCGCTCGCCCCGATTCTTTTCCCGTGGCCTCTCCATGGATCCAAGACCTTCGCGGATCACTCGGAAGGCGCGGATCTTCCTAGGGTTGCATGCCTTCGCCCAAATCCTCCAGCCTCCTGGGAACCCTTTAAATCCTCTTCTCCACCTCCCGGGAGCAGTAGCTCGTGCCTCGCACCTCCTTTCATCCCTAGCCACCTCCGATTGAGTGACAACTTCCAGAGGGTCCCTTCGGATCGAAGTTTGGAGGAGTAGCCACGCTGCTCAACTACGTGGCCGACTTCCGCCGCTGCGTTCAGCCTCCCAGCCTTCCACAGCTTGGTTGAGGCCAATACCTCACCGACCACCTCCGCCTGGAGCTTAGGATCGTATTCCCTCCTCCAGGTACCTTTTATTCCCCATCCATTTCCCTATTCGATTCATCCATTTCATTCACTTCCACTGCACATTCATATGCTCCGACCAGCTGGTCGGAGCCCTGATATCGACATCCATATGTTCCAATCGAAACCCCGACACACGCTCCACCTTGCACAGCAGCCTGATCACTCTTAGGCTTGTCCCTTAGGTCGAGATTAAGGACCAGATCTCCTCTATCACCTTCACCGGAGGTCGAACCTCGTCCCACCTCATTTCCTTCTATTTTTGCTCGAATAACCCGCGACTGGAGCTTCGCCTCGAGTCAAGCTTTACTTAGTAGGTGTTTGCGCGGGCTGGGAGCCCCAGTTCCATCCACCAGAGCGTTCGTCGGAGAGCCCCAGGTCCACCTTCATCGCCACGATCATCCTACCATCAGCTCTCCCATCGGACCCGTCCAGTCGATGTGGAGGACCCTCACGATTGATCCTGAGCCTCCCGATCGATCATCGGAGCCAATGATGCCATCCTAGGCTCTGGTGAAGTTCACCTCGGCCATGTTCTTCCAGACCTCTTCAGCGCCGTCGGATCAGCCTTTATGCACCAGATCAAATCTCAGCCGCCGGCCGTCGCAGCTTTCTGGGCCGTTAGATCTGACACCTGACGCATCAGAGCTCCATGTCCCCGACAACACATAAGGCGTCAGATCTGACACCGCAGAGGATCTGAGTTGCACGTCCACGCACCTCTAGCGTCTGGCACGTGCCCCCCCACGTACACCGTACGTGCTTGCCGAGGGTATATTGCATTTCTTTCCCCGTGTTTTTCATGCTTTATTTTCTAGTTTGTTAAATTAAGTTGTAGTTGAACTTTTTGCATATTATACCCTAATATTTCCAGTATTTACACTTTAGTCCCCCGAGTCTGAAACATGTGCACGGCCACGTGCCTAGTGGTGTTTTTGCATGTTTTATCCTGTAGTTTCTGATGGTTACTGTTTGAATCAAATGTTTTCTATATTTGCATTTATGCCCCTATGCGTGGTTAATTGGCATGTGCGTTAATTTCATGGGATTTTTGCATTGATGCCCCTAGACTTTTCGTATGTGTTATTGTTTAATCTGGAAAATTAGAATATTTGCAGATAGGTCCCTACAGCATGTGCGATTTGTTTTAGAACAAATAATTATCAAATTTACTCCAAAAATTCCCCAAAATTTGCTGTTAGCTCCTGCTAATGTGTAATATTTTTGGTAATTTTTGTGACTCGATTAGATTTTATTTGATATTTTATAAAAATAAAAAACCTCTAAAAACATGTCTGTCTATTTTATAATATACAAAAAATATAAAAATACCTCAAAAGTTCTATAAAAATTCTTGTGTGTTTGTTTTAGTTTCTTTTCACTCCAGTACCAGTTTTGTTCCATTATCTTTTATAAAACCACTAAAAATCTAATAAAAAATTCTTGTGTGTTTGTTTTAGTTTCTTTTCACTCTAGTACCATTTTTGTTCCATTATATTTTATAAAACCACTAAAAATCTAAAAAGACTAAAAATCTTATAAAAATTCTTAAAAATTCTAGAAAATTTATAAAATTGAGATTTTAACTTCCGTAGGTAGGTAATTTTATTTACTTTATCACTAATATTGCAACCAGGACTTTTGAGCAATTTTGGCATTTTCACTTTGCCTTTTAGTCAGGGTTGTACATTGAGTTTCTATTTTGTATTTATTTTATTTATAGAAAATTATCTAAAAATCTAAAAAATACCATAAAATCACCAAAAACACTCATATTTCAAAAATATAAAAATATTTTTATTTTTAATTTCTGAGCATTTTTAGCTTTAATAAAAATTATTTAAGTTTGTTTATCTTTATCTTTATATTTATTTTCTCATTAGAAAATATAAAAAAATTTCAAATTAAAAACCACAAAAATATGCCTTTTCTTTTCTAATCCTCTACTACTTTGTAGGCTTCGCTCGTGCTCCTTGTGTTTGACCTTGATCGCTATACCAGGTTAAATAAATAGCAGAGACCACTACATTAGATTTCATGCCTTGATTGTTTATTTTGTGGTCTTATATTTTTCTTGTTGAGTCCGGCTTGGGTGGTTGAGGTCGCAATGACCTTTGACATCACTTAGCCTCGAGCTTCTAACTACTCATCATAATGGCGCTATTGCCGGGGAGCATGAATTAGTAGTCGGTTTTCAGTTTTCCCTTCCTATTCTATTTGCTTTGTTTTTATCCAATTTTATCCTCTATTTTTTATAACTATTTTCTAACTTATTTCTGTTTCACTTTATGTGTGAGGGATCGCCCGAGGACTCTACGGCTTTCGGTTGAAGGACTCGCACCCGAAGAGGAGCAGGAGGACATGAGTAGCTTAGTTATATAGGATATAGTAGTTAGTTTCTTTTCAGCCTTATTATTATTGTAATAATACAGAGACTTTGGGTATTTTGGACACTTGGCGCATACCGGGGTCTGTTTCGTCGAGCACTAGTGTGCTCGGGGGACCTCACCATGATTTTCACCATTTTTGATTTCTCGCCTTTTCTTTTCTTTGATTCTCGAAGAATTTGGCCCTTAAATTTAGGATTTTCCTTGATTGTGATGTAATTGATTAAGGCCCAATCCCTAACTATTTACCTGCACCTATAGTTCGTAATTGGACCTATTTAATAAATCACAATAAAAAGTTAACTTGGTCGCTTGAGAAGTCACGTGCCACTAGAGGTCGTATACATCGTGTCCAGGATCCATTGTGGCAGACACTGATCGACATCAGAGACCGGACTCCGACCTCTCTCTCTAACTAGTTAACTATAGTTCTTTGCGGTTAGAAATTGCTCATCTAAGGCCGTTTTCTTCTTGCATCATTTAGGTTAGTTTTATTTCTGTCTTTAAATTATGCGCGGATCACCCTGTATGTAGAGTGTTGGAGTCTGGTACGCATCTCTTACTTTGCATGCATCATCGTTTCGCGCATCAGCTTTTTTGACTTCTCCCCCCCATTTTTGGACCATAAATAATCAGGAGATCGAAAAATTCGTTAGGCGTTTGTTTGCTTATTGAAAAATACCAAAAAAAAGTGATAATCATAAACTTGGGACTGCTAAACAAACTTGACCTTAAAAGACATTCGACTTAAAAATCTGTCTTGGGAGAGTAATCCCCTCATTGTTTGGTTTGCTTGTGCGAGAGAGTGACCCGCACACTAGGCTAGAGCCATACCTGAACTCTCATTAGACTACTGGTCTTGAAGTTAGTCGTTCTCCAGTGAGGATCGCTCCGGTCTCTGGTAAAGTGGGCTGCGATATCCTTAACAGAGCGAGTTGATTAGGTAGCCGGTAAACGGTCCACAACTTGTATTGACTGGGAAAGATCTAGCTTTGGGATTGGGACAGTCTCCTGAGAGCATCGGGTTCCCACCAGCTCGTTTAATTTCTCTGCTAGACTGAATTATTACCTAAATAAAATTTGACAAGATAAAAGTCCGAACCTTCATAGTCATGAGCTACACGTTGCGTAGGTGAATTGGGGGTTTGATTGCTGATCTTGTTTGTTTCCAGATCCCATCTGCCTTTTTCTACATCACGATGATGGCCCGAAGGTCCCTTAGGCAGCCCCTTGGATGCACTGCTTTCGAGCACTCCACCCCATTCATCTAGGCTGGTTCGTGAGAGCCTAGACCCGCTCTTTGAACCTGAGTTCGATTCTGCCCTATTCCCCTTCTATCACCCTTCTTCCAGTCCCGAGGTGCCCGAGCAGAGACTGAAGCAGATATTTATTCATTTGACGGCACCTGAGTTCGAATCTTTTGCCTTTGCAGAGGCCCAAGAGATGGCCAGCAGCGAGGAGAGCACCGATGGGCAGCCCTAGACTACCACTTATGTTTTAGATCAGGGCACCATCAACAACACCCTATTAGCCTCCCTGGAGACGATGTAGAGACAGATCAGAGACCAGGGGGCATTCATGGCAGACATGCGTAGATAGATGGCACATATGCGAGCTGACCGAGGAGAGCCGAACCGAGCCGGTGGTGGAGAGATACCACAGTTTGGAGGAGGAGACGGACCACATCCAGAGGAGCCACAGGAGCCAGTCCGACCATCTAGGCTGATGAGAGAGTTGCACAACCCTGGCGCGACTCTTACACATCACTGGATTCAGCTTCTAGCGATTCTGGGAGATTTCAAGCTCCCCCCTCAGACGATTCAGTTGTTGCCCAAGTTCCATGGGCTTGCCACCGAAGAGCCGCATCTGCATCTTCAAGAATTTGAGATGTTCTGCCGCACGATCTATGGTAGATACATGGATGAGGACACCATCAAGATGATGGCTTTTCCTTTCTTCCTGGTCGACAGAGCAGCCTATTGGCTGAAACATTTAGGAAGATACATAACTTTGTGGGAATAGCTCCGGACCAAGTACTTGAACAAGTACTATCCACTTGGCTGGACGAATGCAACTCGAGCGTTGATCAAAAACTTCTCCATGATCCCCAATGAGCAATTTCATGAGTCTTGGGATCGATTCCACAAGCTCATTGACCGGTGTCCACATCATGATATTTCCAAGCCCAATTTGGTACATAGTTTCTTTTGTGGGCTGACACCGAAGCTGCAGGGGCTTGTGAACGCTTCTTGTGGGGGTTCTTATTTCGCTAAAGATGAAGATCAGGTCTGGGCCATATATGAGGAGATGGCTGAGAACTACACAGTTTTGTCCCAGACCTGTCTCTACACTTAGGGGAAGCCCCCTCCCCAGGCCGTGACCTATCACAAGATATCACGTGTCGATGCAGGTCCATCCACCTCTTCAACAGCCGTAGCACATGCACAGTTGTCGGCCACTGATATGGGCATCATTAGCGAGATGCTGGACCAGATCGAGATTATTAGGAAGAAGCAGTGCCAGGGCATGACACAGATCGATCAGTTGGCACATACATTGAGTGACCTGAAGACCCAGGTCATGTGTCTCCAGTAGGCACAACCAGCTTCTCAGCCCCGCATCAGGTCATGGGCTGAACCTAGCAGCATCAGCTTGACCCAGCACCCCGCCCAGTACAAACAGGTTCACCATATTCAGGCGAAGTCGTTCCAGCAGCCGCAGCACCAGTATCTTCAACCACCACCATCTCAGGACACTCAGATGATGGTGTACCAGTAGGATCAGCTCCTGACAGTCCTTCCTCCATCCCCTCCGAGCAGGAGCCGTTGATGGAAGTCAACGGGATTTGGTACGTCCGACAATAGCCCTAGATCCGTCGAGATCATCCCGGATTCAGGTGGTCGACCGGAGGTGCCTCATCCCAGCAACAACCTCCAACTTAGGGTGGACAATTCAACCAGCCATAGCAGCCCCAGTTTCCTCACCAGCCACAACAACAGCATTACCAGCCAGGTCCTCGTCCCTACCAGCCAGGACAACCGTGGATGCAGCACCAGCAACAGCCTCAGCACTATTCTCAACTTCCCCCTCATCCTTCCCAGCAGCAGCAACCTCACTTTCAAAGAGGCAACCCATCTGGTTCTCATGGTCCAGCCTATGAGAACCCATCACTCGATGACCTAGCCTGCCTACTTTCCAATCAACATGCCTAATTCAGGCGGGAGATGGACGATTTCCACCAGGAGATGAGGGAGATCATCAAAGAAAAGGCCGTCATACCCGCTCAGATCGAGCCCAACCCGAATAACTTAAAATGAAAATCTGAGCAGGTACAGTTCACAGAGACTATCACTCCTAGTGATTTATTGGGTGACGTTGCTTCATATACATTTGATGCTGACTTTGTTGCACTTAGGAGTGGTAGGATGCCAGCCAGTGGTGCCTCGTCTGAGTGATGACACCACGAGGATGCATAAGCGTCAAACAAGGAAGGTAGCGGTGCTGATGCTGCTCTGGATGATGATGACGATGGTGCTGACGCCACCAAGGATGTTGATCCAGCCGACGGTACTGAGACCGCCGTGTCCCCAGATGTAGAGGGTGGTACTGATGCCACCAGAGATCCAGATGCTGAGCTAGAGTGCGGTGCTGATGCCACAATTCCTGATGCCGTGGGTGGTACTGAGGCCACTCTATCTATTCCTATAGTATTTTCTCCAGTTTTTGTACCCCAGAACTTTACAGAAAATACCAAAAAAATTAATAAAGGAAAGGGTTCTTCATCTTTGAGTCCATATGTAATGCACGATAATACTTGTATAAATTCTATTCAGTCTCAGCAGCAGGAACCCATTCCTAGTTTTCTATCCAAGGAGGGCCCAACCATCCCCTTCCCTTAGGCACTTCGCCTGGAGAAGGGGAAGAAAATATAAAATCCAAAAAGATCACATCAGTTAGTGTTCAACCAACACATGATTGATAGATTTCAGATTCAGCTGACTCTACAGGAGGCACTTGAGCACTTCCCCTCTTCCAGAAGAACTTGAGAGAGAAGACCACCATCTGCAGGAAGAAGAGGAACCATAACGTAGAAATCCATGTGCTCACTCGTGCCACCTGCTTCGCCATCCAGAACCGTCTACCAGCCAAGAGGCCAGATGCAGGAGCTCCCTATGTCGCATTCCATATTCATGAGCAAAGATTTGATCGGACTCTATTAGACAACGACTCTTCCATCAACCTTATTCCGACAGTCTTGCTCGACCGATTCGAGTTTGACCCTCTTCGACAGATCAGTACAGTCCTTCAGTTTGCTGATAGATCTGTCAAGAGGCCGAAGGGGTTGTTGAAGGATGTGGTCGCCACAATTCAGGGCCTGAAATTCCCCGTGGACTTCGTCGTGTTGGACATGGAGATCCTTGAGTCTGTGACCAATACCCCCATCATTCTAGGATGTCCATTCTTGGCCACAGCCAAGGCGGTGTCCGACCATGATAGTGGGAAGGTATACTTTCACGTTGAGGGCAAGAGTATACATATAGAGACGATCGAAGAGACCAGAGCACGAGATTCTGCTTGCTTAGAGCAGCACAGTGATACATAGAAGATGACAGAGGCAGAGCGAGACGTCCACCAAGAGTGTGACTTTGTGATCACTAATGATGAAGCCGTTTGGACCGATCCCTTTTCATGAGCCCTTCTCTCACCTTTAGACACTACATATTCACAGATCCCTACAGAGGAGGGTTTGGAGAGCACACTCTTGGTAGAGGACACATTAGAGGCTGAAGACCGTATTCAGGACAGCAAGGTAGAGTACATTTCTTGTGATTTAGAATCAGATCCCTCGGAATCAGACAAAGATCGGGCCGAATTTGATGAGTTGTTACCTTGTCTGATTCCAACAGAGACAGTAGCTAGGGTGGAGACTGAGCCAGAACAGATTACAGATACACCAGTAGGGGCCAGCTTCGCCAGATATTCATGATCAACGAGAGTTCCCACACGCAGATCTGTTGCATTCACTCAGACATTTCAGAAGTAGATTTGCCAGCTCCCAGTTGTCCAGAACTGAAACCTTTGCTGCAGTCGCTGAAGTATAAATTCCTTGCGGGTGAGCATGAGATGTACCCAGTCATTATCTCAGTAGATTTGACTGGAGAGCAAGAATCTCGTTTGATGGAGATTCTTGAAAAGAACCACAAGGCAATAGGATGGAGCGTAGCCGATCTCTAGGGGATAAGTCCGACCCTGTGCTCCCACCATATCTATCTCGAAGAGGACACCAAGCCACCACGTGAGTTCTAGTGATGGCTGAACCCGAATCTACGAGAGGTTGTCATGAAGGAAATATCAAAATGGGCAATTTTATCTACCCCATCTCCGACTCCAAGTGGGTTAGTCCATTACATGTTGTGCCTAGGAAGGCGGGCATCACTACAATTGTGAGTGAGTCTGGAGAGGAGACAACTACCTGGGTACCCACTTCTTGGAGGGTCTTTGTGGACTAAAGACGATTGAGTCAGGCCACCAAGAAGGATCATCTCCCGCTACCTTTTATTGATCAGATTATAGAAATGCTAGCTGGGAAGAGTCATTACTGCTTCCTTGATGGGTACTCCAGCTACAATCAGGTGGCCATTGCGCCAGAAGACCAGGACAAGATGACATTCACCTGTCCGTTTGGGACTTATGCTTTCAGACGGATGCTCTTGGGTCTATGTAACACCCCGGCGACATTCCAACGGTGCATGTTGTCCATTTTCTTGGACATGGTCGGTGAATGTTTAGTGGTCTTCATGGATGACCTTTCAGTCTATGGCGATGGGTTTGATGCTTTTCTTGACTACCTGGACCACGCCCTTCAAGCTGCATTGAGGTTCATCTTGTTTTATCCTGGGAGAAGAGTCACTTCATGGTGACTCAAGGGATGGTGCTTGGTTATATCATCTCCAACAGAGGCATGGAGGTTGATCCGACCAAGGTGGATATCATCAGGAAACTCAATCCACCATCCAACCTGCGATAACTACGATCTTTTCTGGGGCATATCGGTTTCTACTGACGGTTCATTCATGATTTCAGTAGGATTGCCCGACCGTTGACTGATTTGCTGACAAAAGACACCGAGTTCATTGTAGATGATAAGTGTCTTGCATCATGTGAGACTCTCAAGAGACTAGTTATTGAGGCTCCTGTCCTTCAGCCGCCTGATTGGTCTCTCCCATTCGAGATCATGAAGGATGCCTCCGATTTTGTCGTAGGGGCCGTGCTAGGACAAAGGAGGGATGGATTACCATTTGCCATTCACTACGCTAGCCGTACATTGGATGCCGCGCAGCGAAACTACACTATCACGGAGAAAGAGATTCTAGTTGTTGTCTTTGCCTTGGACAAATTTTGATCATATATTATTGGATCCAAAGTAACTATCTTTACTGATCATACCACCATCAGATTCCTGATGGCTAAGAAGGATGCCAAAGCGAGACTGACTAGATGGATCCTTTTACTCCAGGAGTTTGACATTGAGATTAAGGATAAACTTGGAGTCAAGAATGTGGTGGTGGATCATCTCTCCCGATTAGAAAATCTTGAGGAATCTGAGAAGACTGATCCCATTTCTGAGACCTTCCCAGATGAGGCGATCCTTACTATCGCTCACTCCTGTGGTACGTTGACATTGTGAACTATCTTGTTTCCAAGAAAGTCCCACAAGGTTGGCCCGGGCAACGACTTGAGACCTTCCTCACGAAGGTCATGTTTTACCATTGGGAGGATCCCATCCATTATCATGAAGGAGGGGATAGCATCTGGCGTCGGTGCATTCATCAGGAGGAGCACCATAGCGTCCTCACATACTGCCACAAGCTTGAGGCAGGAGGACATCATTATAGGAGGAGAACAGAACGGAAAGTGCTCCAATCTGGCCTGTGGTGGCCTACCCTCTTCAAGGATTCTGATGAATTCGTGAAGAGATGTACCGACTGTCATAGGATGGGCACTTGTGGACAGCATGATATGATGCTGATGCAACCCATTCACTTATGTGAGGTTTTTGATGCATGGGGCATCGATTTCATGGGTCCATTCCCTAAGAGTCAGGGATTCGAGTACATTATGTTGGCTGTTGATTATGTGAGTCGTTGGGTTGAGTCCATTCCCGCATGAACCGCAGATGCCAAGACTGTTTGCAAATTTTTGAGGAAGAATATCATTTCACGGTTCGGGGTGCATAGAGTGTTGATATCTAACGGGGGGTCTCACTTTATCAACGACAAGGTAAAGCCCTTGTTAACGAGTTCAACATAGACCATCGAGTTGCCACTCCATATCATCCTCAGATCAATGGTCTTGCTGACGTATCTAATTGGGAGATCAAGATGATATTGCAGAAGGTAGTCCACCCAGATCGAGAGGATTGGTCACAACTTTTGGACTCGATCTTATGTTGGGTACGTCTCCCTTTCGTCTCTTTTATGGCAAGCCCTGCCATTTACCTGTTGAGATCAAGCACAAGTCACTTTGGGCTGTCACTGATATATTATTGGATCCAGAGAGTATAGGTGATCAAAGGAAGGCATAATTGGCATCCCTGGAGGAGCTTAGAGATACAACCTTTTCAAGAAGCCTACAATATAAGGAGTGAGTGAAGATATAACATGATTCTCATATCAGCCATAAGCAGTTTGAGCCAGATCAGAAAGTATGGTTGTTTGATGCCAGGCTTAGAATATTTCCAGGAAAATTGCAGAGTAAGTAGAAAGGATCATACTTGGTCTGAAAGGTGCATGACCATGGTAGTATCGACATATCTGAAATGTCATCTAAGTCTAACTTTCATGTTAACGGTCAGCACCTCAAACCATATCTAGATCATGAGCCATTGATCATTGACGTCGCTTCGATTCATTTTGCATGAGATGTGGTCTTTGACTCACATCAGTTGCATCTCGTGCCTGATTATCACTGTCTTCCGCCTTGTATAGATCCAGATGTCCATATTATCTCATTCTCTAGTCTAACATCCCATATGCATCTTGTGATTATGCTATACTTAGGGTGTACTTTACCCTAAGTATATGGGGGTGTTGGATTCTTGATTATTCTTTTGATTCTTTTTACCTCTGTTTTGCTGCCTATACTTAGGGGTATTTTACCCTAAGTATAGGGGGTAAACCCTGTACATCCTTTCACTCGATTTTTCCCTTGGTACACAGTTTGCTATACTTAGGATTACTTGATCCTAAATATAGGGGGAAACACCGAGCCCTCTTCATTTTATTATTCGATTCGTCATTGTAGTATAGCATTCCTTTTCACTTCCCTATACTAAGCACGAGTTATGTCTTCTTCTTCTTCATCGCTCTTTGTTCACTCTGAGGACATCGTTCGAGCTAAGTATAGGGGGGTGTCGTATATATTACACATATACTTTAGGCATAACTCGTACTTTGTGTGAGTGTGTTAATAAATAAAATGGCTAAAAATCAATTTTTAAAAATCGTAAAAATTTCAAAATGTTTCTTTTACATAAAATTCTTTCTTGCACATACATAGCTATTTATAAAAAATATTTTTGTAAAAATGTTTGTAAAAATATTTTGTTTGTGAAAAGTTTGTAAATATTTTTGGTATCAAAACTATGTATATAGTAAAAAATTTTTGTAAAATTTTTAAAAAATAAAAGTTTGCAAAAACCCTTGTGTAAATACTTGCAAATAATTTGCAAAACTTCTGCATCCATGCATACATTCAAACATTTTCAAAAATTTTGCACATTTTCAAAAATTTGCATAAGAAGATTTTTGTATATACTTGTACATTCTTCTGAATCATAGTTGACATTTAAACTAGCCTGGAATTAAATTGGGATTTGGAGCTTGGTTAAGACCTTAATCCACTTAATTCTAAGAGGAACCTTATAGGATTTAGGGTTGGGACTTTTCAGGTCCATTGGTGACTTAATTCTTTGAGACCACTAGGCTATATCACATGTCATCTTGATGAGCCTAAGTAGAACATTTAACAACGCACACATGACTCTCACAGATAATGGCTTTACTTGCACTAACACCTTACACATAGCTCTCTACGGATGAGGTGGTGAGGAGGCAGTTTCCTTTGGCTTGGGGTAGCATACGGGGGAAGTACTTCTAGGCGGAACCTCTCGTCTTCTCTTAGGGAAGGAAGTGCACCTCAACTTGGTCTGGTGGTGTTGAGGTCTAAAGACATGAGTTGTGGGTTGCAATAATGCTTCAAAAGAGGGATAGTCTACTGGCTCAAGAGGAAAAAGTCCTTATGTATATATACTGCACCATGTAGATATATTGTACATATGAACATCCAAAAAGAATGTGCAAAAGAAAGAAAAACTCCAAAAAAAGTGACGGGTCTGATAGAAAATGAAATACCTGTTGGAGTATATATAGCCAAATAAAGCAAAGATTATATTATCCATTCTCATCTCATGAAGCTTGCAGTGGGAGACTTAGCTACACTTGTTGGGTTCCTAAGGATACGTGGCTACACTAGCCACTGTCTATTCTCTTCTTTCCCCTCTTCTTGAGCCGATTGAACTTGAACTTAGAAGGGAATACCCCGCTCCTCGAGGAAAGAGCTGCCAGACTAGGGCATTAGAGTTACCTTGTTGAGGGAGGCTGTTGCCTTTTCATTTCTGAGGTGGGGAGCTACATATCACATACACAGTACAAGAAAAGATTCATGGTCATTAGAGTTTGTGTATGTAGACTTGTTCTGATATGGGTTATTGAGGAGTCTTGACCATATATTAGTGGAACTTAGATGTTGTTGAGTCTTAAACCTAGGTCCAAATAAGGTTCCGACAAATTAATAATCCAAATGTCTGACTGAGCTCCATACTCCAATTTAATGAAGACATGTTTAATAATCAATCTTGATTCCCCTTCTTTTTCTTTCTTTCTCTTTTCACTTCTTTTTCAAATAAGTGTTTGCTAAGGGACTAGCAAAGGTAAAGTATAGGGGGGTGATGAATCCTTGATTCTCACTCTTTATTCTTTTATTTTAGCTATTTATCTTGGCAAAGCACCATGTAAATAGATGTAAAAGCAATAAGTTAGCATTATGCATGCATTTGTTAATATTGCATAATTAGCATGTTTTTGTGCAAAAAAAAAGAATAAAGGAAAAGAAAAAGGAAGGAGGTATTTAGAATAAATAAATACAGAGTGACCTGAACCCCAAGAGAAGGTCAAGCATTGACCTGATCACCAAATAAAACAAGTAGAGAGAGATATGGCTGACTCTATATTGTATATTATTATTTATACATATAAATAATTATTTTTGACAAAATCAAAATAAAATGATCTTTTTACCTCCTTCTATATAATCCCAAAAATAAAAAATAAAAAAAATAAAATAAATATAAAAATAAAATCCTCCTTACTTGTGCAAAATACATGTATATATGTCTTACTATCTATTTATTAGACATGTGTAAATAAAAAATAAAAATAAAATAAAAATTATTTTATACTCAAAAAATTAAGTTGTAAATAAATAAATATAAAAGTGTGGTATTTAGTTAAAAATAAAAATATAAAAATAATTGTACAAAATACGTAGGTATATTATACTTGTATATAATACATTATACTGTATAAAGATTAATTTATTTTTCCATAAAAATAAATAAAAATCACAGAAAAATAGTTTAAAAAAACAAATATTTTCCATTTTATACACCTTTTGATTTAAAATCATTTATTATTTTTTATTGAATTTTTAAGTATTTTGTATATTCGAATTATCTGATTGGTCAACGTCATTTTGTTGACCCGGGTCAACGCCCTCTTCCAGGCTTGACTCGACCCGATCATCTTCGCTAGACCGATTTCTCCTAATTATTCCAGTCGGGTCACGCATCCCCTCGCCACCGTTCTTCGCCCGTGGCCTCTCCTTAGATCCAAGACCTTCGCGGATCCCTTGGAAGGCAAGGATCTTCCTAGGATTACGTGCCTTCGCCCGAATCCTCCAGCCTCCTGGGAACCCTTTAAATCCTCTTCTCCACCTCCCAGGAGCAGTAGCTCGTGCCTCGCACCTCCCTTCATCCCTAGCCACCTCCGGTTGAGTGACACCTTCCAGAGGGTCCCTTCGGATCGACGTTTGGAGGAGTAGCCACACTGCTCAACTACGTCGTCGGTGACCGCCGCCGCGTTCAGCCTCCTAGCCTTCCACTGCTTGGCTGAGGCCAATACCTCGCCGACCACCTCCGCCTGGATCTCAGGATCATATTCCCCCCTCCAGGTACCTTTTATTCCCCGTCCATTTCCCAATTCGATACATCCAGTTCATTCACCGTCGCTGCACGTTCATCTGCTCTGACCAGCTGGTCGGAGCCCCGATATCCACATCCATCCGCTCCGATCAAACCCCTAGACGCACGCTCTACCTTGCACCGCAGCCTGATCACCCTTAGGCTCGTCCCTTAAGTTGAGATTAAGGACCAGATCTCCTCTATCACCTTCGTTAGAGGTCGAACCTCGCCCCACCTCATTTCCTTCTGTTTTTGCTCGAATAACCCCCGACCGGAGCTTCGCCCCGAGTCGAGCTTCACTTCGTAGGTGTTTGCGCGCACTGGGAGCCCAAGTTCCATCCACCAGAGAGTTCGTCGGAGAGCCCCAGGTCCACCTTCACCGCCACAATCATCCAACCATCAGCTCTCCCATCGGACGCGTCCAGTTGACGAGATGGTCCCCCACGATTGATCCAGAGCCTCCCGATCGATCATCGGAGCCAAGGATGCCATCCTAGGCTCTGGTGAAGTTTGCCTCGGCCATGTTCTTCTAGACCTCTTCAATGCCGTCGGATCAGCCTTTATCCACCAGATCCGATATCAACCGCCAACCGTCGCAGCTTTCTGGGCCATTAGATCGGACACCTGACGCATCAGAGCCCCATGTCCCCGACAGCACCTGAGGCATCAGATCTGACATCGTAAAGGATCTTAGCCACACGTCCACGCACCTCCAACGCCTGCCATGTGTCCCCCCACACACACCACTTGCGCCTGCTGAGGGTATATTGCATTTCTTTCCCCGTGTTTTTCATGCTTTATTTTCTAGTTTGTTAAATAAAGTAGTTGTTTGAACTTTTTGCATATTAGACCCTAATGTTTCCAGTATTTGCACTTTAGTCCCTCGAGACTGAAAACACGTGCACGACCACGTGCCTGGTGGTGTTTTTGCATGTTTTATCCTGTATTTTCTGATGGTTACTGTTTGAATGAAATGTTTTCTATATTTGCATTTATGCCCCTGTGCTTGGTTAATTAGCATGTGCATTATTTTTGTAGGCTTTTTGCATTGATGCCCTTGGACTTTTTGTATGCGTTATTCTAGTCTGGAAACTTAGAATATTTGCAGATAGGTCCATACAGCCTGTGTGATTTGTTTTAGATCAAATAATTATCAAATCTACTCCAAAAATTCCCCAAAATTTACCACTAGCTCCTGCTAATGTGTAATATTTTTGTTATTTTTTGTGACTCGATTTGATTTTATTTGATTTATTCTAAAAATAAAAACCCTTAAAAATGTGTCTGTCTATTTTATAAAATACCAAAAAAAATAAAATAAAAATACCCCCCAAAAATTCTATAAAAATTCCTGTATGTTTGTTTTAGTTTATTTTCACTGTAGTACCATTTTTGTTCCATTATCTTTTTATAATACCACTAAAAATCTAAAAATACTAAAAAATTTATAAAATTCTTAAAATTATAGAAAATTCAAAAAATTGAGATTTTAACTTCTTTAGGTAGAAAATGTTATTTACTTTATCATAAAAATTGCAACCAAGACTTTTGGGCAATTTTAGCATTTTAATTTTGCCTTTTGGTCAGGGATGTACATTGAGTTTCTGTTTTGTATTTGTTTTAAATTTTGAAAATTATCTAAAAATCTGAAAAATACCATAAAATCACCAAAAATACTTGCATATTTCAAAAATATAAAAATATTTTATTTCTAATTTTTGAGCATTTTTAGCTTTAATAAAAAATGTTTAAGTTTATTTTTCTTTATCTTTATATATGTTTTCTCATTAGAAAATATAAAAAAATTGCAAATTAAAAACCATAAAAAGATGACTTTTCTTTTCTGATCCTCGACTACTTCATAAGCTTCGCTCGTGCTCCTTGTGTTCGACCCTGGTGCTATACCATGTTAAATGAATAGCGGAGACTGCTATGTTATTTCGTGCCTTGATTGTTTATTTTGTGGTCTTATATTTTTCTTGTTGAGTCCGGCTCGGGTGGTTGAGGTCGCAATGACCTTAGACATCACTTAGCCTCGAGCGCCCGACCGCTGATCACTTATGAATATATAATATATATATTTCAAACCTTTACAAAAAGGACTATTCTTGTGTATATTTCCCTATTTTTTAATTTAAGTTATTATATATCATATATAGTATTTATAATACCTATATTATTATTACTCTATATAAACATATTTTATCTTCAAAAAATAAAACAAACTAAAAATTTGAAGAATTTAAAAAAAGTAAAAATTTAAAATTTAAAAATATAAAAATATAAAACATTAAAAATGCATAAAAATATAATTATAAACCCACAAAAAAGTACAATAATAATTATTGTTTAACTTTATTAATTGACCATAATTATACCTATCCACTTTGCCCGAAGAGGTTCAACCTGAACTACTTGTCATTATACATCATTTGTAGGATATAATAAATTTCACCTTGCAACTTATTCATTGTTTTATCTATATTGTGGGTTGATGGATTGATGATCAGTTTGTTGACGATCCGAGTAGCGCGAGAGCAGCCGATACAGTGATTACCGGACCCAACCTGTCGGGCATCGCATACCCTCCAAGATTGGGCGTTATGAACCCCTCTTTAGTCGGTTAACACTATTAGGACGAACCATTTTTGAGGAATACTATTCACCTCTCTATTAGAAACCTATGCCATGCCATTTGGCTGTGGATGGTAAGGACTAGTTACTGTATGCTCAAATCCACAGTTCTTAGCCAATGATCGAACATCTCTGTTCACAAAGTGGCTACCCCCTTAAAAAATAAGAACTTTTGGGACCCCAAACCTAGTAACGACATGATCCTTTATAAACTTACATGCACTCTTGTTGTCTACGGCTTCGGTTGGGATTGGCTCTACTCGCCTTAACAAGTAATCAACTGCCAACAAAATGTACTCATGTCCTTGGCTGTTGGGAAAAGGACCAATAAAATCTATGCTCCATGCATCAAAAACATCATAAAGAATCACTGGTTGCATGGGCATCTCATCTCTATAACCAACAATCCTTTCCATCCTTTGACAGATCGAACATGACCGTACAAAATCAATGGCATCTCTAAACAAGGCCGACCAATAAAATCCACATTGGAGTACCTTGTGTGCAATTCTCTTCCTGAATGGTGTCCTCCAACCTCAAGTGAATGACAATATGTAAGGACACTTTGGTATTCCTCCTAAGGAATACACGTCCTCCATACACAATTCGACCCTTCAAAGAAAAGGAACGGATCCTCCCAATGGTATCTCCTCGACTTCAACTTCAATCGAACAATGCTTCTCGTAGTCCAACCATAGGGAACCTGCTTGGAGACAAGATAGCTCACCATGTTGGAATACCACAGGAGTGAGTCAATAACATAAATTTACTTGTTTGCGAAGGTCTCTCTAATCATCTCAGTGTCAGGAGAATCCTCCTTCTCAATACGGGAAAGGTGATCAGGCACAACATTCTTTACTCCAGGTTTATCCTTAATCTCCAAAATCAAACTCCTGGAGTAGAAAAATCCACTTAAGAAGATGTGCCTTCATGTCCTTCTTTTTCATTAAGTATCGAATGGTTGTTTGATTGACGAATCCGAAAATGCGGCTTTTAATAAGTTGTTTTTATCGTGTCGTGCGTTGTAGGCGGCAATCGGAAACGATCAAGAAAAATACCACAAAATTTATTCAATTTTTAATATCGTGGTTTTATGTTTATTTTACTTGGGCAAGTCCCAAGGTCGATCACAAGGAGGCAAAGGAACAACCTAGAATTAAGTCTATCAAAGTTCGTGTTCGGTTTTCGAGGCGGTCTTTTTTTGGAATTTTACATGCACTAAAGGATGCAAAATGCAAATTTGGCCTTCTTTTAGGGACTAAAATGTAAATTTCAATCAAACGATGTCCGAAAAATACAAAACTTGGCCACAATGTAAACTATAATGAAATGGATGCACTGTAATTTTTTTGGAATTTTTGGATGCAATATGAATTTTTTTATGGCTTTTTAAATGCAAACAAAATGATTTTCAATATTTAATTTTAATAAATATCAAACCTACTTATTTTCAAGGATCAAAATTATCTGAGATCTATCACTAGGTAATTGATCTCAAAAAATTCCTAAACCTCGAAAATGTAGGGTTTAATACCTATTAAAAATTAAATACTAAAAGATGCAAAATGATTTTTACAGGACAAAATATGCATGCAAATGCAAATCTTTTTGGGCACAATGTTAAGAATAATTAACTCTACAAGATGTGATTTTTCGGGGATTTTTAGAGCAACGGTTAATCAACTATGAATTTAAGAGCAAGAAATGGGTAAAATACGCAAATTTTGACAAAATAATTATTTATTAATTAACCGTCCGTCACTAAAATACCCACAACATGTCAAAGTGTAGAGAATCAATTAACCAACATCATACTATTTTTGGATTAATAAAATAATGTAGATAAGATGTTCAAAACAAAATGACAATGCAGGGGTACATATGCAAATAAATAAATAAAATATAAAAGCAGGGGGGGCTTTGTGTAATTACCAATAGTAGTGGGGTACTGTTGCAAAATTTCCAAGGGGCACGTGCTGAGCACGTGCCCTTGGGTGGTGGGGTTGCTGTGCGAATAGGGGAAACCTCCGGGGGGTTCTTCGTAATTTGCCCAGAGGTCACGTGCCACGCACGTGACCCTGGGAGATGGCTGGGACGTTCCCCCATGCACGTGAGAGGGGCGTGCGGGGGGCCTCGGGCTTTGGGCCCGGCCGGCGAAGGTCGCTGGTCTGGCGGAGGGGCGCGGTGGGCCAAGCGCCTGGAGGTGCTTCTGGAGCGGTCGAGGCGGTGGCTGGCCGTTGGCGGTGCGGAGGAGATGGGCCGACAGGCGGAGTAGCGGAGATGGCTGTCGGTCGTTGACGTCGATGACGGTTGTCGATGAAGCACGGCGGAGCGCGTAGAGTAACAGAGGCCTCCCTCTGGCCGAGACACGGCCCAGAGAGCGGCGCGGTGGAGTGGGAGGCAGTTCTGTCGAGGCGGAGGCGGTGGCGTGTTGGTGACGAGGGAGTGGCCGAAGCGCGGAGCTCCGGTGGTGGCGGTTGCTGTCGGTCGGTGGCGTGATGTCGGTGAAGGGCAGAGCGATGGCGTCGAGGTGGAGACGGTGGTGGTTCTTAAATAGGAGGGGCTACCGGCGAGGTTTGGCATCAAGGATGCGAGATCGATGATTTGGAGGAGATGAGATTTGATTGATCGGAATGAGGGCGGCGGCGAGTGGATTGATCGGAACTGGAGAGGGCGAGATACGCACGAGATCGGAAGAGATCGGGAGGATCTGTGGGCGGCGCGTGATTCACGGAGGCGGCGGGGATATTCGCGGGGAAGATGGGTTTCGCGGCGGAGGTCCCGATTGGGAAGGGGATCTGGGAACACGATGAGGGCGGGCCGTCCGATCGGCCGAGATCGGACGGCCCAGATCGTGCCACGTTGGCGCAAGAGGGAGAGGTGGAGGCGCACGTGCAGTGCGCGTGCTGGAGAGGCACGTGCGCTGCACGTGCTTGGTCTTTTAATTATTTTTTTTAATAAAAACGATTTAAATAAAGCTCAAAAAAGGCTGACACGTGGCGGCACCAGGTGTTGCCACGTGTCAGCACCAGAAAATTCGACAAATAATTATTTTGTAAAATCGAAAATAAATAGTAAATGACCTCGGATCGAAAAACTTTCTTCATGAAAATTGCTCGTCTCGATGAGATCTACAACTTTCATGAAGACATCAAAACCAAAATCGATCATTTGCACAAAGTGAATTTTTGGGGTATCCTATGTACATAGCATACCTTAATTTTGGGGTTTTGTAATTTTTATGTCATTTTTTGATCAGATAAAAATCCGAAAAATTACGGTAAAATCCGAGATAAATAAAGACACTTAATTCTAATTTTTTTGGATTTTTATTGATTAAGAAAATATATACATAAAATACAAGGTAAAAACCGCGAAAATATACAATGTACAAAAGAGGCCCAAAACCCAACTTTCACATATGAGCTCCGATTCACTTGAACTTGGTCTTGTTTTGAAGGTAATTGAATGCACATTAGTTCAAAAGTGAGTAGGATTAAATCGGACACTGGATGGAGAAAATATGTGGCTTTTAGTCCAAAAATCCTGAAATTAGGGTTTGGGTTTTTGGTCCGCTTATTTGGGTTAGTTATTTTTTTGTATTTTTCCTTTATTCTTGTTAGTGATATGTACACAGTGGAAGTGGTTTTGAGTTATTCGGAGTTAGCATGAATAGGTTAAAAATTAGGGAAGTTAGGCTTTTTACAGGTCATTTTGGTTTGGATTTTTGGCTTCTTATTTTATGCAGAATTTTGTGCTAAAATGCAATTCTTATGAAATCATGCACTACTGCTAATTATGCAAAATAGATGCAAGAATGCTGTTGATTTTTAGGGTTTTGAGCTTAATAAATGATATTTAGAGTGATGAATACGAGATTCATCATCCCCCTATACTTAAACCATGCTCGTCCCTGAGCATCAAAAAGAAATGCCATGAGGTGAAATGAGATTGGGTTCCATACCAAGACCATGAGCTGAAGGTGAAAGTGAACCTAAACTCAACCTTTGGATTATTTGTGTGTCGGAACTTCTGTGAGACTTAGAATTTTGAAATCAACAGCCCTCAAGTTCTACACATCATTGCTACAGTTTCGGCTCAGAAGTCATCTTAGATCAATCATCTTCCCAAAGTATACCCTATGAACATTGAATAACCGACTCTTGTGTGTGAAATATTTTAGCTCTTCCCACCCAGAATGCCGGACTACCGCGCAAGCCTCCTCTCCAATAACTCGTCCTCGAGGAGTCAGGTATTTCCTTCTAAGGTCTGTCGCGCTGTGTTCACAATCGAATTGGGGGGAGAAGATGGAAGAATGAGAAAAGAACTGGGGGGTGGCCAGTGTAGTCACCTCTCCTTGTGAAGATGGCCAGTGTAGCCGAGTCTCCACCAAGATCTGCAGGTTTCTGGAAGCTTGGACCTTTTTGGTCAGATTTTATTTGGTAGTTGCTTCTTTGTATTTGGAATTTTTGGTGGTTCTGCTTGGATCTTGTTGTGCCCCTACGGATATAGAATCTTTTGTTTCCGTACATTTTTTGGGGTCTTAGAAAAAATTGTGCCCAGCCGTCCATCCCTTTTCCAAAGCTTTATTTCAACCCGTACTCCGGTCTTTAGATTTCCACGCTACCAGAAAAGAAACTCACACAGTCTTCCAACATCCCGTCTGAGTTGAGCTAAGTGCATAGTGCGAGAGTACAAATTAATTCCTTATTCCAGAGTTGTACCCAGAATGAAGAGACCAGGTTAGACACTAAGAGTCAAACGCTGTACATTGTCATGTGGAACTCAAAGAATTAAGTCAAAGACCTGAAGACTCTAAAATCCTATTTCTCGGTGAAGTTCCTCTGAAAATTAAGTGGATTAAGGTCAAGTCCAGACTACTCTCGGTTTCGGCTCATAACTCGGTTCAGAACCCAAAGACTTTTCACATATGCAAATGAATGCTTGATGAGATGCGAGTGTGTGATATGCAGACACACATTTTTTTTATTTGTGATTTGATTTTTTTATGCAAAGAAGCCATTTTTTTCAAAAATTTTTGGGTACATTCGGTGTTAGTGGCAAAACATTTTTTTTTTAGAAAAATTACCCACCCCGTAAATACATATAGACTTACACGCAAGTACGAGGTATGGCTAAAATATATACAAAGTATATATACAGACCCCCTATACTTAGCGAGTGCTGTGTCCTCAGAGCACAAGAAGCGTAAAGAAGATATAGCTCGGGCTAAGCGTAAGAGAGTGAAAAAGAACAAGATTTACAAAATCGCCACCCTATACTTAGACTGTGAATAGTCTAAGTATAGAAGAAGAGCGGAAAAGAAAAGAAAAAGAAATGAAGCGGTCAGGGTATGTGAATGAGGAGGGTATATATAGGTGGGTGGCGGTTCCCCCTATACTTAGGCTCTGGTCAGCCTAAGTATAGAAGAAGGATGGATATGGAGTGAGCGAGAGATCGGAATGTGATGAGGGAAATGATATATACAGATGGCATCGGTCCCCCCCTATACTTAGGCCTTGGCCTAAGTGGAGGAAGAAGTTGTACAAGGGGATCGATGTGGTCGGGAGGGAGGGTGGGTCTGATCTGATATATCGTCAATGTCCTTGCTCTGTGTAAAATAGATGACCTCAACTTGCATTGTATGTTCCTTGGATGATTCTATATATGGCTTCAGTAATTGTCCATTCACTGAGAAAGGTTGTGCATCATCTTTGAGTTCTGCAATGTCCACACTTCCATTGGTATGCACATCGATGACAACATAGGGACCCGTCCATTTCGATTTCAGTTTCCCATGAAAGATCTTTAATCGAGCATTAAACAACCAGACTTTCTGCCCAGGGACAAAGGTTTTATCTCGAATGTGTCTATCATGCCATTTCTTGACCTTGTCCTTATAAATCACACTGTTGTCATATGCTCGGTTTCGGATTTCAATTAGCTCATTCAGATTTAGGTCTCGACATAATTTCCCAAGGTGACAACTCCAGTTCAACTTTTTGATTGCCCATTCAGATTTGTGAATCAGTTCTGCAAGAAGATGGCAAGGTTTGCCATAGATCATCCTAAAAGGTGAAGTGCCGAGTGGTGTTTTATAGGCTGTCCTATAGGCCCAAAGGACTTGATCCAACAGTTTTGACCAATCCTTCCTATCTGGACGAACCAACTTTTGAAGTATACTCTTCACTTCTCGATTAGAAACTTCTGCCATGCCATTAGATTGAGGATGATAAGGGTTGGCTATTCTATGTTCAAATTTGTACTCCTTAGCAAAAGATCTCATTTCCCTGTTCACAAAGTGGCTACCTCCATCAGAGATCAAAACTTTGGGTATCCCGAACCTTGCAATGATATTATCCTTGGTAAACTTACAGACGGTTTTGCTGTCTGCGGTTCGGGTCGGAATAGCCTCTACCCATCTAGACAAATAATCAACCGCTAACAAGATGTACTCAAATCCATTGCTATTGGGAAAGGGACCCATAAAATCAATCCCCCATGCATCAAAAACATCACAGAAAATCATTGGTTGCATGGGCATTTCGTCTCTATAACCAACGGTCCCTCCCATCCTTTGACAAATCGGGCAAGACCGTACAAAATCATTAGCATCACGAAATAAGGTCTGCCAGTAAAATCCACATTGGAGTACCTTGTGTGCGGTTCTCTTTCCCGAATGGTGCCCTCCAGCCTCGAGAGTGTGACAATGTGTGAGGACACTTTGGTATTCTTCCTGAGGAATACATCTTCTCCAGACACAATCCGCTCCTTCATAGAAAAGGAAAGGATCGTCCCAATGGTATTTTCTTGAATCCGACTTTAGTTTTTCAATCATTTTCTTTGTCCAACCAGAGGGAACCTTCTTGGAGACAAGATAGTTCACGATGTTGGAATACCATGGGGTTGAATCAATAGTGCAAACAGATTCGTCTGGAAAAGTCTCCTTAATAGGTCCAGTATCAGGATAATCATTTTTCTCAATTCGGGAAAGGTGATCAGCAACAACATTTTTTATTCCAGATTTATCTTTGATCTCCAAATTAAATTCCTGGATTAACAAGATCCACCTCAAGAGTCGTGCCTTGGCATCTTTCTTATCCATGAGGTATCTAATTGCAGTATGATCCGTGAAAATTGTCACCTTGGAGCCCAATATATATGATCTGAATTTTTCAAGGGCCCAAACAACCGCGAGCATTTCCTTTTCAGTCACTGTATAATTTTTCTGTGCAGGATCCAATACTTTGCTCGCGTAGTGAATCGCATAAGGGATTCCATCCCGTCTTTGTCCAAGCACAGCTCCGACCGCAAAATCCGATGCATCAGTCATGATCTCAAAGGGAAGAGACCAGTCAGGAGCTTGTAATATCGGCGATTCACATATTTTCTTTTTCAGGAGCTCGAAGGCCTCAAGACACTTGTGATTTACAATAAACTCGGTGTCTTTTCCTAAGAGCTCAGTCAGTGGGCGGGCGATCTTTGAAAAATCAGGGATAAACCTTCGATAAAATCCAACTTGCCCTAGAAAGGACTGCACTGACTTGACGTTGGTTGGTGGCTCAAGTTTCTTGATCACATCCACCTTGGCAGGGTCGACCTCCATTCCCTTTCTGGAGATGACATACCCCAACACGATACCCTCAGTCACCATAAAGTGACTTTTCTCCCAGGAGAGTACCAAATTAACCTCCCTGCATCTTTGGAGGACTCGGTCCAAGTGCGCTAAACATGTATCAAATGAATCACCATGGACCGAAAAGTCATCCATGAACACTTCCAGGAAATCACCCACCATCTCGGCAAATACGACAATCATGCACCGCTGAAATGTGCCCGGGGCATTACAAAGCCCAAATGGCATGCGCTTGAAAGCGTAAGTACCGAAGGGACATGTAAATGTGGTTTTTTCCTGATCCTAGGGAGCAATAGCTACCTGATTGTAGCCAGAGTACCCATCAAGAAAACAGAAGAATGCTTTCCCTGCAAGTCTCTCCAAGATTTGATCAATAAATGGCAGTGGGAAGTAATCTTTCTTGGTCGCAGCATTCAGGCGCCTGTAATCAACATAGACACGCCACGACGTGGGTACTCGGGTCGCGATCTCAACCCCCTCCTCGTTGGTGACCATCTGGATTCCCGACTTCTTCCAGGCGACATGAAGGGGGGCCACCCACTTGGAGTCAGAAATGGGGTATATGAAACCTGCTTTGCACCATTTCTCTATCTCTTTCTTAACCACTTCCCGAAGATTGGGGTTTAATCTTCTCTGAAATTCACGGGAAGGCCTTGCATTATCCTCAACATAAATTTGGTGCGAGCAGAGAGCGGGGTTGATTCCGACGAGATCCGACACAGTCCAACCGATGGCTTTTCGATTTCGCTAAAGGACTTCTAGAAGCTTAGATTCTTGATCCATGGTTAATGATGAGCTTATGATCACAGGGAATTTATCTTTGGGTCCATTGAGAAATGCATACTTCAGGGTGGGAGGGAGAGGTTTCAGCTCTGGCAGATCTACAACATCAATCAAATCTGGCTGAAGGTCTTTTAAGTCTGGCTCAGTGATTGTTGGTGGGTGATCATTCTGTGATATGCTAGCCACTGATCTTGAAGGAAAGTGAGTCGGATCGCAAATGTAGTGCGGTAATTTAGCCAAAGCCGCGTCCGACTCGTCATTGATTTTTTTCGAAGAGGATGGGATGGACCAATCTGAAAGGAGTTCTGTGTCATCAAGATTGTACAGGTGTTCAGATTTGTCAGGTAAAAGATCACACGCTATATGGCGCATTGTTGCTTCTTCGGATGCGATGGTATCCATGTGAAGATCTGGCAGTTGGTCCCAAGGTCCGGTAGTGCTGATCAGATTACACTCAGATGTTTCAGCCTCTTCAGTGGTGGATTTGGAATCGGGTCTTTGCCATTTTGTTTGTCTCATTTCCAGATCCACTTCTCCGTCTAGGGAGCGAAATTTCATCATTCCAGTGCCGTAATCGAATACAGCCTTGACGGTTCGTAAGAATTGTCTTCCCAAAATGATTTGCGACTCTTTCCAATGGTTCAGGGTCTCCATGTCAAGGACAGTGAAGTCCACTTTGTATTCCGTACCCTCAACCATAATGATAACATTTTTTACTTCTCCCTTAGGTCTTTTAGTAGATTTGTCAGCGAATTGGAGTATAGATAGCGATTTCTGAAGAGGTCCTAACTCCAATCGGTAATATAAGGCTAAGGGAAGAAGATTGATGGAAGAACCATTGTCAAGAAGTGTGCGTGCGAATGCGATACCGCCAATGCGGCTTTCCACATAATGAGCACCCAGATCTCTTTTCTTCCTTGGTAAATGTTGGTTTCTCACGCATTTGGTAGTGGCCACTGTCAGAACATGAGTCTCCACAAATTGGTTTGTTTTCTTTGTGCGGGTCCGGGTAGGAGTACATTTCATTTTCAGATATTTCTGGAATGCAGGGTTACTGGCCACATATTGATCAAAGGGCACTTTTACGGTGATGTTTTGTTGACAAAATTTTTCCATCACTGGGTCACTCTGGATAGTTTTCTTTTGTCTTCCCTTCTTAAGCGCATGGGGAAAAGGAATGGAAGCATTTGAGACAGGAGAGAGAGATCCAGAATTATAAATAAGAGCATCTTTATTGAATTCGGTGTTCTTATTACAATCATAATGTTCTGGATCATCATGTTGCTGAAATAGTGACAAAGGTATTTTTGCAGCAACTAGAGGTTCAAGGTCCTCTTTATTCTCCATAGATGCTTTTCCCTTCCTTTGGGCAGAAATCCTCGGGTGTCCTTCTTCTTCATCCTCAGAAGTATCCTCCGGTTGATCTTCTGAGTCATGTTGGTCAGCTTCCCTTGCCCGGTCAGGTACGACCACGGTCCTTCCGCTCCTGAGGGACATGGCATTGATATTGTTAAACGAAAGGGTCTCGTGTTCAGATGTGGAAAAGTCTGAGTAATATACCTGATTGTTGTGTTGAGATGATTGAGGTTTGTTCAAGCTATTGGGGTTAGCTTGAACTTGAGCAGGAATGGCTGTGACAGGGGCTGTCTGTTCTTCCTTCCAACGGGATAGACGATTAACATCTACCCGTAGATCGTACAGTTCACTCCAGAAGCTGCGAATTTCCTCCAGCATTTGTCTTTGGATATCAATTGAGTCTTCTGGAGGTTTGGATGATCGAGATGCTTGATTTGGAGCTTGGTATTGTTGACGATGTTGTTGAGGTTGGTTCTGACGGTCGTGTGGCTGCTGCTGCCTTGAGGGCTGATTGTGTTGTGGAGCGGCATTGTAGGAGTTGGGTGGACGCTGATATTGCTGACGGTCCCCCAGATTACCCTGTCGGGTATTATCCTGTGTGTACCAGATGCCGTTTATCTCGAAAGTCAGAGGCGGGGCTTCTATGACTGTCTCAGCTGGAGGAGGTGACTGCAGGGACGGTTGGACGTAGGATTGGTCCTGAGTCCATGGTTGCGGTTGTCCAGAGCCTGGCTGCTCTTGGACATGATGCACATGATAAATTGGGACCGTAGGAGCAGTAGGCATCCCGATCTTAGACACCTTCTCAGTGAGTTCCTCCATTTGTTTTGGAAATTGAGAGAGTCGGTTGTCGATGTCGTTCACCCTTTTATCCACAATTGTTAATTTGTCTGTGATGATGTTCATGTTGGGCAGCAAGTCCTCTGCTATTTCTGCGACCGTTTGTTTCCCTCCTTTGGCTTGATAGTTGTTCAGTGAATCAGTGTAAGATCTACTAGCAATTTGTGAACGGCTAGTCTCCGCCATTTGCTCCAGTATTTTCCAGACGGTATCAGCTCCTCGGGATGTGTAGTTTCCTCCACAGGCTGCGCTGAAAAGGCCCTGAGTCCCGTGGTTAAGGCCAGAATAGAGGGATTGGACCAGGATGTTATTATCTAGGTCATGACAGGGACATTTTTGCAGCAGATCTTTGAATCTATCCCATGCATCACAAAGTGGTTCATTTGGCATCTGAGAGAAGCTAGTGATGCGAGTCCTCATTTGATTGGTTCAACTCAAGGGGTAGAATTTCTTTAAGACGAGGTTCTTGAACCTATCATAGGTGGTCACCGTCACTCCCAAATTTTTCACCCAGTAATCTGCCTTACCCTTCAAGGCGAAAGGTAATGCAGTGAGACGGATATAGTCTTGACTGACTTGTGGGTGCCTCTGATTAGAACAGATTAGCTCCAAATCACGCAGGAATTCATAGGGCTCTTCATTCGAATTACCATGAAATTGTGGTAATTGATTTATGAAGTGTGGCTTCAGTTCATGGTGAACCTCAGGTTGAGGTGGCTGCAAGTAATTTATGACCCTATATTGCCCGGGATTATATGCAGCGTCCATTGGTGGTTCTTCTTCTGCATGCATTCTTTCCAATTGTTCCCTCATCAAATTTTGCTGCTGCTCAGATGCAGCCAGTCTTGCGAGAATCATTTGCATCGGATCTTCATTTTGGTCATCTTCAGGATTGTTCTTCTTTGGAGGCATTTTTTGTGAAGTCTTCTTTTCACCTTCAGATTGTGAAAAATAGGAGTTAATAGTTTGAAGAGAATTATAAGATGAAAAGTCCAGGGGAAGTTGTTCCTGAACCCAAGGTGGTTCTGAGTAAGAGTGGTTTAGATCATTTGAGACTGGAAAGTTTGTGGTAGTCAGAAAGGGGTTACCACAATTTTCCATTCTTGAACTTCAAGAGATTATCAAGAGATGAATGGATGTTGATCAAATCAAACACAATACAAAATTCTTTTTCACCAACTCACATAGTGAAGGTCGTAAGAGTTCGACCAATTATCTTGTTAGTTTTAATTGGTGAGAATTCAAGTCTTGCAAGCCGTTTAAACGAGCTGTTAGGTTTGGAGCTGGGCTCTATCCTAGTGTGCGTCTCTCTCCTCGCTGCAAGATAAATCAAACAATGTCGGGGTTGCTCTCCCGCAGAAATTCTTGATTTTATGGGTTATTTGAGATCAGATATATTTAGCAGTCCCGATTTTAATGAGGTGATCACTGAAAAATTAGATGAGCACAAATATACGTCTACCGTCCAGTCCCAATTTCCTTTAAAGTTATGTTATTAAAACAAGAGAGAGGAATTCGGAAAAAGCCGATGCACACGGAAAACTATGATGAATGCTCAGTTAGAAGACTTACAGTGAATCCTCGCAATCTCCATGTGGGATGCTAGACAGAATTTGAAAATTATTCTATATGATGTGCAAACCGATGGAAAAATCGCACCTAAGCAGAAAGTTCTATTAGCGGGAAGAATTGATTTAAATTTTTGGCTAAATTGAACGATCTATGTGCGTCTCGATTAAAGTGCAGTGTGGCTTAAGATCCTACGAGCACAAGCAAAAATATAAATGCTCTGAGAGCCGTATGTGCAGGTCTATCCTATTCGCCACTCAAGTCGGGCCCCACCCTCGCCGGAGAGTGAAACAGGCCACGACACACCACAGAATAAAGTCAGAGGTCTTTCGACACACGCGAGAGTCCAAACGGACACCGCTGTAAAATTACAAAAATTGAAAATTGCAGGAAATAAAAACCTAGACTCTACGCTCTCTCACGACTCGACTCGATCTTAAATTAATTGCGGTTTTTGCAAGAGTCGGTGAAGTTGCGTCGGTTATTGAAAACCGCTCCACGTACAAGGTACCTCGCAATAAAAATAAGAGAGAAAATGTAAGAGAGTGACTCAAATATATATATATATATATATATATATATATATATAAAATAAGGCTGAAAAATAAATTGCAGGAAAATGAAAATGAAATTTACAATGAAGAATTCGGGGGTCAGACTACCCGAATGCAGAAAACCAAAAAATTTTTAGACAAAAATCTAAGCCGTTTGCCTCCTCGGAAACGGCGCCATCTGACGAATCCGAAAATGCGGCTTTTAATAAGTTGTTTTTATCGTGTCGTGCGTTGTAGGCGGCAATCGGAAACGATCAAGAAAAATACCACAAAATTTATTCAATTTTTAATATCATGGTTTTATGTTTATTTTACTTGGGCAAGTCCCAAGGTCGATCACAAGGAGGCAAAGGAACAACCTAGAATTAAGTCTATCAAAGTTCGTGTTCGGTTTTCGAGGCGGTCTTTTTTTGGAATTTTACATGCACTAAAGGATGCAAAATGCAAATTTGGCCTTCTTTTAGGGACTAAAATGTAAATTTCAATCAAACGATGTCTGAAAAATACGAAACTTGGCCACAATGTAAACTATAATGAAATGGATGCACTGTAATTTTTTGGAATTTTTGGATGCAATATGAATTTTTTTATGGCTTTTTAAATGCAAACAAAATGATTTTCAATATTTAATTTTAATAAATATCAAACCTACTTATTTTCAAGGATCAAAATTATCTGAGATCTATCACTAGGTAATGGATCTCAGAAAAATCCTAAACCTCGAAAATGTAGGGTTTAATACCTATTAAAAATTAAATACTAAAAGATGCAAAATAATTTTTACAGGACAAAATATGCATGCAAATGCAAATCTTTTTGGGCACAATGTTAAGAATAATTAACTCTACAAGATGTGATTTTTCGGGGATTTTTAGAGTAACGGTTAATCAACTATGAATTTAAGAGCAAGAAATGGGTAAAATACGCAAATTTTGACAAAACAATTATTTATTAATTAACCGTCCGTCACTAAAATACCCACAACATGTCAAAGTGTAGAGAATCAATTAACCAACATCATGCTATTTTTGGATTAATAAAATAATGTAGATAAGATGTTCAAAACAAAATGACAATGCAGGGGTACATATGCAAATAAATAAATAAAATATAAAAGCAGGGGGGGGGCTTTGTGTAATTACCAATAGTAGTGGGGTACTGTTGCAAAATTTCCAAGGGGCACGTGCTGAGCACGTGCCCTTGGGTGGTGGGGTTGCTGTGCGAATAGGGGAAACCTCCGGGGGGTTCTTCGTAATTTGCCCAGAGGTCACGTGCCACGCACGTGACCCTGGGAGATGGCTGGGACGTTCCCCCACGCACGTGCGAGGGGAGTGCGGGGGGCCTCGGGCTTTGGGCCCGGCCGGCGAAAGTCGCTGGGCTGGCGGAGGGGCGCAGTGGGCCAAGCGCCTGGAGGTGCTTCTGGAGCGGTCGAGGCGGTGGCTAGCCGTTGGCGGTGCGGAGGAGATGGGCCGACAGGCGGAGTAGCGGAGATGGCCGTCGGTCGTTGACGTCGATGACGGTTGTCGATGAAGCACAACGGAGCGTGTAGAGTAACAGAGGCCTCCCTCTGGCCGAGACACGGCCCAGAGAGCGGCGCAGTGGAGTGGGAGGCGGTTCTGTCGAGGCGGATGCGGTGGCGTGTTGGTGACGAGGGAGTGGCCGAAGCGCGGAGCTCCGGTGGTGGCGGTTGCTGTCGGTCGGTGGCGTGATGTCGGTGAAGGGCGGAGCGATGGCGTCGAGGTGGAGACGGTGGTGGTTCTTAAATAGGAGGGGCTACCGGCGAGGTTTGGCATCGAGGATGCGAGATCGATGATTTGGACGAGATGAGATTTGATTGATCGGAATGAGGGCGGCAGCGAGTGGATTGATCGGAACTGGAGAGGGCGAGATACGCGCGAGATCGGAAGAGATCGGGAGGATCCGTGGGCGGCGCGTGATTCACGGAGGCGGCGGAGATATTCGCGGGGAAGATGGGTTTCGCGGCGGAGGTCCCGATTGGGAAGGGGATCTGGGAACACGATGAGGGCGGGCCGTCCGATCGGCCGAGATCGGACGGCCCAGATTGTGCCACGTTGGCGCAAGAGGGAGAGGTGGAGGCGCACGTGCAGTGCGCGTGCAGGAGAGGCACGTGCGCTGCACGTGCTTGGTCTTTTAATTATTATTTTTTTTAATAAAAACAATTTAAATAAAGCTCAAAAAAGGCTGACACGTGGCGGCACCAGGTGCTGCCACGTGTCAGCACCAGAAAATTCGACAAATAATTATTTTGTAAAATCGAAAATAAATAGTAAATGACCTCAGATCGAAAAACTTTCTTCATGAAAATTGCTCGTCTCGATGAGATCTACAACTTTCATGAAGACATCAAAACCAAAATCGATCATTTGCACAAAGTGAATTTTTGGGGTATCCTATGTACATAGCATACCTTAATTTTGGGGTTTTGTAATTTTTATGTCATTTTTTGATCAGATAAAAATCCGGAAAAATTACGGTAAAATCCGAGATAAATAAAGACACTTAATTCTAATTTTTTTGGATTTTTATTGATTAAGAAAATATATACATAAAATACAAGGTAAAAACCGCGAAAATATACAATGTACAAAAGAGGCCCAAAACCCAACTTTCACATATGAGCTCCGATTCACTTGAACTTGGTCTTGTTTTGAAGGTAATTGAATGCACATTAGTTCAAAAGTGAGTAGGATTAAATCGGACACTGGATGGAGAAAATATGTGGCTTTTAGTCCAAAAATCCTGAAATTAGGGTTTGGGTTTTTAGTCCGCTTATTTGGGTTAGTTATTTTTTTGTATTTTCCCTTTATTCTTGTTAGTGATATGTACACAGTGGAAGTGGTTTTGAGTTATTCGGAGTTAGCATGAATAGGTTAAAAATTAGGGAAGTTAGGCTTTTTACAGGTCATTTTGGTTTGGATTTTTGGCTTCTTATTTTATGCAGAATTTTGTGCTAAAATGCAATTCTTATGAAATCATGCACTACTGCTAATTATGAAAAATAGATGCAAGAATGCTGTTGTTTTTTAGGGTTTTGAGCTTAATAAATGATATTTAGAGTGATGAATACGAGATTCATCAGTGATCAATAAAGATTATCACCTTAGAGACCAAAATGTACAAACTGAACTTCTTGAGGGCACATACTACTACGAGCATTTTCTTTTCAATCATGGTGTAATTTTTCTGTATATGGTCCAAAACTTTGCTCGTGTAGTGGATCGCATACGGAATGCCTTCTTGCATATGTCACAACAAAGCTCCCATGGCAAAATCTGAAGCATCCGTCATGATCTCTAAGGGAAGAGACTAATTAGGAGCTTGTAGGATTAACGAGTCACAAATTTTCCTTTTTAAAAGCTCAAAGGCCTCTAGACACTTGTGGTCCAAAATGAACTCAGTGTCTTTCCCTAAGGGCTTAGTTAGTGGGTGGGAAACCTTTTAAAAATCTTGAATGAATCTCCTATGAAGTCCTACATGCCTTAAGAAAGACATCATGACTTAACGTTGGTTGGTGGATCAAGTTTGTTTATCACATACACCTTGGTAGGTTAAACCTCCATTATCTTTTTGGAGATGATGTGCCCCAACACAAATACCCTCTATCACCATAAAATGGCTTCTCTCTTAGGATAGTATCATATTTACCTCGCTACACCTTTTGAGGACTCGCTCCAAGTATGCTAAACATGTATCAAAAGAATCACCATGAACCGAGAAGTCGTCCATGAAAAACTCTAGGAAATCTCCCACCATCTCAGTAATGGTGATCATGCACTATTGAAATGTGTCCAGGCATTATAGAGCCCGAATGGCATGCGCCTGAACGCATAAGTGTCGAATGGACATGTGAATGAGATATTTTCCTACTCCTCATGGGCGATGTCTACCTGATTGTAGCCCAAGTACCTATCAAAAAAACAGAAGAATGCTTTCCCTTCTAGTCTCTATAATATTTGATCAATGAATGGCAAGGGAAAGCGGTATTTCTTTGTCGTGGCATTCATGCACCTGTAATCAACACAGACACACCACGACATGGGCACTCATGTCGCGATCTCTACCCCCTCCTCTGTGGTGACCATCTGAATTCCAACTTCTTCAAGATGATATAAAGTATGGACACCGACTTGGAGTCAAAAATAGGTATATAAATCCTGCTTTGCACCACTTATCAATTTATTTATTCACTACTTCCCATAGATTAGGGTTTATTCTCCTTTGGAACTCACATGAAGTTCTCACATTATCCTCAACAAAAAATTTGGTGCGAGTAGAGAGCAGGGTTAGTACCCATGTGATGCAACACCATCCAACCTATAGACTTACGGTTTCTCTAAGACATCTAAGAGCCTAGACTCAAGCCCTAAGTTCAGTCGGAACTAATGATGAAAAGAAACATCTCTTTGGGTCCTGCAAGAAATGCATACTTTAGTGTAGGAGGGAGTAATTTAATCTTGGCAATGTTGTATCATCAATCAAGTTTGGCTGAACTGCCTTTGAATTTAGTTCCGTGCTGCATGAATGTGGGTCTAACTGTGCAGTACTAAGCACCAACTCTGATGTGTAAGGAGTGAGATCGCTAATGAAATGCGGTAGTTCAACCAAAGCTCTGTTGACTCGTCATCTATGTCCCTTGACTATTCTGAAGGAGACGGAACTGGTAGATCCGAGGGGATCTCTGAGTCGTCAAGGGAACAGGGGGATGCATCTCTCAAGATATATGTCAACACCTGACAAACTGCATTGTGCACTAAATCCTCTCCATATGAGAGTGTCTCGCTCTATCCTGTTGGGATCTATCTTCAAATTCCAACTATTCTAATCACCTTGCAATCTGCCTCAGAAGAAGAGTAATCCGTGGTGGTCTGAGTTAGGATGCTGCCACTTTGTTTGCTTCATCTCAAGTTCCACATCTCTTCCTGTAGAATAGAACTCCATCATTCCCATTTGATAATCAATTGAAGCACTAGTAGTCCGAACGAATGGCCACCCAAAAATGATATGAGACTCCCTCTCCAATGATAGGGGATTTCCATGTTAAGGACCTTGAAGTCCACCTTGTAGTCGTGTCCCTCAATTGGGATAACCACATTCTTTACTTATCCATTAGCTCTTTCATTGACTTGTCCCTAAATTGGAGTAGTGCTATAAAAAATCGAAATCCGCGAGGGTCATATATTCCACATAGGGCGAGAACACTCTCGTTGAGGTGACTGCTCATGAAAAATCATAAATTCAAAATTTAACCACAATATGAATAATCAAACAATGCAATGCAAGTGTGGAGTTAAATTTTGTTATAACCCTACAAATAAGTGTCTATGATCAAGTGTGTGTATGGTGTCGAACACAGGGAACATATGGTGTAGCAATTATTTATTTCTAAATAAATATGTATGTAGATATATCTTTTCTATGCACTTAACATTTTTGCGGATTTTGGAATATTTAATTTTATTTATTTATTTCAATATATATATTGTTTATATTTTATATTTTATATTTTTTTGATTTTTAATTTCTTTTTCTTTTTATAAATATATAAGAAGTATACGCGACTATATAGTGTAATATGTATAATATAAATAATATATATAGTATATAATATATATTCAATGAATACAAATAAAAAAGTCCTTTTTATTTTTTAAAGGATTTAAAATGTAATTAGATTTTTATAAATAATGATAGTGATATTAAGTATATATAAGTATACATATGTATATATACTATATATGATTTTATATTTATAAATATGGTTATAAATATTAGAAATATTTAAAATAAATTATTTTTATTTTTATATTTATATTTTCATCTATTTTTGTGATTTTTTGCTGATTTTTGGTATTTGTTATGTATTTTTAAAATACAAATATCCAAATCAGGGAACAAATAAATATGCCGAATTGTTTTTAGATTAAAAAATATATAATAAGTCCAAAATTTATCAAAACTATTTTTAAAATGTAGTAATATATATATATATATAAATAGTATAGAAACCTATTTTTTTTAGATTTTTTGGAACTTTTTCTAAATTTTATAGGATTAGGCGGGTTTTTATATTTTTTGGTTTTCTTTCGATATTTTTTGTGATTTTTGGTTTAGAGTGGTATTATATAGTAACATATAATACCTTAATTTTTTTGGAATTTTAAAATATTTTTTCCTTTTTTTGTATATTTTATCTAAACATGGAATAAAAAGGCTACTTTTATTTTCTAATAAATGAAAATCAAGAAATATGCTAAATAAAAAGCATGGCATGAATGAGCATAAAATCTAGTATCTTCCCCTATTTTTGCATAATTTTTGATTAACGAGAAATATCTATAAAAAATGAAAATGGAAATAAGTAAATACAAGACCTAACACGGGCATTTATGCAATATAAATAAATGACGAGGGTGAACATGCAAAAATACCATAAGTTTTGATCATTGATTACAAAATTTCATACTAAACAAAAATAAATATACCTAGAGGGGTATAGGTGCAATTTTTTCAACTCACGTGGAGGACCACGCAAGCTGACCTGGCACTAGACATAAATGTAATTTCCAAAACTTGCAAGGGTTCAGTAGCAAATTTTCCCAAAATTCTGAGTCTTACCTAAATACTTACATGATTTTTTAACTATTACAAAAGGCAGAGAGGGTTCTTTTTTAATTTATACCAAACGTACGCGATATTGTGCGGTCGAGGGCACTCCATGTGGCTCACTTAAGTGGATCGGATCCAGGGCTGGGCGATGGTTCGATTTAGCTTCGGTGACCCAGATTAGATATGGGCCATGTTCTTCATCATACGATCCATGCAACATATGGAAGAACACTAAAGAACAAGTCTTGGGCGTTGCTTCAATTTTGAAATCTGCTCGCTCCAGCCTCCAATTGCTTCATGAATGTGTCCAAGGGCCTGTTGGGGTTCTCTCGCTCCTGCAAGTGGTGCTCAATGTGTACATGTCCTCTCGATGAAGATCTGGAAGGGGTTCAAGTCCAAACTTCCTGGAGGGAATGCTCGATATTGATTCCACGCTCCATGAGGTTTTCAAAGTGCCGGTCCTACATAGAAAATATCCTGCGGCTCGAGGGGGAAGCTCCTCAGCCATTTGCTGAAGCTACAGAGTAAGGGAATGGACTGGATGACAAAGATCCAACAGCTATGGAAGGTTGAGCTTCGGTTTTCCAGATCCTTGCATGATCTGGGTTGAGAAAATGGTCACAAGGTGGAGCAAGCTGTGAGGAACCAGATGGCAGTGGATTTGGTGTGGAATACAATCAGAGACATATGAATTTGGCCTAAAGCTTGAGCTCTAGGTCAAAAGGAAGTTTTTGAATTAAACCAAAATTAAATGCTACAAACTAAAATTAAAGCTTGGAAATGAAAACCACGGCTAAATATTACCTAGAAACGATGAAAAAAAGGCCTCGATTTGGTCCGAGGACCAAAGAGACAAAACTAGTGGGGGGTTGCTTCGACGATGGGCGGATCAAGCTCCTTCGTGCTTCCTCCTCATTGCAAACTGGCCGAGGCACCTCCTGTCACAAGGAATCAACAACATGATTGGTCTGAGGGGCTAAGAAGATTGGAAGAGGGATCAATGGCGCAGAAAAGGCAAAGAAGGTTTACTTATAGGTGGATGGAGGGATGATGTTTGAGAAGGGATAGCGTGCAATGGAAATGGAGTTGGTGGGATGCATTGGTTCGGCATGGGACAAGGTAGAGTATGCTACAAGATGGTGGTGAGATCGAGGGAGATGTAGGTGAGGGGGAATCGTGAGAAAATGGAGAAGGTCGAGGGTTCATGTGATTCTGATAGGATCGATGAAGAAGACCATGCAGTTGACCAAGGTCAACTCACGGAGGCTCCTTGTTGGTCCATGTGGACCAACCAGGAAAAAAATTGAATTAAATGTTTTTAAATTCAATCAAAAATAGAAATCGATTTTATAAAATTAAAGTTAAAATATAAAAAACATTTATTATTTTATGTAGTATTTTAATCAAATTTTTATTTATTTTTACAAGTTAATTTATTATAAGGTAGTATTTATATGTATATATAGGTAAATATACATGTATTTGTATATTTTATTTTTAATTTTTAATTTGTATTTATATTTTATTATTATATACATATATTTTATATATTTATAACTTGGTAATTACATATTTGGATATTTATACTTTATTTTTTTGAGTTTATTTATATGCATAATTAATTATATACACATATTATATAGTTATATTATAGTATACTTTACCTATATGTCCTATAGCTTTATTTATTTTATTTAAAATTTTAATAGTTTTTTTATTTTAATTATGTACATAAATTTTAGATAATTTTTACATTTTTATAAAAATATAAGAAACCTAAAAATATAAAGAATAAATAAATTAAATATTTTATACATGTATATTGCACAATGTGGTCCCCAAACCCAACTTTTGCATCTTAAATTCAAATTGAATGAAACCACCTTCACTAAATAGTCAATTTTATTTTGTGAACAATAAATGAGTTTGGTCAGAAGATAGATGTCTGCAAAGTTTTCTCTGTGCCTTTTTGTTCTGTGTGTTCTGGACACACTGTGTATTATTTTTCAGTAAAATCAATTTTGTATTTTCTTTGTATTTTTATGTACAGTATTCATGTTGAGGTTTTATTGATTTATGTTATAAATATAATAAAATAATATAGGTCCCAAAAGCCTATATTGATGAATAATAAAATGTGGGTTTTAATGTATTTTCTATACTGTTTCTCTGCCCTATCTCCCCCTACTTTATTCCTTGTCGACCATGTCATCATGATGATCGGGGTCTCAAGGTCTAGGGTCATTCAGTGTCTTTTACACTTCAATCTTTTTCTTTTCTTTTCTTTATTCTTTTATTTTAGGATTACATACAACATTTTATATAATATTTTATGTGCTTTATTGAGTGTTATTTTTCACACATTAATGATATATACATGCATTTAGCTAGGGGTTTAAGTCCAAAATGAATGAATAAAGGTGATGAAATGGAGATTCATCATGCTCTTGATTTTCTAAGTGGTCTTAATTCCAATTTTTCATAAAGTGCTAAAAGAAGAAGGTTTATTGAAGAACCATTATCTAGGAGAATGCGCGCAAACGCAATATCATCAATATGACTCTCCATGTAGTGAGTACCCATGTCTCTCTTGTTCTTTAGTAATTGTGGATTCTTGAGATAATAGGTAGTGGCTACTGGTAAGATGTGATTCTTGACATAATGGTCTGGTTTCTTCACGTTAACCTTATTAGGTATGCAACATACCTTAAGGAATTTCTGGATGCAACATTGTTAGCACGCACTCTTCAAATGGCACCTTAACCATAATATTTTCCTTACAAAACTGTACCATTTCGAGGTCATCATTATGAACCTTTTTCATGACATACTTTCTTGTCGTAAGAGTAGGGGGGGAAGGGATTTAAGCTAAGGAAACAAATGATGAAGAACCTGAATAAAAAACATCATTCTTTGCATTAAGGGAAATATAGTTTTTTATACATGAATCTTTATCATACAACTTGGAATCAAAATTTAAGCTGTCTACAATAGGTCAAGGTGTCTCCAGTTGTTGCTGCTGCGCTCATGTTCGCATCCTGCTCTCTTTCCCCTAAGTGGATGCCCTCATTTTTTTGTTGAGGGGACTGCGAAATGTGATGCTTCTCCTCCTCGTCCTCCAAAGTCTCCTTAAGTCAAGCTCCAGAGGCGACCCTCTCCATGTATCTTGCCCGGTTAATTACAACCACAATCCTTCCACTCTTGAGTAACGCATTATTAACATCATCACAAAAAGAATCTCATGCTTATATATATGGGAGTCTGAGTAGTATACTGACCAAACTATTATTGTCCTGAATCTCGTTACGATAGGAATGAAGCTCCTCGAGAATCTGTCACTGAAAGTATGCGGGGTTTGATGAAGAGGGATGTTGTTGCGATGAAGAATACCATGAGGACTAGCCCTAATGGCCCTGATATTGTTATTGATGTTGTTGTAGATGAGGGTGATGCTAGTAAAGTGGGCCCTGCTGGCCTGAGTGGTACATCTGCTGATGACCATACTGTTACTGTTGCCTCTATTGCTAGGGATGGTATTGTCCAGGTCTAGATTGTGTATGATGAGTTGTTGAGGCAAATGTGGTGTTGTTGAATGTCAGGGGTGATAACCATCCCGCACCCTATGTTAATTCGATCAGATTAATGTCCAAATTAATTTAAAGTGTTCGTTGCAGTCGGATATGAGAGGGAATATGAAAAACCACTTTTAATTAGATTAAAGTTAATTTCAAGCGGCATTTTCTTTACTTGGTGAAGTCCAAGGTCGAACTCAGGGAGGCATCTGTATCCTTAGGTGAATTAGTAGCAAAGTCCAATGTTCGATTTTCAGGGAGTATATTTTTTTGGTCTTTTTTTAATTTCTGTGCAGACACATGCAAAAATCAAGCCAATTTACAGTTAAATCAGTTAAGGTATCAAATTAAGTCCAAAAATTATAAAAATTGGCCAGATGATGAAATATGGTGAAAATGAACTACCCTAATTTTTTGGAATTTTTCGACACTAAATGAATTTACTGTGAATTTAAAATGAATGCAGGGTGATTTTCAGTAAGTTAATTTTAATAAATATCAAATCACAATATTTTCAAGAAATAAAATTATCCTAGATAGATCTAATGATAAGGAATCTAGGAAAATTGACAGACCTTGATTTTAGTGTGAAATGAACCTATTAAAATTAAACTAAGGAAATCACTAAAGAATTTATTTAGGCCTCGATATGTGTGCAAATGACATGAAATTTTTATGTAAGATTGAGTTAACTATCCTAGAGGTACTTTTATTTTTTGAGGATTTTTGGAGTTACAGAGAATTAATTATCAATTAAAAGGTCCAACTGGGCAAAATAACACAGAAATCAACCAATTAATTAATTTAAAAATCTACTGATACCACAAAAATATGACAAGTGTCACAACAGCTAGAGGACAAGTTACTCAGCAATATGCAATTTTTAGAATTTCAAAATGATGCAAAATGACACCTAGGGATGCGTGCAAAGACATGGGTGTATTTGCAATACAGGAAATAAAAATTACATAAAAATAAACATGCTGACAAGGACTTAAATGCAACTACCTATAATACTGGAGGGTGGAATGCAATTTCTCCACTGGGCACGTGCTTCTCACGTGGGGGTGCTTCACAGGGACCTTTTTGCAAATTTGGGAAGTTCCCAAGGCCTCTGTGCAAATTACCCAGGCCGCACGTGCTCTTCACGTGGGGGCCTAGGCTCGGGCGGCGTCGGAGGCTCGGGTCTTGGCTCGGGGGCTCTTGGAGGTCTGGAGTAAGACTAGGCGTAGCCTCGGATGGTCCGAGCCTAGGGTCGGGGATGAGGCTCGGACCCGATGTCGTGGCTGGCTGCTGACCTTTGGATCAAGATCGATCCAAAGGATGTCAGTGCTGACGCGTGGCGTAATCAGAGATCGTTAGATCTATGCTGATCCAACGGTGCCTGAGAACCAAAGAAGGGGGCTACGTGGCTGAATGATGTTCGTAGGATCAAGAAAGATCCCACGGCTATCGGCTGCTCCAGATGATGGATGACGTGGCGTTAAGTCGCTGTTCGATCGAGATTATCGAACGGTAGCTGGGGATTCTCCCTCAATGGTCCTCATCCACCTGCGGAGGAGTTGGCGGGGCTCCGGCGACGAGGCATCTGCTCCGCCCGGTCCTCCTAGTGCCAGTGACGCTCTCCGGAAGCTCAGAGATAGCTTGGGAGACGCGCGGCGGTGCGACGATGCTTCCGGTGGTCCCAGGAGTGACGGAGGCGCGTAGGATCTCTCTGGCGATGAAGCTCGATAGGTGCTCCGGTGGACTTCTGGCCAATGAACGATATTGTACCTGCAGGTGTTAGGAGTGTAGCCAAAGCTCGTGCGTGCTAGTGGAGATGTGAAGGAAGGACGGCGAGGCCTAAGGGGGAACGTAGATGGTTCGTCGACGGTGCTCCGCCTAGGTGGCAGAGCTGGAGTCGATGAGATTTGAAGTGTGTTGTCGGAGGGTATGAAGTGTACCGCAAGGATGAGAGCTCCATCGCGGAGCTCGGCGAGGTGAGAGCGGAGCGAGAAGATGAAGGTGGAGTGTGAATAAATTCGGAGAAAAGTCGAAGAAAAATCAAATGAAGATCAGAGAGGATGGATGATGTTACCTGGGATTTGGAGCTCAGATTGAAGCTTCAGGTCTTCGCTCGAGGGATCGGTAAGGTTCCGAGCTCAAGCAGTTACTCGGAGGAGGGCTGCGACATGGCGGTGGCGCCGCGGATCTCGCCGGAGAAGAAACCGGTCGTCGCTCGAAGAGGCACTCGATTGCTGTCACCAAAAGATAGCTCTGAGCTCAAGGAACTTCCCTGGGGTGGAGGATGGGTGTGAAATTGGCCGGTGCTCGAGTATTTAAAGGAAGAAGTCGACGACCGGGCTGGTGAAGAGGTGAGGTTAGTGGGGTTCGTGGAGCATCTCCGGTGGATGACGTGGGTAGTGAGGTGGCTGGCGAAGATAAGGGACGAGTGGGGGTGATCGTGGAGGCGTTGGTGGTCGTCGACGGTGGCTGGAGCACGGCCAAGAATAGAAAGGGCGAGAGTGTGGCGCAAGGTAGAGATCGTGGGAGAGAGGGGGATTCCATAGGTAGGAGACGAAGTCTCCACCGTTGGATCTTGTGATCCAACGACGGAGAAGAAGACGGGATGGAGCGGTAGGATTAGGTCAAGGCGAGGTGATCAAGGGCCGTGGAGTGACCATGTAGCGCAAACGGGACGCAGCGCGAGTGGGTGGCTGAGATCAAGTCAAGGAGATGTGATCTAAGGGTACTGAAAGCACCACGCGTCGTGTGGAGGAGAGGGCGCTGACGAGCGGCAGAGATTAGATCTAAGGATGATTGAAGGGTCGTGATGTGAGGCTGGATAGGTGGCTGCGATGAAAGGATGGAGTGCGTGATCGAAGGGCGCAACATGCGCCACGTGGCGCGCTGTGGAAGAGGCACGAACGGGCGGATCAGATGAGGCCCTGGAGGTGATCAGACGGTGGAGAAGAAAGGTATACGTGGAGTGCAACTGGCCGTTGGATTAAGAGGGCCATCCAACGGCTGAGAGCAGAGGCGGCTAGGGCAAGGGTAGCGGGCCGCGTGGCGCAACCAGATGGCGCCACGTGGCCGGTGATGAATACCCATTCATCACTCTTTATTCTTCTATTTTAGCTACAAAAACCCTTTGCAAATACATGTAGATATGTGTAAATACAAATAATTACCAAAAGCATGCATTGTGTAAAAACCTATAATTAGCATGTTTTTGTGCACAAAATAAAAGAACAAAGAGCAAAAAGAAAAAGAGGGAAATATTTAGAATAAATATTGAGCAACCTGACCCAAGGGAGGGCTCAGCATGGGCCTGACCGCATAAAAGCCAAAGTAGAGGGAGATAGGAGCTCATGTGTGTATACTTCTGTAAATAAAACTATATATTTTCCTCACCCAAAAATATGCTTGTACATATTGTGTGTATATTTTATTAAAAACAAAATAAATAGATGAAAAAAAAAATCAAAAAGTCAAAAAAAATACCCTTTCACCATGTACATAGACCATCACCCTTGTATTTATCTAACCCTATAGATAAATGTATTTATTTTCAAAACTTTTTGTAAATATTCTATGTTACATATTGTAAATATATAAAATAACAAGAAACAAAACAAAAATCAAATAAAAATTACAAAATTGAAAATACAAAAATACATTGTATAAATACCATGTATATGAATGTATTCAACCATTTATTTCACCCTTGTATATAAGTGATAAAAATAAAATAAAAATATTCTTTTATTCCTCATTTTATCTTGTAAATAAATAAAATACAAAATGAGCATAAAAATACATAAAAATAACAAATAAAAAAATCAAAAATAAAAATCCATGTAGTGTACATATACCTATATATATAGCTACCCTATTTTTATTTCCAAAAATTAATTAAAAATCACCAAAAAATAGAAAAAAATAAAAGAAAAATATTTCATGTTTTGAGTTTTCCTTAATTCGGCCTATTTCTACCCTAAAATAAATAAACAAAAATCGGGCACACGTGGCCGCTCCTGATTGGTCCACGGGGGACTGTTGACCCCGGTCAACTCCCCCGCGGACTCCTTCCTATTCTGGACGACGCGCGCCGCCCCGCCTTCTCCGATTTTCCCACGCGCATCCAGGCTGTCTCCCACGCATATCCCACGCCCGGATTCTTCGCCGTTCATCCCTCTCCCTCGCCGGATCCTTCGCCATCAAATCAACGCCTTCCTTAGCCGTCGGCCCTCAACCCTAATCGACGCTGTCACCTTATATATTCGCACCTCCGCCGCCTCCGCGCCCCATCTTTGGACCATCTCCTTCTTCCCAGTGACCTCCATTGGCATCGCAAGAGTGACAGCACGCATTTGCCCGTGTTGCAGTGAGGCGAGGAGGCGATTCCATCGATCCGGCGATCTTCGCCGTCCTTGCTCCGCCGCCGGCGTTGAGCATCGAGCTTCAGGCCTTGACGCCCTTCGAAGCTACGACCCGGAGTTAGCCACGCTCCAGCACAGTCTACTGCAGCCATCAGGTAGTCGATTAGCCCTTCCATTTCTCCCAATTTCCGATTTCGCCCAAATCGCATCGCCGACGTGCTTCTCTGATTCCGACTATCCCGAGTACCCTTTCGATCATCGGAGCACCTTGTCATCTCCGCCATCTCCCCACGCACCTTCTACGCCCTTTCACTCAACCCAGATCGCACCGGATCTGGGAATCGAGCTCCCCCGCCGACCACCTTCGCCGGAGCTCGCCATCTCACCGCACCGATCACCTTCACGCCACCTAACCGGGTCGAGGCAATTTGCCCTCGACCCGTGAGTCTTCTGGTTTACTTTTCAGGTCGAATCGAGGGTGTCTGAAGCCCTTCGCCATCCAGCCAGGAGCTTCATCTCCGCCGACTTCGCCGGAGCTCTTCAGAGCTCGGCTAGGTCATCGGAGACTACCACCCGCCACGGAGCTTCAACGCGGATCTTTTCCGACCTTCAGAGGGCTCACCGGAGGATCCTAGCGCACGCACGAGCCCGGCGAAGTTCGCCGGGGATCTGTTCTTCCAGGACCTCCAGCCGCCGTTGATTGCATCTCCTCGCTCCAGTTCAGATCTTGGCCGTCCATCCTTGGAGCTACCAGTACCGTCCGATCAGAGGAGGAGTGATCTGGAGCGCCCACCAGCCGCAGCCGTTCGATCTACACGTGGCGCGCATCCAACGCTTCATTAATAAAGGGGTAAATATCGTAGGGCCCCCTCGTAGTTTGTTAATTTCGTTTTAGTCCTGTAACTTTTAATTCAAGTTGTTTATTTTCTGGGATATTTGCATCAAGGACCTCGTACGTATTTTTATTTGCATTTATACCCCTGCCAGTAGAGAGCCACGTGCTTCGTCACGTGTTTTGTTGGGTTATTTGCATGAGACCCCTTGTAGTTCTGGATGTTATTCATTGAATAAAAAGTTTTGTTTATTTGCATATATACCCCTGTGAGCATTGATTATGCGCATGTGCGAATTATTTTGGGATATTTGCATATAAGCCCCTGGACTTTTGATACGAGTTATCAATAGGTCCTTGGAACTTATTTTTATTACATTTAGGTCCTTGAGTGCCCCAGGCACGTGCTTGGCACGTGACTTCTTGGGTATTTTGCACCAGGACCCCAGAACTTTTGGGTATTTGCACATAGGTCCTTGTGCACAGTGCCCCACTTTTATTTTTGAATAAAATATCAAACGACCTCCAAATCCAATGAAATTTTGACACATGGCTCCTGCCATGGTGTAGGAATTTCTATGATTTTTGGGGACATTTTTGATTTCATTTATTATTTTTAAAAATTCAAAAACCCCTATTTTTGCCACTGTTTGACTTTAAAAATACCAAAAAAATATAAAAACATCCCCAAAAATTCCAAAAAAATTAGATACTGTAGTTTGCTTGTTGTTTGATTTTCTAGCCAATTTTGGCTATTGTTCATCACTTAAAAACCCTAAAAATTGAAAAACCCCTAAAAACTCATAAAAATTGTAATAAATAGATTAAAAATCCAAAAACAATAATTAGGGTGCCTAAATTTTCCTTATTCTTTCTAGATTATAGGAAAATTACCTTTAGGGCTTTTTGAGATCCAAGAGTATTTTATTTTTGGGTCTTAAGCCTTGCTGGACAGTACCCTTTTTTTCGCATTGTTTGATTTTTAATAAATAATTTACCCATTAGAAAAATTCCAAAAATTCACCAAAAACAGTAAAAAACTTAAAAAACATAAAAACCATTTTTCCTTAATTTTTGCATTATTTTTGGAGTGTTTTATAAATTGTTGAAGTTGCCTTGCATTCATTTTATTTCATTTTCTCATCATTTAAAAAAATCTAAAAATTATAAAAACAAATAAAAACACCATAAAAAAAGACTCTCTTGGATTTCTGACTACATCGTAGGCCGCAAGGCCAATCTGTGCTCCTTGTGTTCGACCCTGGGAGCTATACCAGGTTAATCCTATAGCAGGACCACTTCTCTGTGTTTCGTTGATTTATCTTCATTTGTGGTTCATTTTCTTGATTGGCACGTTCCGAGTGACTGAGGTCGCAACGACCTACATTTTATACCTTTACCTCAGTTGTTCGGGTTTTTGTGCCGTCAGCCAGCTGTGAGTGGCTGAAAATAGAAATGAATGTAGAGAGAGAAGGAGGTCGAATTTGGAAAAACTCAAAACATGAAAGTTGTAGATCTTGATGAGATCTACAAGTTTCATGTTGACCAAAGATGGAAATGAGGTCAAAATATGATACAAAAATATAGGGATACAAATATACATATACATAGTATACATAGAGGCCCAAAAATCCAACTTTTTCATACGAGCTCCAAATTGGATGGAATTAGTCTCATTTTAAAGGTCTTTTTATATGTATTAATTTGAAAGTAAGTAGACCTATTTTGGAGTTGGTATGAGGGATCTATGGGCATTTTATGGTCCAAGGGCTTTAGGGCTTTATTGGTGCTTTTAAAAAGGGGATTCCTGGCTTTCTTCCCTATATTATTAACTAAGGTGTACATAGTATAAGGGAGAGCTTATTTTTTTGAGTGGACATTTTACAAATGATGTTGACTTCTTATTTAATGCAAATGGAGTGCTAAAATGCATGTATTATGAATGCATGTATAAATGCTATTTATGCATTATAAAGGGAAATATGCCTCTATTTACTCGGGAACAAGGCTCTATTTTTAACTTTTATAGTGATGAATCACAGATTCATCAACCCCCTATACTTAAACCTTGCTCGTCCCCGAGCAACTAAATGAAATGCAAGAGTGAAATGATTTTGGATTCCATACCAAGGTCATGAACAAAAGTTAAAAATGGAGCTTGACTCGATCTTTGGATTAATTGTGTGGCGGAACCTTATTGGGACCTGAACTTAAGACCTAACAGACTTCAAGTTCCACAAGTCTTCTATTCAAGACGCCTCAACAGTCAGGTCAGAACAAATCCTCAAACACAAATTTCTGATGACTATGATTCTTACTTGTACCGTGTAAGTGAAATGTAACTCTTCACATTAGAAATGACTCGGAACCAGCCTCCTCTAACAAGGTAACTCAATAACCCGGTCCAGTAACTCTTTCCTCGAGGAGCGGGGTATTCCTTCTAAGTTCAAGTGCGACCAACTCAAGAAGAGGGGATAGAGAAAAGAATGGACGGTAGCCAGTGTAGCTACCTATCCCGGGATGCCTGACCAGTGTAGCCAAGTCATCTAGCTGCATTTCTTTGCTAATATACAGACTCCGACATGTATTTTATTTTCACTTGGACCTGTCTGATTTTTTTGGAGTTTTTGCATTTTTTTTCAAACTCATACAAGGTGCAGCATGTACATCAGGAGTTTTTCCTCTTGAGCCAATAGACTATCTCTCTTTTGAAGCATTATTGCAACCCACAGCATCTCGTCCTTAGACGTCAACACTACCAGACTAGGTTGAGATGCACTACCCTCCCTAGAGGAGGACAGATGTTTCCACCCGTGTGCTACTCCAAGCTAAAGGATTCTACCTCCTTACCACCTCATCAATGAAGAGCTACTCGCATAGTGCTTGTCCAAGTTAGGTCATTATCTAAAAGAATCCTGCGTATGCACGAGAAATTCTACTTAGACTAATCAAGATGACATGTGAACATAGACTTGCGGACTCAAAGAATTAAGTCACTTGACCTGAGAAATCTTAACTCCAGATCCTATAAGGTTCCTCTGAAATTAGGTGGATTAAGGTCAAATCAAGTCCATCCTCAATATCTACTCATAACTTGGTTCAGAACCCACTAGCTTTCCACCTTGCATATGCAAGATATGCAGATGAGATGCAGATGTCATGCTATGAAAATGAATGAAAATGCAAGACTCTTTTTCTTTTCTTTTTAGATGCAGAGATGATATGCAAAAGTAAATAAGAAGCCTATTTTTATTTTTATTTTTTATTGGTATACCTCCTATTTTACAACAATTTACAAGAGGTTTGTAAGTATTATACAAGTATATACATTTTTTTTTCAATTTTTACCCACCCGTAATTATTGTAAAATATATACAAAAAATACGCGAAAGTACGAGCTATGGGTAAAGTATATATGTAATATATACACGCCCCCTATACTTAGCGTGTGCTATGTCCTCAGAGCACGAAGAGCGAGGAAAAAGACATAGCTCGTGCTAAGCGTAAGAGAGCTAAAGAGAAATGAAAATGTATAGAAATCGATCGACCCCCCTATACTTAGGCTTTGGCAGCCTAAGTGAAGAAGAAAGTCAAAAAGTGAGGCGGACGAGGTCAAGAAGAGAAGTGGATGAATATACAATGTGGGCATCGGTCCCCCCTATACTTAGGCTCAGCTCGGAAGTGAGTATGAGGACCAATGTGATCTGGAGAATGTACAGTGAACCAACTCAGGTGACTCATCCCCCTATACTTAGGATCTGGTCATCCTAAGTATAGTCCAAGATAATGATTTAATGAGGCGGGGATGGGTTACTAGAGTCGCGGGGAAGAAAAGATAGGATGTACAAGAACGATGATATATACACAAATGAGTCGGTCTGAATCTTTCAAGATGCTGCCGATGGCTGGAGCTCACTGCTGCAAGGTCTCATACACGGCTCGAGGTGTATCTGCTGAATCTGTCTCGCGCATGAATATAATCTCCTCAACATGGACTAACTGCTCATTGGATTCGACGAAGTGCTTCAACAGTTGTCCATTCACTAGGAATGTCAGTGCGTCATCTGCGAGATCTGAGATCTCGACACATCCACTACCATGCACCATGCGGACGACAAATGGGCCTGTCCACTTGGACTTCAACTTGCCTTGGAATATCTTCAGCCTAGCATTGAACAACCATACCTTCTGTCTAGGAACAAAGGTCTTTCGTCTGATATATCTATCATGCCAACGCTTCACCTTGTCCTTGTACACCAAACTGTTGTCATATGCATGGTTTCTGACTTCCACAAGCTCATTCAGATACAATTCTCTCTGCTTCTGCCCAAGGTGTGTGTTCCAATTGACCTTCTTGATTGCCCATTCTGATTTGTGCACTAACTCTGCGGGCAAATGGCACGACTTTCCGAATACCATTCGGAATGGGGAGGTTCCTAATGGTGTCTTGTAAGCTGTCCGATACGCCCAAAGGACTTGATCCAGGATCTGAGACCAGTCCTTCCTGTCCGGGCGGACAAGCTTTTGCAATATGGTTTTCACCTCTCTATTTGACACCTCAGCCATACCATTGGTTTGTGGGTGGTAAGGGCTAACGACACGGTGTTCGATGCCGTAGTCCTTCAGGAGTTTCTTCACCTCCCGATTAACAAAGTGGCTACCCCCGTCAGATATCATCATTTTGGGGATCCCGAACCTAGAGATTATGTGTTCTCTGATGAATTTACAGATAGTCCTGCTGTCTGCGGCTCGGGTCGGGATAGCCTCCACCCACCTGGATAGATAATCCACCGCAAGAAGGATATATCCGAACCCGTGGCTAACAGGGAATGGGCCCATGAAATCGATGCCCCAGGCGTCAAAGACATCACAAATGGTGACAGGCTGCATAGGCATCTCATCCTTGGAACCGACGGTTCCTCCCATTCTCTGACATACCGGAACGACTTCGCGAAGGCGGTGGCATCGTGAAACAGAGTCGGCCAGTAAAAGCCACACTGAAGAACCTTCCATGCGGTCCTCTTCCTAGAGTGGTGTCCTCCTGCCTCTAACCTATGGCATAAAGAAAGGACACTCTGGTATTCCTCCTGAGGAATACACCGTCTCCAGACACAATCCGGTCCTTCAAAGAAAAGGATCGGATCCTCCCAATGGTAGTGTCTAGCGTCCGCCTTCAGTCGGTCAATTTGGCTCTTGGGCCAATCTTCGGGAACTTTCTTGGAGACAAGATAATTCACGATATTGGCATACCATGGAAGTGAGTCGACAACAAAAATCGACTCGTCAGGAAAGGAGTCTCGAATTGGTGAAATCTCGGAAGTATTAAGATCTTTGAGACGGGAAAGATGATCGGCTACTACGTTCTTCTTTCCAGGTTTATCACGGATGTCCAAGTCAAACTCTTGGATAAGTAAAATCCACCGAAGAAGACGCGCCTTCGCTTCCTTCTTCTCGATCAAATATCGTAGAGCCGTGTGGTCAGTGAACACGATTACCTTGGATCCAATTAAATGAGATCTGAACTTGTCCAAGGCAAACACTACCGCACGAATTTTCTTTTCCGTAACTATATAGTTACGCTGAGCGGTGTCAAGCACTTTGCTTGCGTAGTGAATTGCGAACGGGACACCATCTCTTCTTTGTCCTAACACAGCCCCAACAGCATGGTCTGAGGCATCCGTCATGATCTCAAAAGGTAGAGACCAATCTGTGGCTTGTAGGATGGGTGCGTCCATTATCATTCCTTGCAGTAGCTTAAAGGCCTCAAGACATTTGTGATCAACAATAAACTCCATGTCTTTGCCTAGAAGCTTAGTTAGCGGTCGGGCAATCTTAGAAAAATCCTTAATGAATCTCCGATAAAATCCAACATGCCCGAGGAATGACCGCAACTGTTTGATGTTGGTTGGTGACTGGAGTCGTCTGATCACATCCACCTTGGCAGGGTCAACCTCCATTCCACTCTTGGAGATGACGTGCCCCAACACAATGCCCTCCGTCACCATGAAGTGACTTTTCTCCCAGGAGAGCACCAGATTAACCTCACAACATCTTTTAAGGACTCGGTCCAGATTCCTAAGACAGGAATCGAAGGAATCGCCGTGTACCGAGAAGTCATCCATGAAGACTTCCAGGAATTCACCGACCATTTCGGTGAATACAACAATCATGCACCTTTGGAAAGTACCTGGAGCATTGCATAACCCAAAGGGCATGCGCCTGAAAGCATAGGTACCAAAGGGACATGTGAATGTGGTCTTTTTCTGGTCCTCTGGAGCTATGGCTACTTGATTGTAGCCCGAGAACCCATCTAAGAAGCAGAAGAACTCTTTCCCTGCTAGTCTCTCCAAGATCTGATCAATGAACGGTAGGGGAAAATGGTCCTTCTTCATCGCGGCATTCATGCGTCTGTAATCCACACAGACACGCCATGACGTGGGCACTCGCGTCACGATCTCCTCCCTGTCCTCATTGGTGGTCGTCTGAATTCCCGACTTTTTCGGGACAACATGGATTGGGGCCACCCATTTAGAGTCGGAGATTGGGTAAATGAAACCCGCGTTGCACCATTTTTCTATCTCCTTCTTCACGACCTCTCGTAAATTTGGATTCAAATGACGTTGGAATTCACGAGAGGGTTTGGCTTCGTTCTCCAAGTAGATATGGTGCGAACACAGAGCGGGATATATCCCGTGGAGATCAGAAATGCTCCAGCCTATCGTCTTGCGGTTTTTCTCCACGATCTCTAGCAAGCGAGATTCTTGCTCCTCGGTCAATCGCGAACGGATGATGACCGGAAATTTCTTGTCCTGACCTGCAAGGAAGGCGTATTTTAAAGTTGTGGGTAAAGGTTTGAGCTCAGGAATAGTGTGATCATCTAAGAAGTCTGGCTCAATCTGATCTGGCTCAGTGTTGAAAGTGGCTGGATCTTTCTCTGTGATAGTTCCCACCAAGTTGTTCGGCTCTGGAGTCGGATCGTCAAAGGTTTCCATGCAATCGGCAAAAGCCTCGTCCGACTCGTCATCCTCATCTTCCGATTGTCCTAAAGAGGGAAGGACTGACAGGCCCAACTGGGCCTCTAAGTCATCGAAGATGTAGGGCGATGCAGGTTCAGAGCTGTACTCGTTCCTGAGGACCTCGCAAACTGACTCATGCACTGGATCATCTCCGGAGGGGATGGACTCATCGGTGCTGGCTGGGTTCTGTCTCCATGGCCCAACTATGTCTACATGCTCGCAGTCTGCTTTGGTTGAAGAGTACTCGGTGTTGGATTCAGAATCTGGCCTCTGCCATCTTGTCTGCTTCATTTCAAGTTCCTCATCTCTGCCTGGAGTTTGGAACTGGATCTTCCCTATCTTATAATCAAACAAGGCCCCCGCTGTTCTGAGGAAGGGCCTGCCTATGATGATCTGGGAGTCTCTCCAATTACGAGGGGTTTCTATATCCAGGACAGTGAAGTCCACCATGTATTCTTGACCCTCGACTTTGATCACATTGTTCCTCAATTCTCCTTGGGACCTCTTGGTTGATTTATCAGCAAACTGTAGAAGGGCTCTAGATTTTCTAAGAGGTCCGAGATTAAGCCGCTCATAGAGGGTTGTAGGCATCAGATTGATTGAGGAACCATTGTCCAGGAGAGTGCATGCAAACGCGATGTCATAAACATGACTCACTACATAGTGTGCACCCATGTCTCTTCGTTTCCTTGGAAACGAGTTCTTTATTGCACAAGTCGTGGCTATTGATAGAACATGTTTCTCAACATGGCTTTTGGTCTTCCTGCTAACCCTAGTAAGTGTGCATCTCACCTTAAGGTATTTTTGGCATGCAGGGGTCATCTCCACGTACTTGTCAAAAGGGATTGTGACCTTGATGCGTTTGTTGCAGAACTCTATCATCTCAGGGTCATCTTTTTGAATTTTTTTCCATTTTCTTCTTTCCACCCTTGAGAGCTCGGGGGAAAGGGATTATTGACTCCAACTCATGTTCGGAAACTGAAAGATTCTCATTAAGATCAGGAACTGAGTTCTTGAAATGACTCGGACTCTTTGACAGACTCTAACTCTGACTCTGACTGAAAAGAAAATGCTGTGGCAAAACCGGTGATGCTTCTTCCGCGACTGCTGGACGATCCTCCTCAGATGGAGGTGCGGGCTCCTCATCGGTTCCGTCGGACTCTATGCTGATGCGAGAATGCTGCTTCGAGGACTCAGATGTCCTCTTCCTCTGCCGGTGATGGTGGTGGTGATGCTCCTCCTCTTCCTCCAAGTTCTCCTCAGGTAGAGACTCGGAGGCTCCTTCCTTCTGTGCTCGTGTCTGATCTGGTATGGTCACGGTCCTTCCGCTCCCGAGGGACATATGATTTACATTATCGTACGAAAGGATCTCATGTTCAGATAAATAATTATCTGAATAATATACCTGATCACGAGGTCGGTTCTGGCCATGAATTATGCTGTTCGGGTTGGCCTAAACCTGTGCGGGAATTGGGGTCTTTGGCGCCATCTGTTGGTCCTGGGTACGAGAGACACGATTAATATCGGTTCTCATATCCAGATAATCGTTCTACATCTGTTGGACCCTATCAGACAGGGTCTGGATCACCAAGGTGAGGGACTCCAATTCGGTGGGCTGGGCTGGCTGATTCGCGGACGAGGTTCTATACTGGCCCTGCTGGCCATGCCAATACTGCTACTGGTGGTGGGACGGTGCTGGGCCCTGCTGATATGTGCGCTGCTGCTGCTGGTGCTGCTGAGGCTGGTACCCTTGTTCTGGCCTGGACTGAAAGCACGGTGCGGGGACGGAGCTGGTTCCTTGGTAAGCTGGGGAAGGTCGGTGAGGCTGACCGTTCCCCATCCCCGACTGTCTACTGACGGGGTCACGGCTGTACCACAGCCCGTTGATCTCGAACACCTGCGGAGGCTCCTCGTATCCAGTCTCCACTTGTGGGGGTGCATGTTGGTCCTGCTGGGTGTAAGTCTGATCCTCCACCCAGCCACTGTGAGGCCCCGGTGCTTGTTCGTGTACAAGATGGACTCGATGTACAGGTGCATGTGGTGCAGAAGGGGCAGGTAGCTCTATCTTGGCTACCTTCTCAGTAAGTTCCTCCACTTGTTTCGGTAGACCTGAGAGAGACTCAAGGTCAGTGACCCTCTTGTGGATCTGCTCGACCATGGTTTGCTTATCAGCAATCATCCCCATGCTGGGGATGAGGTCCTCGGTCAGATCCGCTACAGTCCTTCGGGTTGTCTCGTTGGATAGGATTGAGGGAGACAACTGATAGGCCCTGGTGGCCCGCGACCTGCCGGTTTCCACCATCTGCTCCAGGATCTTCCATACGGCGTGCTCGTATTTGTTCAGATAGCTTCCTTTACAGGCGGCACTGACTAACCCCTACATCTCCGGGGTTAGACCACAGAACAAGGTCTCGACTATGATCGCCTTAGAAATACCGTGGTAGGGGCATTTCTGTACTAAGTCATTGAACCTATCCCATGCATCATGGAAAGGTTCACTGGTCCTTGGGAGAAGCTGGCGATCTTCGTTCTCATTTGGTTAGTTCTACTGAGAGGGTAGAACTTTTTCAGAAAGACGTCCTTGAACTGCATCCAGGTTGTACAAATCACCCCTCGGTTCTTCAGCCAATGTGCTACCTTATCTCCTAAGGCAAATGGGGCGGCCTTCAGTCTAATGTAATCTTGGCCAACATTTGGATGGCTAAGATTGTTGCAGACCAGCTCGAAGTCACGGAGGAAAGTATACGGCTCTTCATTGGTATTTCCGTTGAACTTCAGAAGCAGACTAAGGAAGTGGGGCTTCAGCTCAAATGCCTTGGCGGGAACCGCTTGTGCCAACCAATTCTATATCTCGTTCTCCGCCGGGTTGTAGGCATCGACCATTGGTCGCTCGATACCTCCTGCTACTATGATTTGTCCCATCATGGCTGTAAGATCTGCATTTCTTTGTTCGGTTTCAGCAAGGCGATTAAAGATCTGTCGTAACTGCTCCTCATCCGGTGGTGGCTGCTTCAGCGGCATCTTGTCCTCTAGTCCTGGGTATGAATTAAGATCGGTGTCAGAGGATAAATCAAGAAAGGGGTTCTTACCGAGGCGATAGTCTTCCTCGGTAAGCTCAGAGGAGATGAAAGGGTTGGTTTGAGAGTAACCACCCTGAGTATGAGGGAACCAAGACTCAAGAGGGTCATGAGTCCTGGGTGGTCCAAGGTGCGCTTGGGCCGATGAAGATAAGTTACGTGGGGGACTCATAGAGAGATCGGTGAATAAAGAGTCAAGATCTCCCCAGTCACTCATCTTGATATGGCGAGAAGAATATAGGATTTTACTCCTACCTGAAGTAAACAGATCAATCCAAAACCCTGGGTTCACACTCGAAACAGTGAAGGACTCGAAATCGAGTCCAATTAATCTTGTAGTTTATAAGTGTGATTTTCAAGCAAGATAGCAAGGATTACGCAACCTATAGGGAAGTCAGCTCAGAGCCGGATGCATCTTCCCTATTTAACCTGTCGCCTAAGATACCGCCGATCCTTCCTTTCTTCGCTCCTATCCCAAGTCGATGGATTTAAAGACCACACCCCTATCTACCTACAAGCAGGCGGAGGCTGACAAGGCCGGAACTTCACCCCGGGGGGTTACTGGCAACTTGTCGCAAAGTACCGCAATTTCGCCCCTATCTACCTGAGACAGGCGGAGGCTACTTGGTACTAGTCAGTGAATCTGAAATTATTTGACTTGTGATATTTGCTAGGATTATTCGGAACGTGATATGGAAGGCGGGGATTTGGGCTCTGCCTTAAGGTGTTCACACACACTCAAGTACACTCACTCAGCCTAAAAACAAGGTCGGGGATTAATCTCCCGCAAACAATTTTCCAATTTTATTGAATTTTTTTGGTCAATAGTGTTTAGCAGTCCCGATTTTAAGTTAAGTTCTCACTGAATTAATCCAACCACACAGCACACCTATCGGTCAGTCCCAATTTCCTTTTTTAAATTTAAATGTGAAAAATCAGAGGGGGAAATCGAGAAAAGCCAATGCAAAATAAAAACAATGATGCGTATGCTGAGTTCAGGAGACTTACGGTGATCCCTTCGCTTTGTTTTATGCAGGATGCAAAACAGAATTGAAATCTTTTTAATCTAGATGCAAATGCAAGCGATGAAAGCCGCTCCTAGACAAGCAGTTCTATTAGCATGAAGAACATGTTGATTTGGCTAAGTTCTGCGGTCTAAGTGCGTCTTTTAAGTGAGTTGTGTGGTCCTAAACATTACGAGCACAAGCAATTCCTAGATTGGCTCGGGGAGCCGCTAGTGCAAGCTAAATTACATTCACCCACACAGCACACGGGGACACAGTTTCACTATATTTACACGCGCGAGAACCCAAACAGGAACCGCTGGAAATGATGCAAAAAATAAAGAAATAAATTGAAAATTACAAAGCCTCTCTATTCACTCAATAAATTTAAATGCTAGATCCTCGAAGCGTCCTCGACTCCTCACGTTCCTCGCACAGAAAAAGATTGAGGTCAAAGAGTGACACAGAAAAATAATAAAAAGAAATAAAAGAGAGAGAAAATAATTACAAGAAAACCGGGGGTCAGACTACCCGGGGATAGAAAATCAAACAATCAGAATTTCACTAAAAATTAACCTAAGCCGTGCCTCCCCGGCAACGGCGCCATTTTGATAACCGTCCCGTACCCTATGTTAATTCGGTCAGATTAATGTCCAAATTAATTTAAAGTGTTCGTTGCAGTCGGATACGAGAGGGAATATCAAAAACCACTTTTAATTAGATTAAAGTTAATTTCAAGCGGCAATTTTTTTACTTGGGGAAGTCCAAGGACGAACTTTGGGAGGCATCTGTCTCCTTAGGTGAATTAGTAGCAAAGTCCAATGTTCGATTTTCAGGGAGTATATTTTTTGGTCTTTTTTTAATTTCTGTGCAGACACATGCAAAAATCAAGCTAATTTACAATTAAATCAGTTAAGGTATCAAATTAAGTCCAAAAATTATAAAAATTGGGCAGATGATGAAATATGGTGAAAATGAACTACTCTAATTTTTTTGGAATTTTTTGACACTAAATGAATTTACTGTGAATTTAAAATGAATGCAGGGTGATTTTCACTAAGTTAATTTTAATAAATATCAAATCACAATATTTTCAGGAAATAAAATTATCCTAGATAGATCTGATGATAAGGAATCTAGGAAAATTGGCAGACCTTGATTTTAGTGTGAAATGAACCTATTAAATTAAACTAAGGAAATCACTAAAGAATTTATTTAGGCCTCGATATGTGTGCAAATTACATGAAATTTTTATGCAAGATTGAGTTAACTATCCTAGAGCTACTGTGATTTTTTGTAGATTTTTGGATTTACAGAGAATTAATTATCAATTAAAAGGTCCAACTGGGCAAAATAACACAGAGATCAACCAATTAATTAATTTAAAAATCTACTGATACCACAAAAATATGACAAGTGTCACAACAGCTAGAGGACAAGTTACTCAATAATATGCAATTTTTAGAATTTCAAAATGGTGCAAAATGACACCTAGGGATGCGTGCAAAGACAGGGGTGTATTTGCAATACAGGAAATAAAAATTACATAAAAATAAACATGCTGATAGGGACTTAAATGCAATTACCTATAATGCTGGAGGGTGGAATGCAATTTCTCCACTAGGCACGTGCTTCTCACGTGGGGGCGCTTCACAGGGACCTTTTTGCAAATTTGGGAAGTTCCCAGAGCCTCTGTGCAAATTACCCAGGCCGCACGTGCTCCTCACGTGGGGGCCAAGGCTCGGGCGGCATCGGAGGCTCGGGTCTTGGCTCGGGGGATCCTGGAGGTCTGGAGTAAGGCTCGGCGTAGCCTCGGATGGTCCGAGCCTAGGGTCGGGGATGAGGCTCGGACCCGATGTCGTGGCTGGCTGCGGACCTTTGGATCAAGATCGATCCAAAGGATGTCGGTGCTGACGTGTGGCGTAATCAGAGATTGTTAGATCTATGCTGATCCAACGGTGCCTGAGAACCAAGGAAGGGGGCTACGTGGCTGAATGCTGTTCGTAGGATCAAGAAAGATCCCACGGCTGTCGGCTGCTCCAGATGATGGATGACGTGGCGTCAAGTCGATCGTTCGATCGAGATGATCGAACGGTAGCTGGGGCTTCTCCCTCAATGGTCCTCCGCCACCTGCGGAGGAGTTGGCGGTGCTCCAGCGATGAGGCGTCTGCTCCGCCCGGTCCTCCTAGTGCCGGTGACGCTCTCCAGAAGCTCGGAGATAGCTTGGGAGATGCGCGGCGGTGCGGCGATGCTTCTTGTGGTCCCAGGAGTGACAGAGGTGCGTAGGATCTCTCTGGTGATGAAGCTCGATAGGTGCTTCGGTGGACTTCTGGCCAATGAATGATATGGTACCTGCAGGTGTTAGGAGTGTAGCCGAAGCTCGTGCGTGCTAGTGGAGATGTGAAGGAAGGACGGCCAGGCCTAAGGGGGAACGTAGATGGTCCGGCGATGGTGTTCCGCCTAGGTGGCGGAGCTGGAGTCGATGAGATTTGAAGTGTGTTGTCAGAGGGTATGAAGTGTACCGCGAGGATGAGAGCTCCGTCACGGAGCTCGGCGAGGTGAGAGCGGAGCGAGAAGATGAAGGTGGAGCGTGAATAAATTCGGAGAAAAGTCGAAGAAAAATCAAACGAAGATCAGAGAGGATGGAGGATGTTACCTGGGATTTGGAGCTCGGATTGAAGCTCCAGGTCTCGCTCGAGGGATCGGTAAGGTCCCGAGCTCAAGCAGCTACTCGGAGGAGGGCTGCGACACGGCGGTGGCGCCACGGATCTTGTCGGAGAAGAAATCGGTCGTCGCTCGAAGAGGCACTCAATTGCTGTCACCAAAAGATAGCTCTGAGCTCAAGGAACTTTCCTGGGGTGGCGGATGGGTGTGAAATTGGCCGGTGCTCGAGTATTTAAAGGAAGAAGTCGACGGCCGGGCTGGTGAAGAGGTGAGGTTAGTGGGGTTCATGGAGAGTCTCCGGTGGACAACGTGGGTAGTGAGTTGGCTGGCGAAGATAAGGGACGAGTGGGGGTGATCGTAGAGGCGTTGGTGGTCGTCGACGGTGGCTGGAGCGCGGCCAAGAATAGAAAGGGCGAGAGTGTGGCGCAAGGTAGAGATCGTGGGAGAGAGGGTATTCCAGAGGTAGGAGACGAAGTCTCCACCGTTGGATCTTGTGATCCAACGGCGGAGAAGAAGGCGGGATGGAGCGGTAGGATTAGATCAAGGCGAGGTGATCAAGGGCCGTGGAGTGACCACATGGCGCAATCGAGACGCAGCGCGAGCGGGTGGCTGAGATCAAGTCAAGGAGATGTGATCTAAGGGTACTGAAAGCGCCATGCGTCGTGTGGAAGAGAGGGCGCTGACGAGCGGCGGAGATTAGATCTGAGGATGATTGAAGGGTCGTGATGTGAGGCTGGATAGGCGGCTGCGATGAAAGGATGGAGTGCGTGATCGAAGGGCGCAACATGCGCCATGTGGCGCGCTGTGGAAGAGGTGCGAACGGGCGGATCAGATGAGGCCATGGAGGTGATTAGACGATGGTGAAGAAAGGTATACGTGGAGCGCAACTGGCCGTTGGATTAAGAGGGCCATCCAACGGCTGAGAGCAGAGGCGTCTAGGGCAAGGGTAGCGGGCCGCGTGGCGCAACCAGATGGCGCCACGTGTCCAGCAGTGAGTGGCTGAAAATAGAAATGAATCTAGAGAGAGAAGGAGGCTGAATTTGGAAAAACTCAAAACATGAAAGTTGTAATTGTAGATCTTGATGAGATCTACAAGTTTCATGTTGACCAAAGACGGAGATGAGGTCAAATATGATACAAAAATATAGGGATACAAATATACATATACATAGTATACATAGAGGCCCAAAAACCCAACTTTTTCATACGAGCTCCAAATTGGATGAAATTAGTCTCATTTTAAAGGTCTTTTAATATGTATTAATCTGAAAGTGAGTAGACCTATTTTGGAGTTGGTATGAGGGATCTATGGGCATTTTATGGTCCAAGGGCTTTAGGGCTTTATTGGTGCTTTTACAAAGGGGATTCCTGGCTTTCTTCCCTATATTATTAACTAAGGTGTACATAGTATAAGGGAGAGCTTATTTTTTTGAGTGGACATTTTGCAAATGATGTTGGCTTCTTATTTAATGCAAATGGAGTGCTAAAATGCATGTATTATGAATGCATGTATGAATGCTATTTATGCATTATAAAGGGAAATATGCCTCTATTTACTCGAGAACAAGGCTCTATTTTGAACTTTTATAGTGATGAATCACAGATTCATCAAGGGGACACTAGTAAGATTGGCAGTCTCCCGTACTTCCCTGCCTAGCAGGGTCCTGTGTGTACCAAACACCATTCACCTCCCATTCCTAGGGAGGCTCCTCCTTACTATCTCGGCTGATGGCGGTTGATCATCGAAAATCAGAGTGCGTAAATCGATGTAAAGACCGAGTCGTTGTGCACAAAGATAGAGGACGAATCAATAATAAAATTTATGTCTGATACTCAAATTAACAAAACACACATGAGATGTGTGCATGTATAGTAGAGAGTCACAGGTCGAACACAGGGAGGCATATTCGATGCATCATGTTTCTTTTTGACAAAAATAATCGAAAACCATAATTTTCTAAAAATATGTGATATTTATAAATCCGACAAATACTATAAAGAAGATGGTGATGAATCTCATATTCATCACTCTTAAATCTCATTTATTAAGCTCAAATCCCTCAAAATCAACAGCATTCTTGCATCTATTCAGCATAATTAGCATTCATGCATGTTTCCATAAGAATGGCATTTTAGCACAAAATTCTGCATAAAATAAGAAGCCAAAAATCCAAGCCAAAAAGACCTGTAAATAGCCTAACTTCTCGGATTTTTAACTCATTCATGCTAACTCTGAATGACTCAAAACCACGTCCACTGTGTACATATCACTAACAAGAATAAAGGAAAAATACAAAAAATTAACTAACACAAATAAGCGGACCAAAAACCCAAACCCTAATTTCAGGATTTTCGGACTAAAAGCCACATATCTTCCCCATCCAGTGTCCGATTTAATCCTACTCACTTTTGAACTAATGTGCATTCAATTACCTTCAAAACAAGACCAAGTTCAAGTGAATCGGAGCTCATATGTGAAAGTTGGATTTTGGGCCTCTTTTGTACATCGTATATTTTAGCTGTTTTTGACCTAATATTTTATGTACATATTTTGTTGATTAATAAAAATCCAAAAAAAATAGTTAATGTGTCTTTATTTATCTTTGATTCTACCGTAATTTTTCCGGATTTTTATCTGTTTTAAAAAATGATAAAAAAATTATAAAACTCAAAAATCAAGGTATTCTATGTACATAGGATACCCCAAAAATTCACTTTTTACATTTGACCGAATTTGGTTTTGATGTCTTCATGAAAGTTGTAGATCTCATCAAGGCGAGCACCTTTCATGAAGAAACTTTTTCGATCCGAGGTCGTTTACTATTTTTTCTTGATTTTACAAAATATTTACCTTCGGAATTTTATGGTGCTGACACGTGGCCGCACCTGGTGCCGCCACGTGTCAGCCATTTTTGGCTTTATTTAAACTCGTTTTATTAAAAAAATAAAAAAATAAAAAAATAAATAAAATAAAATAAAACCACGCACGTGCGAGGCACGTGCCACCCAGGCACGCGCCAAGCACGTGCGCGACTTCGCCCTCTCCTTTCGGCCACGTGGCGCGACAGGCGCCACTCGATCGCGCTTGATCGGACGGCGCCTGTGCGTCGTCCTCATCCAGCCCCCTTTCCCAAAATCACCGCCGCCGCGCCCCGCGATTTCAGCCGCGAATCTCGCACCGCCGCCTCGTGCGTATCTCGCCCCCGATATCCTTCCATCTCCGGCCATCTCGAATCGCCGACCCTCCCTAGATCTCGCGCTGCCGCCTCCCACCAAATCTCCGATTCGCCCCTCGCGCATATCTCGCCCCTCCGAGCTGCGATTCCCCGCGATCACCTTCCTCTTCCGACCAGCACCTCATGCCCTATTTAAAACGTCCCACCGGCCCTTCTTCGACCATCCGCCGATAGCTCAGGCAGAGCCCGGTGGTGACTGCACTTGGGCCCGCCGTCGACGAGATCCGAGGTTTTCCAACCTCGTTGCAGGACCACGGAGCATCCACCCGCCGTCGCTGCTCAGCTCCAGGACTTCCTTCCCGTCGAGCCAACCACCTTTGTTCATCACCGTCAACGCCTTCATCTTCGCACCATCAACGACCTGCTCGCCATCAACGTCACCGTCTACGACAACCTCGACTCCAATGCTATCATCACCGTCTTCCGCCGATCTTCATCGGAGTCCATCGTCTCCGAGCGTGACAACCGCGAGGCCCTCCACCGGCGTGATTCGAGGCTTCTTCCGCCTCGTCGCAGCCCCAGCCACCAGCGCCGCTGCTCGCTCCGGCTGTCACCTCGACCGTCGAGCTCCTCCAGGTTATCTCTCTCTCTCTCTCTCTCTATCTCTCTATCTCTCTCTCTCTCTCTCGCCTTCTCCTTCGCCGAACACGCCTCGTCACCAACTCCATCACCCCCGAGCTCCATCATCATCTCCGCTCAGCAACGTCAGCCACGCCTCTCCGCCGCAGCCTCCTCCGCCATTCCTCCCTCTTGGCCGTGTGTCGGCCAGAGAAAGGTCGACGACCACCGACACGCCTTCGCCGTTCATCTTCATCGCTGTCGAGCACCTTCCTCAGACCCGCGACCGTGTGTCGGCTGCGCCGCCTACGACGACGCCTTCGACCACCACTTCGCCTCCATCTCCGTCTCGCCACCTCCGACGATTGACCACGCCACCGACAACATCAACACCCTTCATCTAGCCCAGACGCCTCGCCTCGCCTTCGCCTCGACGTCATCTCCTTCGACAACGCTCCAGACGATCCCCGACGTCGACCGCCTTCACTGCTTCCGCCAGAAGCCGCACCTTCACCGGTGCTCTGCTACTCCGCCATCCTCGCCGCCCTCGAAAGCACCAGTCACCGGGCGGAGGTCCCGAGACCCCCGCACGTGCTCCGCACGTGCACGGGGGGACGTCAGCTCGACGTCACACCCAGGTCACGTGCTCATACGTGACCCGGGGGTGAATTTCCTAAAAGCCCTCGGCCCTTCGCCTTATTTGCACTTCAGTCCAGAGACTCAAGGAGCACGTGCGCCGCACGTGCTCCCTTGAGAATTTTGCAAAAACCCCCTGAGTTACTGGTAATTACATCAAAAACCCCCAGACTGCAGTTTGTTTTACTTCTTTATATTTATTTATAATATTTGCATCTGTACCCCTGTGTTTCCCCGCATTTTCGAACTTCGTATTTACATTATTTAATTAATCTAAAAATAGCATGATCTTTATTGAATAATTCTCTACATTTTGGCATATTGTGGACATTTCTGTGATTGACGGTTAATTAATAAATAATTGTTTTGTGAAAATTTACATATTTTGCCCATTTCTTGCTTGGAAATTCATAGCTAATTAATCATTGCTCTAAAAATCCTCAAAAAAATCACATATTGTAGAGTTAATTGTTCTTAACATCAAGCCCAAAAAGAATTGAATTTGCATGCATAGTTTGCTCTATAAAAATCATCTTGCATATTTTGGTATTTAATTTTTAATAGGTATTAAACCACACATTTTTGAGGTTTAGGATTTTTCTGAGATTCATCACATAGTGATAGATCTTAGATAATTTTATTTCTTGAAAATAAATGAGTTTAATATATATTATAATTAAATATTAAAAATCATTCTGTTTGCATTTAAAAATCCATAAAAAATTCATATTGCATCGAAAAATTCCAAAACAATTACAGTGCACTTATTTCATCATATTTTACATCCCGGCCAAGTTTCGCATTTTTCGGACATCGTTTGGACGTAATTCATATTTTAGTCCCTAAAATAGGCCGAATTTGCATGTGCATCCCCTAATAAATTGAAAAATTCCAAAAAAAGACCGCCTCGAAAAACCGAACACAAACTTTGATAGACTAAACTCTAGGTTGTTCCTTTGCCTCCCTGTGATCGACCTTGGGACTTGCCCAAGTAAAACAAACATAAAACCACGAGAGTAAAAATTGAACATATTAATTGTGGTATTCTCTTGACCGTTTCCGATTGCCGTCTACAACGCACGACACGATAAGAACAACTTCTTAAAAGCGACATTCTCGAATCGTCAGATGGCGTCGTTGTCGGGGAGGCAAACGTCTTAGATTTTTGTCTAAAACTTTTTTATTCGGTTTTCCACATTCGGTTAGTCTGACCCCCGAATTTTTCATTGTAAATTCCATTTTTTCCTGCAATTTTTATTCAGCATTATTTTTCATATATTTTTGAGTCACTCTCTTACATTTTCTCTCTTATTTTTTCTTGCGAGGTACTTTGTACGTGGAGCGGTTTTTCAAAAACCGACGCAACTTCACCGACTTTTGTAAAAATCCGCAATTAATTTAAGATCGAGTCGAGTCGTGAGAGAGCGTAGAGTCTAGGTTTTTATTTCCTGCAATTTTTAAATTTTTGTAATTTTACAACGGCGTCCGTTTGGACTCTCGCGTGTGTAGAAAGACCTCTGACTTTATTCTGTGGTGTGTCAAGGCATGTTTCACTCTCCGGTGAGGGTGGGGCCCGACTTGAGTGGCGAATAGGATAGACCTGCACATACGGCTCTCAGAGCAATTTAATTTTTGATTGTGCTCGTAGGATTAAGCCACACTGCACTATTAATTGAGACGCACATAGATCGTTCAACTTAGCCAAATTTAACTCAATTCTTTCCCGCTAATAGAACTTTCTGCTTAGGAGCGGTTTTCATCGGCTTGCATTCCATATAGAATAAATTTAAATTTCTGTCTAGCATCCCACATGAAGATTGTGAGGATTCACTGTAAGTCTTCTAACTGAGCATTCATCATAGTTTTCTGCGTGCATCAGCTTTTCCCGACTGTCTCCCTCTTGTTTTACCGCATAATTCTAAAGGAAATTGGGACTGGACGGTAGACGTGTTATTCTGCTCACTTAATTCTTCAGTGATCACCTAATTAAAATTGGGACTGCTAAATATAGCCGATCTTAAGAACCCATAAAATCAAGAATTCTTGCAGGAGAACAACCTCGACATTGTTTGATTTTATCTTGCAGCGAGGAGAGAGACACACACTAGGATAGAGCCAAAGCCAGGATTTTCATACTGACTACTGATTCTACCAAAAGCGATTAGCTACTTCTCAGTGAGGATCTACGGGTAGCCAGTAAACGGTCCGGATTTCCTTAGCAGAGTGGGTGGTTTAGAGGACACTGCGTAAGGCTCCGTCCTCAAGTAAAGGGTAGCCGTTCTACGGTCCTTACTTACTCCCATACTGGCTGAAAGTAGGTGCAACTAGTCGTAAGAATTCGGGACAGTCGGTAGGGAAATACAGGCACCTAACAGCTCGTTTAAACGGCTTGCAAGATTTGAATTACTCACCAATTAAAACTGACAAGATAATTGGCCGAACTCTCACGACCTTCATTGTGTGAGTTGGTGAACCAGGGGTTTGATTTGTGTTTGTATTGGTGTGCGTGAACCGATATCGAAGATCAATAGCCGCATATTTGATAAATTTTCTGTCCCATACAATCATCTCTCTCATCTCTTGATTTTAATCTCATCATGGAAATTTTTCCAAATTTCAGATTCAACCCATCATTTCTTTCAACTCCTTTAAAAATAACCGAACATCATTATGAAAACAAATCTATCTCGCTTTGGCCCAAATCAACTACATCCTCTTCTTTTAATAATCCTCCAACATTAGTGGGAAACTTTCAACCGCAAATGAATTCGGCCACCTCATTGAATCCTTACTCAAAACATCCAACCGGAAATGACCACTTACCATCTTGGACTGAACCACCTCATTCTCAATCTCTCTTCAATGAAATATTTCAAGATCGAAATCCCTTTAAATCCCATGACTGGCAGAGAAACCAAACCCAGATGGAAGGTCATGCACTTAATGATCACCAGCGTTGGATTGACCACGACAGACCCCTCGTCAGACATGAAACCCATACAGAGGACTGGACAGACCTCCTAGACACATATAAACCCTGTATGTTGACTCCACAATATCAAGAGATGACCAATCATGATCAAAGGACTGAACTATACTCAGATCAAATACACCTGCCTGTACCATATGAGCAGCCTCCTTCCATAATTTTTGAGGAGAAATTTTCAAGAAATGATCGTATAATGGATATTCCAAGAAATTCTCCTCTCCGCGCGTACAGAAAAATGGAAGACGGAATCATTGAACAAAATCCGAATGCTCCCGTGGTTAATCATGAACAAAATTGTGAGGATAATGTTTCGAGGATAAAAACAAGATTTGAATTGATGGAGGATAGATTTCAAAAATTTGCCGATCGAGTAATCTCATTCTACGGTGGATCTGGTGTAAAATTAAATGAGGAAATGATTGGATCCCATGATGAAAATTTGGAGGATATTTAAAAACCTAGGGATGAGTCTAATATCAACACCTCTGCTTATTATTCCCCTAGGAATGACTATGCCTCTGACCCAAACTCTGAATATCAAGGCCCCTTCTCATCTAAGGAAGATACCACATCGCCACACCACACAGAAAATACAAAAAAATTTGAAAATCCAGAAAATCTCATAAAAATTGAATATGAAGAATATCTAAGGAATTTGGATCCTGCTTTACGGGAAGCACTGGAAAAATACTTGATTTTTGAACTTCCCATCATAAAGGCCATTGAACACTTCCCTGACCTTAAGAAATTTCTAATGGACAGATTAATCATCAAAAAGTCAGGAAGGATTATAACAAAAACTGAAAGACATATCTTGTCAATGGCCTCCTCCTTGGTGTTGAGGAGAAAAACCAAAGAGCCGCATAGTGAAGCGGTTGCCCAGATTTGACTGTGAAATCAAAGACACAATTTTCACACATGCTCGTATTGATGACGATTCACCGATCAATATCCTCCCGACCTCTGTATTTCAGGAACTCAAACTCGGACCAATTCGGAAGATACGAGAGATTGTACAATTAGCGGACCGATCGATAAAAAGGCCGAGAGGAACCATTTCTGTCATCATGAAATTCCAAGGTGCTCCGCTCAAGGTAGAATTCACGATCATTGATATTGAGCATAAAGGAGAATTCACCCAGTCTCCAATCATTCTCGGAAAAACCATTCTTGGCATTGGCCAAGGCGAGAATCGATTGTGAGACTCGGGAAATAAATTTTACGGCATTGGAATCACTACGATCTGATACAGTCTTTGAGGAACCACGATTTTCTGAGGTAACCCATGAAGTCCCCAACAACCGCAACAACCGCAACCATGAAATGGTAGAAGAGCCCTACCCCGCTGCTACACCTAAGATTGCGTTTGTTAATGAGACTATTGGTTTAGAGACTCTCCCCGATATCTCAATTCCCGCAGATTTCAAAATAGACAAATCCTTTTACTACGATCCTGAGACATTTGCATGGTCGCACCCTGGAGCAACATACTCTGATTATCTTGACCAAATCCTCCCAAATCGAGAGTGCACCAACATTCAGGAAACAAAGAACGAACACGTAGCCCGAACACCGACCAAGGAGAAGAATTTTAATGGCTATTCATCCGGGTACTCAAGTGAACCGACATCTTCACGAAACAAGAAAAAGAAAGTCACCTTTGATCTTTCGGAAGAGGAATCGGTTGATGATCCCTCATCAGGTCCGGAAAAGGTAGTCTACATGAGTGAAGTCTGTTCGGCAGCTCTAAAGCCATATCTTCGCAAAGATCCAAAATTCTATTCTCGTTGGACAACTCCCGTTCCTAATTATTACTCATCCAAAGCTGATGCTCCTACCTTCCACAAGTACACTGGAATTATTTCTTATAAGCTGACTGAGATCGGAGCATCTGAATATTCATCTGAGGACAAATCGATTGATCTTAAAAAGGAACGAATCTTGAGGAAACAATTGAAGAAACAAAAAGACATGAATATCTGGAGTGTGTCCACTTTCAAATACTATTCTTCTGAGGATAACTCTGATGATGGCTATCTTTCATCTGACTCAAATACTTCATCTACTATCCATCATGATACTTCTGAGGATGACACTGATAATAGTTGGGAATCACATGTTTCATCTCCAACTCATTACGATCTCCCACCACAGGCTCACAAGAAGATCAGCCGTAAACCGCCTTAATCATCGGCTACCCACCCTCCCTCCCGACCACATCGGTCTCCTTGTACAGCTTCTTCCTCTACTTAGGCCAAGGCCTAAGTATAGGGGGGGGATCGATGCCATCTGTATATTCCATTTCCCCCATCACACTCCTCCAGATCGACTCGCCTCCACCCTTCTTCTATACTTAGGCTGACCAAAGCCTAAGTATAGGGGGAACCGACACCCACCTATATATACTCTCCTCATTCACATACCCCGATCGCTTCATTTTTTTCTTTCTCTTTTCTCTTCCGCTCTTCTTCTATACTTAGACTATTCACAGTCTAAGTATAGGGGGGCGATTCTGTAAATCTTGTTCTTTTTCTTTTTTTCACTCTCTTAAGCTTAGCCCGAGCTATGTCTTCTTTACGCTTCTTGTGCTCTGGGGACACAGCACTCGCTAAGTATAGGGGGGTCTGTATATATACTTTGTATATATTTTATCCATATCTCATACTGGCGCCTAAGTCTATATGTATTTACGGGGTAGGTATTCTTTAAAACAAAACAAAATCAAAACAAAAAAAAAGAAAAAAAACTTTTTACCACTAACACTGACTGTATCCAAAATTTTTGAAAAAAAGGCTTCTTATTCATTTTTTGCATTAAAAAAACACACAAAAATCCTTTGCATAAAAAAAAGAGAGAGAAAAAAAATGTGTCTGCATTTCACATACCTGCACTTCATCCAAGCATCGCATTTGCATATGTGAAAAGTCTTTGGGTTCTGAACCGAGTTATGAGCTGAAACCAAGAGTGGTCTGGACTTGACCTTAATCCACCTAATTTTCAGAGGAACTTCACCGAGAAATAGGATTTTAGAGTCTTCAGGTCTTTGACTTAATTCTTTGAGTTCCACATAACAATGCACAGAGTTTGACTCTTAGTGTCTAACCTGGTCTCTTCATTCTGGGTACAACTCTGGAATAAGGAATTAATTTGTACTCTCGCACTATGCACTTATCTCAACTCAAACAGGATGTTGGAAGACTGTGTGAGTTTCTTTTCTGGTAGCGTGGAAATCTAAAGACCGGAGTACGGGTTGAAATAAAGCTTCGGAAAAGGGATGGACGGCTGGGCACAATTTTTCTAAGACCCCAAAAAATGTACGGAACAAAAAGATGCTATATCCGTAGGGGCAAAACAAGATCCAAGCAGAACCACCAAAAATTCCAAATACAAAGAAGCATTCTACCAAATAAAAATCTGACCAAAAAGGTCCAAGCTTCAAGAAACCTGCAGATCTTGGTGAAGACTCGGCTACACTGGCCATCTTCACAAGGAGAGGTGACTACACTGGCCACCCTCCAGTTCTTTTCTCATTCTTCTATCTTCTCCCCCCAATTCGATTGTGAACACAGCGCGACAGACCTTAGAAGGAAATACCTGACTCCCCGAGGACGAGTTACTGGAGAGGACGTTCGTGCGGTAGTCCGGCATTCTGGACGGGAAGAGCTAAAACCTTTCACACACATGAGTCGGTTATTCAATATTCATAGGGTATACTTTGGGAAGATGATTGATCTAAGATGACTTCTGAGCCGAAACTGTAGCAATGATGTGTAGAACTTGAGGGCTGTTGATTTTAAAATTCTAATTCTCACAGAAGTTCCGACACACAAATAATCCAAAGGTTGAGTTTAGGTTCACTCTCACCTTCAGCTCATGGTCTTGGTATGGAACCCAATCTCATTTCACCTCATGGCATTTCTTTTTAATGCTCAGGGACGAGCATGGTTTAAGTATAGGGGGATGATGAATCTCATATTCATCACTCTAAATCTCATTTATTAAGCTCAAATCCCTCAAAATCAACAGCATTCTTGCATCTATTCTGCATAATTAGCATTCATGCATGTTTCCATAAGAATGGCATTTTAGCACAAAATTCTGCATAAAATAAGAAGCCAAAAATCCATGCCAAAATGACCTGTAAATAGCCTAACTTCTCGGATTTTTAACTCATTCATGCTAACTCCGAATGACTCAAAACTACATCCACTGTGTACATATCACTAACAAGAATAAAGGAAAAATACAAAAAATTAACTAACACAAATAAGCGGACCAAAAACCGAAACCCTAATTTCAGGATTTTCGGACTAAAAGCCACATATCTTCCCCATCCAGTGTCCGATTTAATCCTACTCACTTTTGAACTAATGTGCATTCAATTACCTTCAAAACAAGACCAAGTTCAAGTGAATCGGAGCTCATATGTGAAAGTTGGATTTTGGGCCTCTTTTGTACATTGTATATTTTAACTGTTTTTGACCTAATATTTTATGTACATATTTTGTTGACTAATAAAAATCCAAAAAAAATATATTAATGTGTCTTTATTTATCTTTGATTTTACCGTAATTTTTTCGGATTTTTATCTGTTTTAAAAAATGATAAAAAATTATAAAACCCAAAAATCAAGGTATTCTATGTACATAGGATACCCCAAAAATTCACTTTTTACATTTGACCGAAGTTGGTTTTGATGTCTTCATGAAAGTTGTAGATCTCATCAAATCGAGCAACTTTCGTGAAGAAACTTTTTCGATCCGAGGTCGTTTACTATTTTTTCTTGATTTTACAAAATATTTACCTTCGGAATTTTGTGGTGCTGACACGTGGCAGCACCTGTTGCCGCCACGTGTCAACCATTTTTGGCTTTATTTAAACTCGTTTTTATTAAAAAAATAAAAAAATAAAAAAAATAAATAAAATAAAATAAAACCACGCTCGTGCGAGGCACGTGCCACCCAGGCACGCGCCAAGCACGTGCACGACTTCGCCCTCTCCTTTCGGCCATGTGGCGCGACAGGCGCCACCCGATCGCGCTTGATCGGACGGCGCCTGTGCGTCGTCCTCATCCAGCCCCCTTTCCCAAAATCGCCGCCGCCGCGCCCTGCGATTACAGCCGCGAATCTCGCACCGCCGCCTCGTGCGTATCTCGCCCCCGATCTCCTTCCATCTCCGGCCATCTCGAATCGCCGACCCTCCCTAGATCTCGCGCTGCCGCCTCCCACCAAATCTCCGATTCGCCCCTCGCGCGTATCTCGCCCCTCCGAGCTGCGATTCCCCGCGATCACCTTCCCCTTCCGACCAGCACCTCATGCCCTATTTAAAACGTCCCACCGATCCTTCTTCGACCATCCACCGATAGCTCAGGCAGAGCCCGGTGGTGACAGCACCTGGGCCCGCCGTCGACGAGATCCGAGGTTTTCCAACCTCGTTGCAGGACCACGGCGCATCCACCCGCCGTCGCTGCTCATCTCCAGGACTTCCTTCCCGTCGAGCCAACCACCTTTGTTCATCACTGTCAACGCCTTCATCTTCGCACCATCAACAACCTGCTCGCCATCAACGTCACCGTCTACAACAACCTCGACTCCGACGCTATCATCCCCGTCTTCCGCCAATCTTCATCGAAGTCCATCGTCTCCGGGCGTGACAACCGCGAGGCCCTCCACCGGCGTGATCCGAGGCTTCTTCCGCCTCGTCGCAGCCCCAGCCACCAGCGCCGCTGCTCGCTCCGGCCGTCACCTCGACCGTCGAGCTCCTCCAGGTTGGCCGTGTGTCGGCCAGAGGAAGGTCGACGACCACCGACATGCCTTCGCCGTTCATCTTCATCGCTGTCGAGCACCTTCCTCAGACCCGCGGCCGTGTGTCGGCTACGCCGCCTACGACGACGCCTTCGACCACCACTTCGCCTCCATCTCCGTCTCGCCACCTCCGACGATTGACCACGCCACCGACAACATCAACACCCTTCATCTAGCCCAGACGCCTCGCCTCGCCTTCGCCTCGACGTCATCTCCTTCGACAACGCTCCATGCGATCCCCGACGTCGACCGCCTTCACTGCTTCCACCAGAAGCCGCACCTTCACCGGTGCTCTGCTACTCCGCCATCCTCGCCGCCCTCGAAAGCACCAGTCATCGGGCGGAGGTCCCGAGACCCCCGCACGTGCTCCGCACGTGCACGGGGGGACGTCAGCACGATGTCACACCCAGGTCACATGCTCATACGTGACCCGGGGGTGAATTTCCTAAAAGCCCTCGGCCCTTCGCCTTATTTGCACTTCAGTCCAGAGACTCAAGGAGCACGTGCGCCGCACGTGCTCCCTTGAGAATTTTGCAAAAACCCCCTGAGTTACTGGTAATTACATCAAAAACGCCCAGACTGTAGTTTGTTTTACTTCTTTATATTTATTTATAATATTTGCATCTGTACCCCTGTGTTTCCCTGCATTTTCGAACTTCGTATTTACATTATTTAATTAATCTAAAAATAGCATGATGTTTATTGAATAATTCTCTACATTTTGGCATATTGTGGACATTTCTGTGATTGACGGTTAATTAATAAATAATTGTTTTGTGAAAATTTACATATTTTGCCCATTTCTTGCTTGGAAATTCATAGCTAATTAATCATTGCTCTAAAAATCCTTAAAAAATCACATATTGTAGAGTTAATTGTTCTTAACATCATGCCCAAAAAGAATTGAATTTCCATGCATAGTTTGCTCTATAAAAATCATCTTGCATCTTTTGGTATTTAATTTTTAATAGGTATTAGACCCCACATTTTTGAGGTTTAGGATTTTTCTGAGATTCATCACATAGTGATAGATCTTAGACAATTTTATTTCTTGAAAATAAGTAGGTTTAATATTTATTATAATTAAATATTAAAAATCATTCTGTTTGCATTTAAAAATCTATAAAAAATTCATATTGCATCGAAAAATTCCAAAAAAATTAAAGTGCACTTATTTCATCATATTTTACATCCCGGCCAAGTTTCGCATTTTTCGGACATCGTTTGGACGTAATTCATATTTTAGTCCCTAAAATAGGCCGAATTTGCATGTGCATCCCCTAATAAATTGAAAAATTCCAAAAAAAAACCGCCTCGAAAAACCGAACACGAACTTTGATAGACTAAACTCTAGGTTGTTCCTTTGCCTCCCTGTGATCGACCTTGGGACTTGCCCAAGTAAAACAAACATAAAACCACGAGAGTAAAAATTGAACATATTAATTGTGGTATTCTCTTGACCGTTTCCGATTGCCGTCTACAACGCACGACACGATAAGAACAACTTCTTAAAAGCGACATTCTCGAATCGTCAGATGGCATGCACTTTGATTGTAAAGCTACTAAGAAAATTAAGATTAAAAACCATGAGTGCCGCATACTTCTCAAGTCTACTTTTCTCCTATCGAAGAAACAACCAAATATTGGTTTAGATTAAGCATGGAAGATGACGAGCATAAGGATCACAGCTAGTCAATTAAAACAAACATCCAACGTAAGAGGCTAAGCTATCACCAAGATTCCCAATAGGTGAGAAAAGACGAAGTAGTCTTATGCCAAAATAAAGACTAAGATGTTAGTCTTCTCATTAGGCTAGAAGTTCACAGCTCGCAACTTCACTTCGCTGGAGATGGTTCGTTCAGCTTTACTCTCCACAATCTGAATCAGGCTGTAGTGCTCTAGATCGATGAGTCCTTCCTTCGCATGTGATGGAGAGAGCCTGGTGTTGCTTCTCCAGTCGTTAAGGCACAACAATGCAATGTGTAGGAACAACGAAATTCAGATCTGCAAGAAAAATATAAGCACGGATAAGTTGTAGCAAAATGTCTAACAAGAGCAATGATGAAGAAATAAGAAAAGAAATAATCAGTTTCAAGCTAAAGGAGGATGAGCGTGGGGTTGTAGAAGGAATCTCAGCCGCAGGAAGAGCTTCGACCAAAGGCTCGAGTGTATGAGCGGGAGGAAGAAAGGCTAATCGGTCGCAGCGTATTGGGTTCCAATTCTATGCAATCTCGGCTGCCTGTTTGAGTGCACTCCCTTGTCCTTTTATGGCTGATGCTTTCTTTAAGGTCTGAATTGCTCGCGTAAATCCCGGGCGTGGTTTCAGCTTCGAGCGTGCAAATATGCACCGTTGGATTGCGGTGCTTCATCCTGTCACATATAAGAAAATAAGATACGTATGTTATGTGCAGATTTGGTAATTAAGCAGGACCAAACTTAGAAATCCAAATCTGCATGGAGCATTAAAAAAATCTTTCCAAAAGGATCCATTAATTTTGTATAATCAAAATATGGGGTTGTCGTATGGTCATTAGTGGCACGTATGCATGGAAAAACGTTAGACACCAAGATCTCAAATCAATGGCTTCCTTCTTTGCGCACAACACTCCCGGAGTAACTGCCGATAGATCTTCGATTCAAATGATATGCGCGTGATTCGGCTCCGTTGTAATCAATCACGCAAGGTTTGCGTGCTGTCACAGTCAACTCTCGGGTGGCTACAATCAATTCTCCTGATTTCTTGCCATATAAATGGCACGCATGAGATATAGACTGGAGGTAAATTGCGCAGTATTCATAGACATTTCAGACAGAGATGAGATGTTTAGCGTGATTGGTGGGATTTTATTTTGCTCAGTGTGCCCTGTGTGAATACTGGTATTATTTTCTCGATTTGAACGAATCAAGCAAATCATGCGAGATATATCTAAGATTCGTTCCATTGGATGGGTTGAGATTTCATCGAGTATCAACTCGCGTTTGCATGGCCTCCGTATATGCAATATGAACGTGTGAAGAGAAATCGCGAGGTGAAATGGTGGGCCCAACTTCAAAATGTCCAGTGGAATACCATATGCGTGAGAATTCTCATGCAATATTGCATGTGCGTGCATGGCCCATGATGGGTTGAGATGACGCTCCGTATGAGTATGGGTCATGCCATGGAGTTTGTATTGCAATAATCTCCGGATACTGAATGGGCAGTTAGGAATGCGTCTGAAGGGGTGCAACTCTTATAATAATCAGATGTTAATTAGAGGGACCTCGATCTTGAACAATAGCACGCATCAGATGTAAGACGGATGGCTGTCATTAATCAAAGTTCTCATGTTGCTCGAGTACGTGCAGTTTCGTTTTGAATGGGATATAGATAAACAACGTGGGGTGAAAAGTTGTGCAGTTGCAGTATAAATGAAAATGGGAGGAAAGAGACATACAACTTAGTATGCTTTGGATTTGGAGTGGACGTGCATGGGATATGGGGTCATAGGGTTTGATTTGATTTGGATAATTTGCATAAAAGCCCAAAAGAATTGGTGGATTTATTAGAAGGCCCGAAGAATCCTTGAGATTTTGCAAGTAGGTATCGTAAGATTACGCAATTTAGAGTCCAATGGGATATAGTAATGTTGAGATAGGTCATGAGTGGTGTCAAATCCCAAATCAACAATGATGCCTGAAATTGACTTCAACTGAGTGAAGTGCCCATCAAATCTTAACCTCGTGGAATTATGCTCAGATATTGACAGTGAACCAGAAAATTATACCAATGACAAATGAGGTGAAAAGCACACAAGCTCACTGTGCTAAGGCTCAGGAAGATCTTATTTGAACATTTAATTGTAATGAATTGTAGATTCATCACCCCCTTATGCTTGACTCATGCTAGTCCCGAGCAAGACAATTATTCAAAGAAAAAGAAAAGAAAAGGAACTCTGATCTTATGAGGTTTTCCATTGAGTAAACTCATTTCATATCTCTCTACTTAGCAATAGATGTGATTTTGAATCTTGAACTAAGAGTGAGGACGATTTATTTTACAAATAGTAGGGTGATGGATTCTCTAAAGATGGATGTCACTTAGGTCAAACGGCACCTGAGTATCAAGTTGAGCTTAGAATCCAATTGATCTATGAACTCTCATTTGACATTATTTCATACCATGATGAACGATAATGATCTACAACTTGAAGTCTCCCAATTGTCCAAGTGCTCGGTTCGTGTGCAAGCCCAATATCTTCTTAGCACTGACACTAACTGCGGGAGGTACAACTTCCCTTCCAAGTCGGATCACCCCCGTTAGCTTTATTAATGATTTGGTTGGCATTTGTAAGCTTTATTGAATAGGGTTCGACCATCTGCGTTCGAGATACGCCAACTCTGGCCCTACTGATGCCCTTTATCCACCTGCTCCTGTGGATTTTTAAATAGCCTCGACTATTAGCACTAGTTTTCTGCCAATTCTGGCACTGCTCAGGAGTAGTGGAAGCATCTTTATTATTAAAAGTAGAGCATACTTACATTATGTGTGGAGGTATTTTAATATACCTTCAATGTACGAATATTTTTGCTTTGCCAACTTAAAGATATAGCTTTTGGGGTCATGTTTCTCCCTTGGAAGGGCCCAACTCCCTAAGTATACGGGCCAAGAGTCATGGGTGGTAAGGGTTGAACACTTGTCTTTCTAGGATCCCTCAATTTGATAGAAGTGTCAAGTATACTTGACAATGTTGTTCAGATGGTTATCTTCATGTCTAACAAGGGATTCAAGGTCATCTAGTTTCTAATCCAATTTGTCTCTTTGGTAATTAAGCTAAAATAGCCTGAATGGCCTAAGTTACATCAACCTCTTGAGACTCCTATATAAAGGTGAGGTGGGGTCCTCAACACAGGTTCATGGATTCAAAATCTCATCAAATGCTTGGGTAAAAAAATGAAGATAGATGTGCCCAAATGGGAAACAAGATAGATCAGAATGAAAAGATTTTCGGCTCAAAGATAAAGATTTGGAAAAAAAAATTTGAAAAATTTTGCAATTTTTTTGGGATTTTTTTGGTAAAACAAAAAATTGAAACAAGAGTTAGGAAGACTCGAGGAATCCTAACTACCCCCTTATGCTTGAGATGTGCCGTGTCCTCATGGTGAACTATATGGAAGGTAAACACAATAGAGGACTCAGAATGCAGATGAGGCAAGGTGGTTTGGAGATCTAAGGTTCCATGCAAACTTTGAAAGACATTTTTTTTGAAAATATGCAAAAAAAAACAAACTATGTACAAGGATGGACGAAGATGGGTGGAATTCTTTTTGGTGGATTTTTTCTCTCTCTCTTTTTTTTCTTTTTTATTTTATGGGATTTTGGTGAAGAACGAAAGTGAATGGAGATATATACAAGTGAACGAGAGAAAAAATGAGAAGCGAAAGTCCGATGAAGAAGAAGAAAGAAGGGGGTGTCTGGATCACCCCCTTATGCTTATCCGTGACTTAGTCCCAAGGGACATAAGTTAGCATAATTGAGGTGCAGACACAAGATAAAAAGATGAACAGAAATGAAAAAGGATAACTATGGGGTGCCTCCCACAAAGCGCTGGATTTCACACCCCCAGCTGGGCACACAAGTTATGAAGGATATGGAGAGATCCTCAAGCGCATCATGGAAGCGTGGGCGTCGTATCGGATACGATGAAGAACGACTAGTCGCACTAGTTGTTCGGTGCAGCGGAATTTAAAAAAAATTTATTCGATGAAACCACATGATCCAAGAACCATTCTCGGATCGTTTCATCTATAACCACAGAAAGTATAATGCAATACCTCTTGAAGCGTGGTTGATCGAGTCTCTAAGAGAAGAGACCTCCTGTCTCAAGTCCGATCGTCGGAGAGATCGCTTGCGAGCGCGGGGATGAACCGCGGTGTCCTCGCAATCCAAGAAGTTGATCCAAGCACGGTTGCTCCTGATCTCGTCGTACGAGATCGAACGTCTCCTTCGCGGGCGAAGCACTCGAAGTAGACGGAGAACCGCAGAGCGTCGAAGCGGTAGCACGAAGGCGAGGGCGACGACGATTCCCTCCACTAGGGTGGACGGCCACCAAGAGGAAGAGGGAGAGAGGGCTGTCGAGTATGAGAGAAAGAGAGAGAGAGTTTTGCTACAATAGCATGTGTTAAGAGAGAGCCAAGGGTGCCTCTCTATTTATAGGGTTTTGGGATCCATGGATCTCAATCCATGTGTCACATAAAATCAATGGTTGAGATTGATTTATGTCAATCCAATGGTCAAGATTGTTGTTGGTAAAAGCCAATAACTTGTGATTTAATTTGATAAAATATATTTGATAAATCAAATAAATATTAATACCAAATTAAACCAACTAAATAAGGAGTGACAAAATAAATGAGAGCCTCCTTCCCAATTGGGAGGAGTGGACGGCCACCAATTCCATGAAGGAATTGGTGCCGCCCCCCTCTTCCCATATGGGGAGGGCAATCCCATGGATTCCCATGGGATTGCATATCTCCTTGTTTTTCTCTCAACTTATTTTCCAATAATTTTATTCACCAAAAATAATTCTCAATTAATTTTGGGAATATTGCAATCTTGACATTGGAATATTGTGAATCACATTCACAACCCAAAACAAAATGTAATTTACATTTTCAATTAATTAGACAATGTGTATCCAATACACATTAATAATTAATCTACTAATATAAATTATATTGTACTCTCTCTAATACATTATAAATCACATTTATAATATATTAGGAATAATTGGATATTACTATCCACATTATTCTTATCCATAATAATTAAATCTCATTTAATTATGTTGGATAATTTCTCATACATCATGATAATTAAATCACATTTAATTATCAACTTCTCTTTGCTTAGATCGTATGGAATTGCTCTTAAACCATTTAAGAACAATGCTATTTCTCCTCAGATACTTGGAGATAAGGACAGGGCGATTGTATTGTTCCACGTATAGTGACTTGGATATTGAGATCACATCTCAAATCCAGATCCCGTGGACCTCTCATAGATGCTTGATTAAATCAAGACCGTAAACCTAATCTTCTCATTGCATCTGAATCTCATTCAGATCAATGTCCAGTACATGGACTAAGATTAGGTCACTTCTCTAATGAGAGGAGTCACTAAAATCCATACCTGTTTCATCACTCCCTCGGAATGGAAGCGTCATGGTTATACAATCGTTTATGATCAAATCACCCTTCAGGTATTCCTAATACCTGCACATCCTGCATACTGGAAGACTCATGATCATCATGAAGATAAAGATCACTTTTATACTGTCATCTTCATAGTCTGATCATTAAGTTTCTCAATCTTGGTCCTTGGGATATGGTACAGATCATATGCTTTCACAAAGCATATATCTTACCTTCAAATTCATATCATGCTTCTAAAGCATGATGACCATGCATGGAATTTGGTCAATCCCAATACCTCATGAGTGAGCTCATGTCTCCCGGTTCACAAGTGAACTTGTATGATCCCTTTGAGAGATCATATTACTCATATGCCCTTACATGCACACCAACTCGCCGGTGTATAGACCTTGATTAGGTCATCAACCTATTGGTCTGCCAAATGTACATGCTCAGACATATAGTAATATATCTGTCTCTGGTCAGAGGATGTTTGCCTGTGATGTGACAGTATTCATCATAGGTCTTTGGTTATCTCGATCTCGTTAAGTCAACTTATTGACTCAACTAATCTGATACCTCCGAATCAATATTCCTATGAAGAGGACCTGCATCAAGAGGTCGATCAGATATCAGTCTAATGAGATGGGATTGCCATCTCCCACTCAGACTGGAGATCACTACTTGTTAATCATTGATGATGCTTGATGAGTCCTCTATCTAACTCCTTAGATATTCATCCAAGCATCAGCCTCTATGATTCAATCATTGAATCAACAGCTGTATGATTATCAAGTTGGCCACGGTACATAACCCTTATTGTACAGAGGGACCTTATAGTGCATTCATTCATTCAATATCAGAAAGGGAGTGAAACAAAACATCAATAACTTTTATTGATAAATCATTTATTACAATAACATTTATTGTAGGAATGGTTCGCCTCGGGCTCACATTGCTAACAATCTCCCACTAGCCCTCAGAACCATTCAGGAACAAGCCTTAAACCCATACTCATTACATGCTGGTCAAAAACCTTCTGTGTCAGAGGTTTGGTAAGAGGATCAGCAACGTTGTCGGCGGAGGCCACCTTGGTGATGATGATGTCACCACGCTTTTGAATCTCCCGAATGATGTGGTATTTCCTTTCTACGTGCTTGCTCTTCTGATGCCATCTGGGTTCCTTCGCCTGGGCAATGGCTCCCGTGTTATCACAGAGTAGCGGGATGGGAGTATCAGAGGAAACTACGCCAAGCTCCTGGACGAACTTGCGCAACCACACCGCCTCCTTTGTAGCATCCGATGCGGGAATGTATTCGGCTTCTGTTGTTGAATCTGCCGTAGTGTCCTGCTTCTTGCTTCTCCAGCTCACAGCACCACCGTTCAACAGGAACACAAACACTGATGTCGACTTTCGATCATCAATATCTGATTGGAAGTCAGAATCTGTATATCCCAAGACTTGGAGATCACCATCTCCATAGACCAAGATGTAATCTTGCGTCCGTCTAAGATATTTGAATATGTTCTTTACTGCATTCCAGTGTTGTTCTCCATAGCAGGATTGGTAACGACTTACCACTCCCACTGCATGGCAGATATCTGGCCTGGTACACATCATGGCATACATTAAGCTTCCTACGGCTGATGCATAAGGACATCCAGCCATGGCCTTCTTTTCCTCAACAGTTTGAGGAGCCATTCCTTTAGATAGGTGGATACCATGTCTTAAGGGTAGGAATCCTTTCTTGGAACTATCCATACGGAATCGTTCAAGAATCTTCTTAATGTATCCTTGTTGTGACAATCCCAGTATCCTCTTCTCTCGGTTTCTGAACAGCTTCAGACCCAAGATGTAAGAGGCTTCTCCAAGATCTTTCATCTCAAAGGTATTGGACAGCCAAATCTTCACACTGGTCATCATCCCTGTATCATTCCCAATGATAAGGATGTCATCTACATAAAGCACGATGAACACGATGGCGCTCCCACTAAGCTTCTTATACACACAAGGTTCATCAGGATTCTGCACAAAATCATAACTCTTTATGGTTTCGTCAAATCTGATGTTCCAGCTACGAGAAGCTTGCTTGAGCCCATAGATGGATTTCTTCAGCTTGCATACTTTGCCATCCTCAGTTATGAAGCCCTGGGGCTGCTCCATGTAGATATCCTCCTCGAGGTATCCATTGAGGAAAGCCGTCTTGACGTCCATCTGCCAGATGTCGTAGTCAAGATATGCAGCTATAGCTAGCAATGCCCTGATGGATTTAAGCATAGCCACAGGAGAGAATGTCTCATCGTAATCGATGCCTTCTCTCTGTGTGTAGCCCTTGGCTACGAGCCGTGCCTTGAAAGTCTCTACTTTCCCATCAGGTCCCCACTTTCTCTTGAAGATCCATTTGCACCCAATGGGTTTTACCCCTTTAGGTGGATCCTCTAGGGTCCATACACCATTCTTATGCATGGAGTCAACTTCTGACTTCATTGCTAGCATCCATCTATCCATGTCATGATCCGCGAGTGCTTCATCAAATGAAGTAGGATCACTGTCAGTTTCACCTGACACATGGAATCCATACCTTTCAGGTGGTGCAACCACCCTCGAACTCCTTCGAAGAGGTATAGGTGTTTCATCTTTATTTATCTCTTCAGTTTCTGGTTCAGGAAGCTCAGAGTCCTCAGGGGACTCAATGAGTTCCTCTACTTCACTTTTGTCTTGACCTTTAAGGAAATCATCCTCTAGAAATTTCACATCTCTAGAGACAAAAACCTTTTGGGTCTCAGGGTCATAAAGTTGGTATCCAATACCATCTTTAACGTACCCAATGAAGTAGCACTCACGAGAGCGAGATTCTAGCTTACTTGCATCCACATTCTTTGCATGGACCAAGCAACCCCAAACCCTTAAGTGATTAACACTAGGTTTGGTTCCATACCATAACTCATGAGGAGTCTTAGGTACAGATTTGCTAGGAATCTTATTTAGGATATATATTGCAGTCTCTACTGCATATCCCCAGAAACTAAGTGGTAAATGTGCTTTACTCATCATTGACCGAACCATATCCATGATGGTTCTGTTGCGTCTTTCAGCAACACCATTAAGTTGGGGAGTTCCAGGAGGAGTGAGATTGGAAATAATTCCATTCTCTTTAAGGTATTCCTTAAATTCATCTGATAGGTACTCGCCACCTCGATCAGATCGAATTCGTTTAATCTTCCTATTGGTTTGGTTCTCAACCAAAACCTTGAACTCTTTGAACTTTTCAAAGGTTTCAGACTTATGACGTAATAGGAAGATAAACCCGTATCGCGAATGGTCATCAATAAATGTCAAATAATATCGATATCCATTTCGAGTCGCGGTACTGAAGGGACCGCATACATCAGTATGTATTAAGTCAATAATACCTTCACATCTTGTAACCTTGTTACGGAAAGGCATCCTGGTCATTTTACCTCGAATACAATGTTCACAGGTAGGTAAAGGCTGAACCTGTAGGAAATCCAAAGGTCCATCCTTTATCAATCTATTGATCCTATCAACAGATAAATGACCAAGCCTTTGATGCCAAATCATGTTTGAATGATTTATATTACTCCTGGATCTTTTAGGGTTTTTATTAGTGGTTGTAACATTCATGACATGCTCATTAATGCACAATTCATAGAGTCCTCCAGAAGTCAAAATACCCTCTGCAATATATTTATCATAATGATTTATGACTAATTTATTACAAAATAGGAATGAATATCCACTTCTAACTAGCTTAGATACAGATATCAAATTCCTTCTGACTTCAGGTACATAAAGACACTCTTTAAGTACTAGGACTCTTCCACTAGATAATGATAGTCTGCAGGTCCCGACGGCGACTGCTGCAACACTTGCATCAGATCCCATCTGGATGACTATCTCCCCTTCCTCAAGCTGTCTAGTTTCCTGAAACAAATGCAACAAATTGCATACATGAACAGAAGCACCAGAATCAACTACCCAACTTCCTTCTCGTCCAACGAGAAAGCTGGTTTCAATGATAAGAGTAGATTTCATACCTGCTGGGGCTTTACCTTTGTCGACCGACTTCAGGTAATCTGGGCAATTTCGCTTCCAGTGCCCCGGCTTCTTGCAGTGGTGACAGACGTCGGTTTTCTTCGACGCCATTAAAGTGGATGCATTGGAAGATGAGGCAACACTTTGTCCCTTCTTCTTTCTCTTCTGGGCCGGGCCCTTCCGAGAACCTTGCTTCCGACCGCGCTTCCCTTTGACCTGTGCAACCATTGCAGTGCCAGAGGGACCATCTTTCTTCATTACGTCTTCTGCAGACTTTAATGCAGCAAGAAGCCCAGCATTTGTCAGTTCCAGCTTATTCATGTGGAATGACACTACAAAGTTATTGAAAGATTTGGGCAATGACAGCAGAATGAAATCAGATTGCATGTCTGCATCCATCGTCGCCCCCAGAGTCTCAAGCTCTGACAAGTACCCAAACATTTTGAGTACATGATCGCGGACCGAGGTCCCTTCCTGCATCTTGCAGCGAAGAAGATCTTTCATAACATTGTACCGCTGGGTGCGGTTAATGTCACCAAACATATCCTTTAGATTCTGCATGATATCCTGGCAAGTACTCATCTCCACATGTTGCTTCTGAAGAACATTGGAGAGAGAACCCAAGATATAGCATCTAGCCAAGACATGATCTTCATCATACTTGTCATTATATGCTTTGTCTTCCTTAGATTTAGGGTTTTCAAGTTTGTTTTCATGGAGCACATAACTGATGCGCTCTGCCGAAAGCACAAGCTCCAAATTACGGATCCAATCCGAGTAATTTGTCCGGTCAATTGGTTGACCTCCAGAAGCCTGTTCAGTGGGTTCATGGCCTTCATTTTCTGAAATTGAGAATGCACTATATTAGAACATATAATCATATATTCAATTTAATTTTATTTGATTAAGTCATTTTAAATCAAATTAGTCTTGCTATGTCAACTATGAAAGTTTATTCCCTTATTCACTTTCAAAGTAGGAGATATACTTACCAATATATCTCAAGCAAGAACTGGGATCTCCTCTTTATCGTTGTCATATCCTAATAATATGAGAACTTATGACTCCGATAAAGAGAAGCGGGAACACATTCCGCCTTACAAGTCCAACTTGCATTTCCCAATTCGGTCTTTAATACCCGAGCCCACCAACCCTAAGGTGATGTTGACTCGTCATTAATTGAACCAACCGTCAACAGGAATACAACTCGCTATGCGCAATCCAATATCGCCCCAATAATATGAGGACCCGATATTGGGGTCACTACGCATACGTCCTTACTCTTTCGAGAAGCGACGAGCCCGATCCAAACGGATCATATGTGGGAGTTGTCACTTCGGACAGGCGTCTCCCACATATAATATTTGGCGACGAAACCCTTCGCCTTGACGGGAGACCATGGATGTCACTTATGTGATCCTCCATCTCTTATTCAAATTTAATTAATTACTATGAATCTCATTCATATAATTAATTCTTCCAAGGGAATTATTAACTCTAATCATATTAGAGTATTCTCAATTGGATATAATTAACTTAATCATATTAAATTAATTATCAATCCAATTTAATCAATCAAACTTAGTTTTATGCTTGAATATACATATATGATATTATTCTCAAAGTACGTATTAATTCAAATTTTAATAATTATAAAAATACATCATAATCCCTCGGACATTATCCCGGCCCTACCCGCTGTCATGGCCAGTACCGACGGGAGTGGGGCGGACCACATACGTTGCAACCCGCTGACCAGCGATCCCCGACTAGACAACATATCCACCTCGGGAAAGGATAATGCCAAATTGATTATTTTGTACTTGAGATGATCATCGGTTCTTCAACCGAAATTATACCATATAGTAATCAAAACAATTTTGATTTTAAGGAAATTTGCTAGGTAAATTCCCAAGCCCTATTCAAGCAAGAAGTTTGATGATTGTAATTCCAATTAAGGTTTAGATCAAATCTAATCATCTAATTGGTTGGGGCCAAGTCAATTAGGCAAATAATCATGTTTCAATATTTCACAAATATTTTTCAAGATTATTTCACGAAATTAACAATTAATTTCTCTAATTGACAATCACTTGGTTCTAGATTAGGAAAGCAATTTCAGCAGTGACCCCTACTTACTAAAATTGGCATATCTCAATCATATTAAATCCAAATTAAGCAAAGTCAATTTCTAAAGTTTGCTAATTTGATTTAGGACAGAACCTAAGTGATGTTTCACGCATTTCGAGGTAAGTCTAAACAATAATTAACATTTTAATCACGTTCAGATTCACAGTTCCCGCAACAGTGCATACATGTCCATTAAAACGACCATATCTCGAGCATACGAAATCCGATTTACGCAAACTCAGATCCTATGGTTTCCTTATTTAATGGGGAACATAATCCAAGTATAAAATTCGTGTTTAAACAATTTAAACAGTGCCGAATTTCTTTACTAAACAGATCTGCGAAATCAAATGCGATGAAAACTTTCGCTACCTTAGCGAACCCAAGTCGTCCTTGGTTAACGAATCACTATTCGAAACCGTCGACCTAAGGCTCTGATACCACTTAAAGGATACGGAGAGATCCTCAAGCGCATCACGGAAGCGTGAGCGTCGTATCGGATACGACGAAGAACGACTAGTCGCACTAGTTGTTCGGTGCAGCGGAATTTAAAAAAAATTTATTCGATGAAATCACATGATCCAAGAACCATTCTCGGATCGTTTCATCTATAACCACAGCATGTATAATGCAATACCTCTTGAAGCGTGGTTGATCTAGTCTCTAAGAGAAGAGACCTCCTGTCTCAAGTCCGATCGTCGGAGAGATCGCTTGCGAGCGCGGGGATGAACCGCGGTGTCCTCGCAATCCAAGAAGTTGATCCAAGCACGGTTGCTCCTGATCTCGTCGTACGAGATCGAACGTCTCCTTCGCGGGCGAAGCACTCGAAGTAGACGGAGAACCGCAGAGTGTCGAAGCGGTAGCACGAAGGCGAGGGCGACGACGATTCCCTCCACTAGGGTGGACGGCCACCAAGAGGAAGAGGGAGAGAGGGCTGTCGAGTATGAGAGAAAGAGAGAGAGAGTTTTGCTACAATAGCATGTGTTAAGAGAGAGCCAAGGGTGCCTCTCTATTTATAGGGTTTTGGGATCCATGGATCTCAATCCATGTGTCACATAAAATCAATGGTTGAGATTGATTTATGTCAATCCAATGGTCAAGATTGTTGTTGGTAAAAGCCAACAACTTGTGATTTAATTTGATAAAATATATTTGATAAATCAAATAAATATTAATACCAAATTAAACCAACTAAATAAGGAGTGACAAAACTAATGAGAGCCTCCTTCCCAATTGGGAGGAGTGGACGGCCACCAATTCCATGAAGGAATTGGTGCCGCCCCCCTCTTCCCATATGGGGAGGGCAATCCCATGGATTCCCATGGGATTGCATATCTCCTTGTTTTTCTCTCAACTTATTTTCCAATAATTTTATTCACCAAAAATAATTCTCAATTAATTTTGGGAATATTGAAATCTTGACATTGGAATATTGTGAATCACATTCACAACCCAAAACAAAATGTAATTTACATTTTCAATTAATTAGACAATGTGTATCCAATACACATTAATAATTAATCTACTAATATAAATTATATTGTACTCTCTCTAATACATTATAAATCACATTTATAATATATTAGGAATAATTGGATATTACTATCCACATTATTCTTATCCATAATAATTAAATCTCATTTAATTATGTTGGATAATTTCTCATACATCATGATAATTAAATCACATTTAATTATCAACTTCTCTTTGCTTAGATCTTATGGAATTGCTCTTAAACCATTTAAGAACAATGCTATTTCTCCTCAGATACTTGGAGATAAGGACAGGGCGATTGTATTGTTCCACGTATAGTGACTTGGATATTGAGATCACATCTCAAATCCAGATCCCATGGACCTCTCATAGATGCTTGATTAAATCAAGACCGTAAACCTAATCTTCTCATTGCATCTGAATCTCATTCAGATCAATGTCCAGTACATGGAGTAAGATTAGGTCACTTCTCTAATGAGAGGAGTCACTAAAATCCATACCTGTTTCATCACTCCCTCGGAATGGAAGCGTCATGGTTATACAATCGTTTATGATCAAATCACCCTTCAGGTATTCCTAATACCTGCACATCCTGCATACTGGAAGACTCATGATCATCATGAAGATAAAGATCACTTTTATACTGTCATCTTCATAGTCTGATCATTAAGTTTCTCAATCTTGGTCCTTGGGATATGGTACAGATCATATGCTTTCACAAAGCATATATCTTACCTTCAAATTCATATCATGCTTCTAAAGCATGATGACCATGCATGGAATTTGGTCAATCCCAATACCTCATGAGTGAGCTCATGTCTCCCGGTTCACAAGTGAACCTGTATGATCCCTTTGAGAGATCATATTACTCATATGCCCTTACATGCACACCAGCTCGCCGGTGTATAGACCTTGATTAGGTCATCAACCTATTGGTCTGCCAAATGTACATGCTCAGACATATAGTAATATATCTGTCTCTGGTCAGAGGATGTTTGCCTGTGATGTGACAGTATTCATCATAGGTCTTTGGTTATCTCGATCTCGTTAAGTCAACTTATTGACTCAACTAATCTGATACCTCCGAATCAATATTCCTATGCAGAGGACCTGCATCAAGAGGTCGATCAGATATCAGTCTAATGAGATGGGATTGCCATCTCCCACTCAGACTGGAGATCACTACTTGTTAATCATTGATGATGCTTGATGAGTCCTCTATCTAACTCCTTAGATATTCATCCAAGCATCAGCCTCTATGATTCAATCATTGAATCAACAGCTGTATGATTATCAAGTTGGCCACGGTACATAACCCTTATTGTACAGAGGGACCTTATAGTGCATTCATTCATTCAATATCAGAAAGGGAGTGAAACAAAACATCAATAACTTTTATTGATAAATCATTTATTACAATAACATTTATTGTAGGAATGGTTCGCCTCGGGCTCACATTGCTAACAAGTTAGAGGTACACTTTACCTCGAGTGTGTGTTGCATCCATATTGAATTGATTGCATTGCGGCTGGAGGTCTAATTTGGGAACCATGAAATTGAGTGGAACACCCGGATGGATCTTAGTGTGGGTGCGAATAGTCGGAGGAATGAAGGTGTGAATGAATTGCAGTTCCGAAATCACAAATAAATTGTCTGGTATTCATGATGGTAGTAGAGAGGGGTGGACTTGACCGAACATCCTGAAGAAGGTAAAGGAGTGTTGCGAGATGGGATGAGGCTCCTCTATGGGTAGAATGAACTCTGTCTGTTCCGATGGGTCATGATTGCAATTGGGAAGATTGAGGACTTTCATGATGTTCTCGGATTGACCATGGTTTATTTGTGTTGTGGCACCCTCGTACATATGTGATGGTATCTCTTTCTCTACCTTGAGATTATGATCAATGTCCATAATGGTCAATATGTCATCCTCAATTTTTGAAATTTCCTTCGACCATTTGGGGCTATCCTCAAAAATTGTATTATGCAGTAGATGTGAGGATGTATAAACAGATGATGTCTCTTTGTATGAGTGAGATTCTGAGAAAAGTAACTCAAGACAATGGTCTTCTCCCTCATGGATCAAGCTGACATCTAGCAATAAAGAACTCATACTCGAATTATGTGATTTATCAAACCATGATGGAACAAGCTTGTGAAGGGAATGATCATACTCAAATGGATTAGGGAAGTCCTCAATTTCACTCCAAAATGAATCAGGAGAGAGTGACTCATCCCGATATGTAACCGACTTGATGATCAAGGGTGGAAAATGAGGGTTGGTCATCATTGTTGGCAACTCTTCTTGATCAAGTTGGTTTAGAAAAGGTTCAGAGATGCCATATATGGGCTCGCCCATGCAAGATTCAGCATGAAGGACTTCTGACTCATGGTCAGGGGTACAAGGAAAGAAAGTGGAGGGGGATTGCTCGTCCCTGGAAGGAAGGTCAGGGGCAAGGTGGTAAGTGTGGTTTTTCACATGATGGTTCAATTTTTGCTTATTTTTCGCATAATCACAGTATTGGTCACTCGAGATGGATTGGAACTTCTTATCTGGGAGCTTATCTCTATCCATAACTTTAGGCAGATTGGGTTGGAATTTAGGGATCGAAGATGTAGGGGTGAGGTACTGTAAATATGACTCTTCATCTTGTCTCATTCTGAAATCTAAAACCTCAAGTCGTTGATCAAATTCCTTAGGGCTTATACAGTCGGGTGAGGTTTGTTTGAGTATTCTGAGTTCACGAAGATCCCTATTCATGGCTTCTATTTGAGCTAGGAGTTGAAGGCTGAATGGGTCGACCGTAGAGGTCTGAATTTTGCTCAAAATCTCGGTTTCCTTCATCCTAAATAGGGTAGGTGACAATGAGGAGGAACGATTGAGAGAAAATCCAAGATGAATTCACACATCTCTCGCTCACCCGTCAAGCAAAACACTAGTCAAGTTCCAAGCAATTTATGGGCTCTATTTTATGGTGACCATTTGAATTTAGTCCACTTTCAAATTATGAATTTTGTCAAGTTGATTAGGTCCAATTCAAATAAGCGCAAATTTAGTGATCTTGATTCTTTAAGGGAAAAACCACAAAGATGCAAATGATGCGTGCACAGTTAGAGATACATACCTGGATCTGGCATCTACAATGCAATATGCTTCACAGAATATTAAATCTAATCAGGCACATGCAATCCTAGAATGCTATGATCCTAGATAAATCTAGCAATATGAGTGCACGTAAGTATTTTTGGTGTTTTTTTATTTTTTTGTTTTTATGTTTTTATGTTTTTATTTTTTTTGAGAAAACCGCCCAGATTACAAAAAAGTTAATCTAAATGCAGTGCAAAAATAAAACCTAAGTTATTACAAGAAATAATATGGAGGGGTTGAGAAGAGAAGAATGTCTACTCTAAATTACAGATCAGTAGAAAAATATAAGGAATTTTAAATTAACTACGGGATAAAAATAGCAGTAGGAAAAAATGATTCGTCAAATTGATGTGCGGTCCTAGATAGGTGTGCCTGGTGTCAATGGATAAAAAGTGGTCGTCGGGCGGTTGGACAGGCTTCTGCTCGTCACTTCGTAGTCGAACCGAGTTTCCTTCGAGCGTCAGGTACCTGAAAAGAAGAGCGACATCAGATTGACAAATCAAAGTGCAAAAGAAAAGAAAAACAGACACATACGCTTCGCCTCCCCGGAAACGACGCCAAAAATTGATCGTCGAAAATCGAAGTGCGTAAATCGATATAAAATCGAGTCGTTGTGCACAAAAGATAGAGGACAAATCAATAATAAAATTTGTATCCGAAACTCAAATTAACAAAACACACATGAGATGTGTGCGTGTATAGTAGAGAGTTACGGGTCGAACACTGGGAGGCATATTGGATATGTGTCAAACTATCATTCCTATGCAAGATGACTCTGAATCAAAGAGAGTGAATATCAATTGCAACTTGGATAAGAAAGACAACATTTGCAAATAAAGTTCTCATTCAAATGGTTTAATCATTCAAAATAGCGTATAACTTCTGATCAACACGAATTAGAACTGACATGATAAATGCAGCATGACAAGAAGATATCGGAGTACCGGCAACAAAAAAATCAAATGTTAAAACTCGGATTATTCAAATCAGCATGTAAAAACCGTAAGCTTCTCTGTCTTGCATTATCCAAAAGGCATGAAGCCCGTTAGATATGGGGGATGTGTGTGTAACACTCAAAATACGGACTCGTATTTTTTCTTCGCAAAGCAATGAAAGAGAGAAATAAACAAGGACGAATCTTGTCCCTGGCAACAATGCCATCCGATGAACCGCAAAAGTACCGACTTAATATGACGTTTTATCGTAGCGCAAGATGTGATTTTGGATCTATGCAGAATCGACCACATGATTGAATATGTGGCAATGAATTTTTACTTGGCAAGCATACCAAGGTAGAATACATGGACACAAGCCTCCTTGTCGATTAAACAAAGATTATTGATTAAAAATAAATGATTAAATTAACTGATCTAGGTCTTCTTAATGCAGACAGAATGCACATCACAAAACCATGCAATCAAACATGCACAAAATAATCATGCAAAGACAGACATGCAAGACAAAGATTTATTGGATAAGATGCATGAAAAGAAAGTATATTTTTATTGATTTTTAAGCACATAATGCAAAGTATAATGAACACACAACACGCTTCTTTTTATTTTATTTCCTTATGCACAGTAAATGAGTTACAAAATGCAAGAAAATGTAATGCATGAAATGATGATCCATATGTATTTTATTTGGTTTTTTAGCAATTAAAAGATGCAATATGCTAGACATATGATGCATGCTAACAGAATGAATATGCATGAAATTATCCCTTTAAAATAATCATACTATTGAGTAGAAACAAAAGATTCCAATTTCAATATCAATTGAAGCACAAATATATATCACAACTCTAACAAAGCATTAAAATGAGGAGCAAATGGCATAATTAATCGTGTAAAATTTATCATATAAAATTGTGCGTCAAACCAGGGAAAAATCATGGCATAATGAAGAGCGCAAAATTAGCAACATAATGAAATTGAAATAATTTCATTTTGAGTTCATATGCAGAAGTTATGAATAAAAGAGTGCAAGGGTATAATTGTAATCAAAATATGAAGATAAAATTCATAAAATTTGCATATAGGTCCTTCAGAGGGGCATAATGCAATAATCAAAATCGGCTGGGCCTCTTCATAAATTTCCTAAATGTGCATGTTAGGAACGTGCACTTGGGAAGGATGATTTTGCAATTATAGAAAGATGTAGGGCTTGGATGCAAAATACCTATCCCGCATGCACGTTGCACAAATGTGTGCTAGGTTCGAGAGCCGGTGAGGATCGATGCAAGTGCCTCGAGCCACATATCATCCCGAGGTGCCTCAGAGGTGGCTCGGCTCCACGGAGCCTTGTAGCTTTGGCGAAGTGACATGAACACATCGGGGTCGTTGGATGGCCACTGAGGTGGCACCATCCAATGGTATCTGCTCACTTAGGATGTTCTCCTTTGTCATGAAGATGGCGACACTAATGGGCCTTCGGCGTGGGGCCATCCGTTGCTCCGTGCTTCCATGCAATGCCTGAAGGTCGTCGGAGCTTCCTGGGTTCCGCATGAAGAAGCTGATAGTGATAGGAGAAGCTAGCGGTGGCTGGCGTGTGGTGGCAGTGAGACCTCGCCGAAGGAGGAGCTCAAGAACAGAGCTCCTTCGAGGCGTCTGACTGATGATGATGTACCTGTAGGGTGGTTAGATAGAGATAGCCGCAGCATACTGAGTGGAATGGCGGGTGAGTGGAGTGAAGAAAGTGACACACGTGGTGTGTCCTCCTCCACCTCCAGCGGGGGAGAAGGTTTATAGGTGATGAAGGTTGCGGCGGAAGGAGATGGTGATCGGGGTTGTTGGTGATGATGCTAGTGGTGAAGTGAAGGTGGAGCGGTAGTGAATTGATGGCTGGAAGAAGTATGCTTAGTGAAAATATAAGAAAAACAGAGAAAAAGAAGGAAGAGAGAGTACCGATCGAAGATGAATCAACGATGGGGGAGGAGGCCTAGGATGAGCTCGGAGGAGCTCGGGGTCTTCCCTCCACATTCTCGATCGGAGCATGGGGCTCAAACAGTGGAAGGACCACCATGACAAGGCCAGCTGACCATGGGTCGCACGTGAGTATCGTCGACCGTCTTTGCCCCTTGATTCATCCTTCGTTTATCACAGGGAGGAAGAGGGTGGTTGGGATCTGGCCACGTGATAATGGACGAGTGTGAAGGTGGGTGAAGGTTCGGAATTTAAGGGGTGGAGATAGGATATTACAGTGGCAGAGGGCATTTTTGCAACTGTTGCAGATGGCCGTAGGAATAGGATCGATGCATGTTAATGCCCAAGCGAATCGGAGGGGAGTGAGGGCGACGTGGAAGGGCTGTTAAAGAGTGAGTTTAGTGGTGGCAACGACTACAGTAAAGGGCCAAAGGGTGGGGTAAACGAGGGAATCATGGGGTAGTGAGGGGGCGACGGAGGGGGAAGACAGAGCTAGAGCCATTGGATCTTGCGATCCAACGCCCCAGAAGAGGGCAGAAGGTAGCGATCAAATGGAGTTGATCCAAGGGTAGAGCTCAAAGTGCAAGGGGACAATCAAGATGAGAGCCTGGGATTAATCCTACGTGGGGAAAGAAAGGGTGACATGGAGGGCTTGTAGCCGTTGGATGTGAAGTGATCATGTACTTGTGTTGAGGACGAGAGTGGGCGGTGTGGATTTCGTCAGAGGGACGTGGATCAAGGGTTGTGGGTGAGGTGGAGAGAAGCGGTTGAGATAAAGTAGGAGGATGAGATCCAAGGGCAGAGAGAAGAGACGGGTGGTGCGAGGAGAAAGGGCTGCGTGGCGACCCTAGAGCACGCCACATGGCCCATTCAATTTATTCAAAAATAGGAAAATGAGGAGAAATTCTAAAAGAAATACAAGGTGGTAAAACTAAGAAAAAGTCAAAACATGAAATTGTAGATCTTGAGGAGATCTACACATTTCATGTTGGGCAAAAGGCCAAAATAGATTAAATAAACAACATAAAATTTTTGAGAGCATTTTTAATAGATAAAACACTACATTTTAATGGTTTTGTGATTTTTTATTTATTTTAAAGCCCAAAATAAATATCTACAATATTTAATATATGTTTTTGGGTGTTTTCAACAGGAAATACGACAAAAAAATAAAAGGGGTTAATTTTCATGCAATAATTAGGGTTATTCAGAGGAAGAGGGTCAATTGCTAATTAAAGTTAATTATCGACGATTTTTGTTAATTTGTTTATGCTCAGAGTATAATAAAGTAATATAATGTTGATAAATTAGAGATTTATCACAAATACATGGACACTATAGATTAAATTTTCTAATTGGTTCCTAAAATTAGTGGTCAATCTACTCTAAGGAGCCAACTAGGTCAAGTACGCAAAACACAACACAATGGATGTATGATTTTTTTATGGATTTTCATGAAATAATTTTATGCTACAGAATGATGAAAAATGCAACTAAAGACACACAACACATCAACAAACACACAATTACATTTAAGCTCCTGAATTCACATCATATCCATTTAAGGCATCACGCATAAATAGGTCCAAAGTTATACTAAATAATCCATCATTTCAATGTATGTGTTATTCCAATTCAATTCAATGACCAATTCATCAATTCTCAATTTAATCTCCAATAGCCCTAGACAAGTCAGGAACTTAATCCCAATGAGAAACTAAACAGGCGCTCTGATTATTTAAAATGATTTTAAGGAAAATTAGGGAGGTTTAATTGAGCATTAAAACCTTAAGCAAGTAATTCCAAATTAAAACATCAAGTTGAAAGTCCAGGTCTTTCTTTTTTTTTTCAGCAATGTATACAAAGTCACATCCGAGAGGTAACTATGTCACATTAAAGAGCACGAAACATGCTTCTAAACAAGATCAATTTTGTTAAAATTGGAATTATGGATCACAAGATATTAATTATGCAAGATTGGGACTTAATTACAAAAAAATGAAAAAATATAACAAAAATATCTAAAAGTGACTAAAATGCAATATTTCCAAACTGCTAGGTTAAATGTGCAAATTAGCCATGCATAGGTGTATAAATGCAAATATAATAAGTCAGTTGGGCTTATCTACAAATTTTCAAGATAGCACAGGCTCTGCATGTGTTGTACCTAAATGTAATTCTCCAAACTTGTGGCCCAAGCATTGCAAATTACCCAGGCATGTGATGTAGCTCAAGTGGGGGCTAGGCTCAGGCTGCAGCTTCGGCCTGGACTATATGGCGCTACATGGTAGCTTACGGGTAGGATCATGCGCACAATCCTCAGGGATGAAACGTTGCTTTGATGGAGAATCTAGGACTTGATCTCAGCCGTTAAATCATATTGGGGTGATCTGATCCAACAACTGCTGCTATTTGTTGCATCTCCTTCCTCAACTGCATACGGTGGTCCTCAATGGAGCTTCGGTGAGGTTTATGCTGCTCCTCCACGCTTATTGGCTGCTCCTGATCATCATGGAAAAATGCTGATCGACTAACAATGTAGTCAAATATCCCAACATGGTGCTGAGAGCTCTGTGGAGTCTGATCAAGCTCTGTATGCTAGGCTTCGGCCAATGTTTGGCGAATGAAGGTCCTGCATGGTTAGGCGCAATCCCAAGAAAAATGTGAAGCAATGGAGGTAGGAATTAGGTGAACTGGGGCTTGTCGGAGGCGGGGGAAGGTGAGCCCCAAATGGGTCATAGCCATGTGCAAGGGTTGTGATCGATGTGTGTGTGTGTGTGGGGGGGGGTGATGGAGAATCGGAGGGACAGAGAGACGATGCGCACGAAGATGTAGAGCGATCATTGAAGGTCGAGGGGTTGTGAACTAGTGAAGTAGGTGTGTATGCATGTGAAGAAAAAATTGAGAAATTAAGAAGCAAAGAATGAAAATCTTACCTAGAGAAGAGGGTGAAGAACGAGGAGGAACTTAGAGGTGGAAAATGAGCCAAGGAGTGAGGCCTAGAACCTCGAATCGGTGCTCTACACACCAGCTGTGCGCAAAGCTCAAGTAGGTCCAAGTGGTGCATCCGACAAGGGGTTTACACCTTGGATCATGCTAGAGACAAGGTCTCTGTCATCACTTGCTCTTCCTCTCTCTTCCTATCATGAAGAAGAAGGTGTAAGCTCAGAGGTGTCACATATCTGAGCAGTTCCCACGCACGGGCGGTAGACTTGGGATATTTGAAGGAATGGGGAGCAGTTCCAAGTGACTAGCATCGAGGTTCAATCACTCCCTGATGACCGGTGGTTGGAAGTTAATGAGCTCCAGGTGGCATGCGTGAGAGTGCAAGGCTAGAGTTATGGAGAGGAGTGGGTGGTTAGGTGAGAAGTTGACAGGAGGGAATGGGGGAAATGGGAGAAGAAGAGCGACGGTGAGTGTATGTCGTGTGGGGGCTCAGGAGTTGGAGGTTGACAATGGAAGTCAACCGTTGGATATAGCGACTAACAGCTGATGAAGAGGTGCAAGGGAATAACAAGTATGGCCCTGATTAATATGATTAGTGGGTAGAGAAAGAGGCGAGGTATTTGGCTACGATTGCATCCATCAAGCACAGATGGACGTCTCATGAGGTAGGTGCATGGATAAGAAAGGCCAGGCCACATGGGTGGCCATGGAGGTTCCACGTGGTCCAATAAAAGAAAAGAAGAGATAAACTTAAAAAACCTAAACAAATATGAAATAAATATCTACACGACTCAAATTAAAAAAGTGTTCAACATGAAAGTTGTAGATTTTTTGAGACCTACAACTTCCATATAGAACTCAAAATGAAAATAAATCATATACATAAGATAGAAATTTTGTAAGAATTTTTAAGTAATTAAAAATACTTAATTTTATCTTTTAAAATTTTTGATGTTTTGATTAATAAATAAATACAAAATAGTTATGTTCAATATAAAACTAATATTTAAGACTTTTTAATAACAAGAAAATACAATAAATAACATAATGTTACTTATGTACACCTAATTAGGGTTAATTATCTACAAAGTATCAAGTGTTAGTGTTAGAGAATTGATTATGAACATTAATGAATAGTCTAGTTAAGAGGGATAATAATCATGTAATATGATGACAAATCATGGATTTATCAATGCCCTACACATCATCCCCTTTAAAAATGATATCATCAACATAAACCAGTATAAAAATTGTACCTCTCTAAGACATCTAAAAATAGTGAATGATCTGTAATCGATCTCACTCATGCTACTCTATGTAGTTTCAGAGCTTCTGAAAACATGCTCTATGACTCTGGCCATAGATAACATTATGAAGTCTACAAAGCATATGACACCCCCTCTCCACAACGAACCCTCATGGTTGTTGCATGTAGACTTCCTCATGCAGGTCACCATATATAAAAGCAATCTTCGCATCAAGCTAATATAGAGGATGATCGCATGACATTGCTAAAAAGAGAAGGATCCGTAGTGTAGAATGTCAGGCCACTAGAGAGGAAGTATCTTAATAGCCTCGCCTTGTAATGATCTACACTGTAATCTACATGGTGCTTCACTGTAAACACCCACTTCCATCCCATGATAGATGCTCCTGTAGAAGCTGTAACAATGCTCCACGTGTCATGTGACTGTAATACAACAATTTCCTCCTCCATGGAAAGACACCACACACTATCCTGTCTGCCTCTTGATATGTCCGTGGTATCTCCACAGCTGACAACCCCATGAAAATCCTCCTGAAATTATCTAAGAGTCACCCCAAAGAAACATAGGCTACAAGAGATAAGTAACACAATTACTTCTCCATTTTGTAGATCAATAGACACATCAAGATCACATGTCTCCTCCTCAACCTATAAACCACCATCCTCAGAGGGCACATGCTCATCATGTAAAGTAGCTAACGGTATGGACAAATCACTAGTGCTTAGTGCATACTCGAGGCATGTTGTACGATGTAGAAGGCTCATGAGCAGGTGGAACCATGAAAGGATAATTGGTGAATCTGCATTTCATCATCTTTATTCATTTATTTTAGCTTAATCCCTTATAAAACACCTGTAAATATTAATAAATCCACTCTTTTACTAACCCTAATTCTTGCATAAATATTGTATATTTATAACCATTTTAACCTAAAATAAATAAATAATGAAACAAAGGAAAAATAAAGAAAATAAAGATTGTATATATGTAATACATACAGGTTGACTCTAAACCCGAGAGAAGGTCAAGAATTGACCTGATCGACGAGGAATAAAGTAGGGGGAGAAAAGGCATAGTCACAAAAAAATCCAGAAATTCATTTGTCACTTGTATAAATTCATCATATATACAATACTGTCTATAATACACATTTTTATTAAATTTATTCATTAACAAATTATTTTTAAATAAAAATAATTTCTTTGTGAAAATTTTGAATAAAATCTTTTGTAAATAATAAAAATTATTACAATATATATAGTGTAAATAATAACACTCTCAATGAACCACAAAGCTCAAATTGCAAGATCAACATCTTCTCCACCAAAATTCCAAATTCATCAAAGTCACTTTCATTGTATTCCAAATTAAATAACACTTAAAATGGAGGTGATTTCATAAAAATCAGAGCTAAGGTGTGAAATTTGACAAATTGGGGTACTATTGTATATTATAATTATGTATAGTATATATATTATTTAATTATTTATTTTCTTATATATATATTTGTGAATATTGTATTTTTAATTAATTGTGAATATTATATTCAACATATATAAAATACAAATAAAAATAACAAAATAAAAAATCAACCAAAATAAAATCATGTATATATTGTATAAGTATCACTATGTATATACTGTACATATACCTATTTATTTATCCTAACAAATCAATTCCTAAAAATAAAATAAAAAATTCATTAAAACCTTTATAAAATATTATAAATAAATAAAATAATAAATCTTGTATATATTTGTATAAATATTTAATTAAAAATGAAAAACTTGTATATATAAATATACATACCTATAAATAAGAGGAAATGCCTTTTAATTATTTAAACTCTTGTATATACCATATTTAATTAATTAAAAATTACCAAAATTACCTTTATTTTATTCTTAATATTTTTTATTTACATAATTTAATTATTTAAATTAATTTTCGATTTTTAATTGATTTATTTAACCATTTATTTTTTTTGTCGTTTAGCCTATTTTGGCATTTTCCTCTGCGCGCTATGATTGGTCGACCCATGTTTGTTGATCCGAGTCAACCGCCTCATCCCCCATCATTCATCGCACTTCTCGCCTACTGTCACCCCTTCTCCCATTTTCCCACGCGCTCCATTCATTAACTTCTCACACATCCTTCTCCGATTATTCAACCCATTCACTCCTCTCCCTTACCATCTCTCCAGATCCACCATCTACACCTTGATTTGCTCCCGATTCAAGTTCAAACATTTGCCGGAGCCACCTCTATTTATGCACTCCCCCACCTCTGCCACGAGTTTGGACTCATTTTCAAGAGTATTTCTCACCCAATACTGAGCTTGGACGATTGAGCATGACATGTATTTTGATCTCCATAGTTAGGAGCGTGAGAAACCCTTGAGGAATCGTGATCCATCACATGTTGTAGTTCTCCATCGTGTGTTCTGCCTCTCTGCCTCCGACCACAAATAAAGGCCGTCTTTCTCCTCCTTCCACTGTAGAGTAATCTAGCGTAGGGTAAGATTAATTTCTGTCTTTTATTTTCTTGAATTTCATTTTAATTTTAGTAGAATAGATCCTCCATAAGATACCTCCGATCCACAAGATCAGAGGTGTTTCATTCAACCATCTTCAACTATGACTTTGCCTAAACCTCCACCCTATTTTTTTCATCTCTTCCACCATCTAAACACCCTTAGATCATTTCAGATCCAAGGTTCGGCTCCACCTCTAACCACCTTCATCAGAGATCTCGCCAATTCACCATATTTCCCGTTTTAAAGCTAATAAAATTGGCCAGAGAAATCCCTCCGAGCGCTGAACTCATTGCAGGCCCTTCGAGCGCACCTGGGAGCGAGGGAAGCGAGTTGAGGTCCACCTGAAGCTATTCATACCTTGAACATCAGCCCGTCTTCTAGCCACCGCCTATCACCGCTGACGCCTAGGATCGAAAGAGGAACACCACATGAAGATGTACCACCACCTCGAAGCTGATTCGGGTGTGAAACGAGCGAGATCATCTCAATCGAATATCGCAGAGAACATCTCAATCGAATATCGCAGAGATCACATTCATAACTGTTCTTCCAAAGCCCCTCCGAGCCGCACGATAAAGAACAAGGCATCCAGATTAAATCTAGACTATTGAGAAAGCCCTTAATCATATCCGTTCGAACAATCTACCAGAGCTCGTCCATGCCATCCAAGCACGAATCATCTTGAACCATTGGATCAGAGTTGTAGCTCCATTTAGCCGTCCAGAGCTCCACGTGTATAAAGGGTATAATTGTGCCTAGACCCCTGCGTTTATTTTATTTTCAAATAAGTCTGTTTGGACATGTGTCTGCATGTAATAGATTGAACATTGCACTTTTCCCCTTATTTTTATTTTAATTGCACTTATGTCCTATTTGAACTGTAAGCATGCTTAGCACGTGACTTCTTGGGTTAATTGCAATAAAAAGTTTGCATCTTTTGAGTTATTAAATAGACTCTCAAAATATTTTAATTACATACAGGTCTTGTCCAGCGAGGCGCATGTGCAGCATCACATGTTTTCTTAGACATTTTGCATTTTTAGCCCTGCATATTTCATTTGTTGTCATTTAGTCTGCATATTATAAATATTTACATATATACCCCTATGCACCTGCATTTATTTTGAATGTTTAAAATAAAATAAAAAAATTGTCTTTAAAAATGCCACAAAAATCATGTTAGATTTTTGATAAATAGATCTTGCATCCATAATTTTTGTTTTACATTTTCATTATTTTTATTAATTTTTAGAAATTCAAAAACCTCTTAAAATTCCTTGTTTGCGTTGCAAAATCAATAAAAAAATATAAAAATTATGTGAAAAATTCAAAAAAATCATGGTTGTTCATTTCCATTTATTTTAATATCTTTATAATTTTCACATTTTTACTCCTCGTATAAACAAAAAATCGTAAAACACTCAAAAGCTTAATAAATTCACAAAAATTCATATAAAATTTGAAAAAATTATAAAATACCTTTCTGGAAATAAAAAATTCATCTTTCGTTCTTGGTATATTTTATCTTTTTTTATCTTATTTGATATTTTAAAAAATAAAAAACTTTCATGTTATGTTCTGTTAACCTTTTTTTCTATTTTTGATTTAATTAAAAACCTTAAAAAATATTGGAAAATTGTGGAAAAATCACAAAAACATTAAAAAATTATCAGAAACTAAAGAAATAATTTTGTTTGAATTTTCTATTTACTTTACTACGTTGTAAAAATCCAAAAAGGTGATTCTTTTGTATTCTTTTTATTAATTTCTTTTATTCATTTTTATTTTAATTTTTTTAAATCTCTTTTAGAAAATAAAAATAAATATATATAAAAATTAGAAAACCAAATAAAAAATTATAAAATTAAAATTCCATCAAAAAGTACAAAAATAAAAAAAACAAAACCGTGTATAATGTTAATATAATCTCCTTCTTTAATTCATTGATTTTTTTATTTATTTAATAACCCTAGAGATTTTTGTAGCCTCCTTGAGTTCGACCTTGTAAGCTATACTAGTAAATTAAATAGCAAAATTCTCTTGCTATATTTTCTTCATTTATTTTTGCTTGAGAATCAAATAAATTTTTGTTGAGGGATTTTTAGAGTTACAACGATACTGCAAGATAAATATCATAATTTAAAACTCATAGAATTCCATATTCAAAAAAATAGCACCATTGTCGGGGAGGCACGAAGAGGGTAGTTAGGTTTTTCTCTTGTCTTGCTATTCTTTGTTGTATATACATGTTTTTCTTTCTTTTATTTTTTTCTTATTTTTGTGTCATTTATTTCATTGTACATATCTTGCTGTCACATAGTCTTTTTCTATATTTTTGTCAGTTATTTCACTCATTTATTTTGTCTATATTTTTGCTTCTTATAGACTTCTTTATTTGCTTGTCCATATTCTTTGTTTTATTTTCTCTCATTTTCTTACCTTTATTCACTGTAATTATTTTCATATCATTCTTGCTCATATTTTTCATAACTGTGTCTCTTACATATTTTTGTGTTTCCTCTTTCTTGCGAGGGTTCGACGAGTGAGGATGGCATTCTTAGGAGTGCTGGTGCACCCGAGTGAAGCGGAAGCGCCTTGTTTCTTCATCAAGTTGTAGGAGAGCGTAGGATGAGGAGAAGAAGAGTTGAAGAAGACAGTCACTGGGAGCACTTTGCATAGACTATTTTCTATTTTATTTTAGCATTTTTATTCATTCATTATTTTTGTAAATTTTGTAATTAATTATTTGGCGCTTGACTCTTTTTCTGAAATCTAAAAAGCCACTAGAAACTTTGTATGTGAGGGGTCTATTTCACAAAGTGACATTGCACTTGGGGGACCTCACCCATTTTGTTTTCATTGCCTTCTTTTGTTTCGTTGTTTTCTCGTGGTTTTGTGTGCTTGAGCCGTTAGAAGTAGGTTTTATTATCTTGCTTGAGCCAGGTAAACGATTAGGTCCAAAGCCCCTAAACAAAGCTTCTATACCTAAAGAATAGAGCATAGTTTGGACTTAGTCAAATTAACTTGTTGTTGCCCGTTAACAGAAGTTGCTTCTAGGATGGTTCTCGAGCATCATTTAGGTTAGTTTATTTTCTGTCTTTTATTTTATGTGAGGCTCATCCTACGTGTAAAGTGCTGGTGACAAGATACGCATCCTCTATCTCTAGCATGCATCATTGATTTTCTTGCGCTTCGTCTTTTCCGATTCTTCCCCGTTTCACTTACATAATATCAAATGGAAAATTCCGTAGACGATTACTTGAAAAAAATCCAAAAAAGTGATAATTGTATAAAATCAGGGCTGCTAAAGATAACTCGACCATAAAACTAAACGTACAGATAAAATCATTGCTTTGGAGAGAGTAACCCCGTCATTGTTTGCAGGTACTTACCTCCAGACAAAGTGGTTGAGGATGTAGCCTTAAGGAAGAGCCCAAATCCCTGGATTTGTGCCTTAAATACATGTACATTACTTTTCGGTGTATGGTTGTAGCTGTAAGCACTTGCCTTCGACCTTAGAAAATCATTTTGGTCTTCTAATCCTCTTATCTCCATTTGGGCATGATATTGAAACTGGTAGCCCGGAAAGATGGTACCACTGCTTGGGGAGGTCTGAGTATGCACACTAGGCGATAGCGACGACTGACCTTGTGTGTTTGGTAGTAAGAAACTTCTTGTAGAGTCACTAAACTTAAAATTGAAAACATAAAGACCGAACTCTTACGACACTTGTGTTCAATTGGTGAATCGGGGGTTTGTATTGTGTTTGTTTGGTAGTCTAAAGATCCTTCCACGCCCTTTGTGCCTTTTTATCAGTTTATTCTTGTGTTAACCATCGTGTTCTCACGTCTTTCCTCTTGAAATCGAATATGTCAGATTGGAGCATTTCTTGTTCGGACTTTGCGAACTCATTTCACACTCCAAATTGATCGTCTTCTATTTGGGAAGACTTACTTCCAGAGTATTCCTCTTTCTCCACTTCACCTTTCACCTCATCGATCAATCCATTGTTCAAGATTGAGTCTAATCTTGAACTATCATTTGAGACTCTGCCATTCTTAAGGACTAATTCAGTGTCATGTACATTTTCAGAAATCAAGTCAGCACACTTGATGCCACCAAAAGGCAAGGGATACATGGCTGAGCAGAGCGAGATCAATAATATGATGTTAGCCTCCACATAGGCCATTCATGTACAATTGACTGAACAGACTAACATTCATGACAAATTGAGAGACATGATCTTAGAGCTGAGATATGACAGACAAGAGAGGAGAGAGGAGAATAGAAACCCTAGAGGAGGTGGGAATGGGGGAGAAGAAGAACCACTTATTGAGCCAGTGGCTAAACTCACATTGAAGGATTCTTATAATCTAGGGGTAGGACAAACCAACACATGGATTAGAATCCTTGAGATTTATGAGCGTTTGAGTTGAAGCCCACAATTTAACCACTTCTCCCGATATTCCATGGAAACATAAACGAAGAGCCTTATGTACACCTCCAACAGTTTGATCGCATCTATGACATGATACACTACCCAAATGTTCCCTTAAAGGTAGTGAAAATGACACCCTTCCCATTCAGTCTTATGGACAAGGCATTGTATTGGCTTAACCACTTGGGAAGGGTTGTCATGACTTGGGAAGAGTTAAGGTCCGCATTCTTGAAAAAATATTATCCACTTGGATGACTCATCCAAATGCAATCTTTGATTGCCAACTTCTTCCAAACATCCCATGAGCCTATTCACGAGGCGCGGGAAATATTCAAAGACTTGATGGAGAAGATCTCCCAGCATGAAATTCCAAAGACGAGCCTTGTGCAGAACATTTTTGGGGATTTGAGCATTGAGAACTAGGAGCTCGTAGAGGCCTCTTGTGGGGGGTCACATTTCAACAAGGATGAGGATGCCCTTTATCTGATTTTTGAGGATATGGCAGAGAGCTCTGTAGATCTTTCTTCTTCCCGTGCTTTTCAGAAGGATCCCATTACCTCTCCTACAACACCCTATAAGTCTTTCAACATGACGATATCACATGATGTGGATAGGGTGGACAGTTCAGATCTGGCCATCATTAGAAATCACCTATCCAAAGTGGACATAATTGAGAAATGGTCCAAGGAGCTTTAGAAGCTCCAAATGATCGAATAGAGGACAAAGAACCTGGATAAGCTGGATGAGATTACGAAGCATCTGGAGCTTCTTGTGAGTACGATCAGTGCATATCAGAATGTGAGTGCAGCAGCAGATACCTCTACTCGTGATTAGACTTTTTCCACTTCCACACAACAGAGTACCGGAGGGCCGTCCATAGTTCAACACATTTACTACGTGTAGACCCCCGACAAGGTCCAGCAGTAGTTAACCCAGATAGTACCATATTAGCAGAAGATTCCATACATTCCTAAGCAGCAGTCTCTACCTCAACCTATCATTCAGGAGGTGAATCGCATTTGGTTCGATAGAGAGCACAACCAGCCATGCCCATCAGGGCAAGGTCAGTTGGGTCCCCAGTAGAGTAAGACGTCCGCCCTCCACTTTTAGGGAGGGATACGGCATTCCCAACACTAGCAGTTCCAGCCTCACTATCAATCTCCACCTCACTTCCAAAACTAGAGACACGGCCAACAACAGATGCAATCTGCATATTTTCCACAACCCTACCACCGGTAGCAGTCTGCATTGTATGGATAGTATTCTCATCCTCCTCCTCATTACTAGCCACAGTATGGATACCAACAACCTCCTCACTACCAGTCTCAGCAACAACCTGTCATTGAGCATCCAGAAACACCTTTGATGGATCATGCAATTGATCAGCTTGCCTTGCTTATGAAGAATATGAATGTTCTAACTCAAAGGATCGACGATATGACCACTACGAAGACACTGATTCCAGCACTGGTCGATGCCAATCCCAACAATTTCAGATGTAAGGAGCAGGTAGCCCATGATCCATCCACCCCTGAGACTGGTATGACCCTTGATTTTACATGTTTATTTGACACCATTCATCTCAAAAGCGGTAGGAGATTGCAACCGCCTTCACAACCCTGGGGATTGGGAGATCTACCCACTGAGAAAACCTCACCTTCCACATCATCATCTTCTTCATTAGCAAAGCAGCGATCTAGTGTAGTATCATAAGATCATGGAGTTTCACCATCTTCGTCTTCACCACTACCAGCACCGTCGCCTTCTTCATTCAGAAAATACCAAAAAAATAAAGAGAGAAGTAGTTCATAGTCAGCATAGAAGGAACACACACCCGTTGCGGAATCTCCTTCTACACCACCAGCAACAGCCCATCCTATTTTTGATTTTATTTCTTCTACCCCGGTCTTGGATAACATTGTACATACTGACTCTGGTTGTCCAAATGTATATGATGATTCTATTTTGAATAAGAGAAATGAGCAGTTTAATATTTCTTATGATTATGTGCCATTTCCTTCTACTTTAAATAAAACTAAAAAATTAAAAATTAAAAAAACCCTATCTGATCCTAGAGTGGTAGTTATCTTCCAGAACATCTTTTTAGAGATGCCATACCTTAAGGCCATGGAGTACACACCTGTACTGAAAAGGGGAATGAAAGAAGCATTTACTCAAAAGCGTCTACCAAAGAAAAATAGATGAAAGAAGACAGAGAAGCACATCTTGACCATGACCACAGTTCGTGCTATTAGCAACCTCCCACCCAAAAAGAAAGATAAGGGAGCACCTCACATCCGTTGCCACATCTTTGATCAAGAATTTGATCGTACTCTTCTCGATAGCGGATCCTCCATTAATCTCATGCCATCCTTGCTACTCACTGAGTTTGGGTAGGGACCTCTTTGATCCACCAAGACGATCCTTTAGTTTGTTGATAAATCGATCAAGAGGGCGAGAGGCATTTTAGAGGACATTATTGTAGCGGTGCAATGAATGAGATTCCTAGTTGAATTTGTTGTCATAGATATGGATACCTCTACATCATTACTCCATACCCGATCATACTAGGTCGGTCATTCCTTCGAACGACCTAAGCGATAGTTGATTATGTTACTGGAGAGAACATCTTTCGCTCTCTTAGTGACAAGATGAAAATTGAGACGATCCTTGATCCTATACCGTCACCACCACAAACATCATTAAATGAGAGAGAGAGAGAGAGACAATTACACCAAATCCTGAGGACTGTTATTTTCTTACAGAGTTTTCAGAGACAACTCTGTTTACTGATTTCATGGATACCCAAGAATTCCTTTCACAAGAGGAATCCCTGGAAATACAGTCGACATGAATTTCCTTGTTGATCATGCTGAGTTGTTTGTTGATGAGATGAAAAATCTGAGAGACTAAGGGAGATAAATATCACGGGTCGTTGCGACCTCAATCCCTCGAATTGGACTCAACAATAAGATAAGACCACCAAATGAATCAAAAAGTTACTAAAACCGAATAACGGTCTTCACTATTTATTTATCCTGGTATAACGACCAGGGTCGGACACAAGGAGCACGGTTGGCCGAATAGGCCTATGAAGTAGTCAGAAAATAAAATAAAAGAATAAAATATTTTTTGGTGGATTTTATGTATTTTTAAAATTTTTTTTATTATTTTTAATTATGAAGAAAATAAGGAAAAAGCTAAAAATGACACAAACAACAAATTATTCAATGCACAAAGACAAACTAGAAAATTAAAATAAAATTTTTTTTGTGTTTTATATGTTTTTAAGCGTTTTTGATAATTTTCTACGAATTTTATGATGTTTACTTGATTTTCTAAAAATAGAAAAAGACAAAAACAGGGAACTAGTGTGCAACCAGATTTGAAAGGCTATTCAGAAATAGATAAATAGCCTATAAAAATCTGGAAACAATTTTTATAAAAACTAGATATAAAAACTAAGCTACAGGAATAGAAATTGCATTTTTTTGATTTTTCTAGAATTTTAGTGATTTTTATAAGATTTTTAGAGTTTTTCAATTTTTAAGGGTTTTATAGGTCCAAAACGAGCAAAAATTGAAGTGAAGCAAACAAACACTGAAACAAATAATACTTAATTTTTTACAATTTTTAGATGATTTTTTTTATATTTTTAATTGATTTTATAATTCAAATAGTAGCAAAAACATGGGTTTTTGAATTTTTTAAAATAATAAAAACAACTCAAAAATGTTCCAAAAAATTAGTGAAATTTTTACACAGTGGCAGGGGCTATGTATCCAAATTTCACCAAATTTGGAGTAAATTTGAGATTTTATTCAACCAATAAACAAGGCATAGCACACAGAGACCAAAGTGCAAGAGAAATAAGTTCTGGGGCCAAATAATAACACGCATTAAAAGATTGGGGACCAAAATTACAAAAAGCCTAGAAGGGCACGAGGCTCACACGTGACTCACACTCAGAGGGACTTAAATATCATTCCTATTAATAAAGATGTAAACAATAACAATACTAAATCCCAGGATAAAATATGTAATTAACCCACGAGTCATGTGTCGATGCACGTGCTCCACATACACAGGGATTGATTCGCAAATAAAACAAGCACAGGTTCCTGGATGCAGTATGTCCAAAGTAAAAACAACTACGAAACTTAATTACAGGACTGAAAAGTAAATGCAAAAACAAAAGGGCCTAAGAGTAAGTTACCCTTATTATTAGAATCCACGGCTGAAGGGAGTCCATGTGTGAGATCCGACGGTGGAGAACGGACGACACCCCTTCGATGATCTACGGCTCAGATCTGATCCTCAGATGGATCTAACGGTCAGACGTCCCTCGCGAACGGATGGTCGAGATCTGAACTGGAGCGAGGGACAGATCGAACGACGATGGAAGCTCCTGGAAGAACAGCTCCCCGGTGAGGTTCGCCGGGCCAATCCACGTGATGGAGTTCTCCTCAGATGCTGCTAAGATGGGGGAATCGATGCTGGTGATGCTCCGCAGCGAATGGTATGCTCCACTCGGGCTGGGAGGACCTGGAGGGTCCCCGGCGACGTCGAGTACCTGGAGCACCTGTGCTCGGATGGTAGAACCTCAAGATGAGGCTCTCAAGCCTCGATACCTACACAGGAAACAAGAGGGGTCGAGGGCAAACTGCCTCGACCCATTAGCGGGCGAAATGGTGTGTGGGTGAGCCAGGGCGTGGTCCTCCGGCGAGCGGCGGCGGAGGAAGACCTATGTCCTGATTCCGGGGTAAACCAGGATGATCGGAGGGGTGTAGAACGTGTAGAGGAGTCTAGTGGAGGTGATACGATGGTCGGATGGGAGAATGAACCGTCGGATGATCAGGAATCGGCCGGCGGCGCAAAACCTAAGAATTGGAATTAAGGCTACGCTAAAGGCTAAAGAGATTACCTGGTGGTCGGAAGGGTGAATGGGTGGCTGGGTGAAGCTAGGTGGTCTGATGAACGTCGGCGGTCAGAAACCTAAGAATCGAAACTATAAAGACACTAGAAGAGATCTAACCTAACGGGTGGCTGTAGTCATCTGTGCTGGAGGTGTTGCACCTCCTAGGGTCGTCGCCTCGATGGTTCGACAGGTCCAGAGGCTCGGGCTCGCTAGTGGCGGAGCACGGTGAGAAGTCGTCGGATCTGAGGTTCCCGGCTGCTCGTCCCTCACTACAACTCGCTCTCACGTCAGCTGTCACTCAGGAGAAGAGGAGGAGCTCATTTGAGACGAGGGGGAAGTCCAAAGATCCGTGAAAATGCGGCTGGAGGTGAGGTCTTATACTGGTAGGGGTTCGGGAAGACGGGAGTCGGGTGAGCAAATCGGTGCACAGATCCCTAGGTAGAAGGTCAGGTGTGGACCATGGATGTAGGAGCTACAATCGAAGCCCGGGGTTTGGGTAGATGGGAGGCGGGTCACGTCATGAAAAATGGGTGTTGTCGGGTCGGCGACGTGGATCTGCGAAGAGGTGGTCCTGGGGGGAGAGTTGACCGGGGGTCAACATCCCCCGTGGACCAATCAGAGTGTGCCATTTCATAATTATTTGGAAATTAAATTAAAAATAGTAAATGGCTTTATTTCAGAATATTTTCAAAATAAAAAATGTTTGTTTATTTTCAAAGTATTTTTTAGTCATATTTATTTATTTATTTGAAAAATAAATTATGTGTATACATTATATTATATTATATATAGGTATAAATACCTATGTATTTTTATTTTATTTTTAGTTATTTTATTTTTGTACAATTATCCCAATTTTATATTTTATTTATTTACATCATAAAATTTGGGATATAAAATAATTTTTATTTTATTTTTATTAATTATTTACAGGAGTAAAATAAATAAGTCTTTTATTCTTATATATACATGGTATATGTACACTGAAGAGAGAGACATTATTTATTTTGTTTTTATTTTATTTTTCTCATTTTTATTTTATTTTTATAAATATATACAAATTAATAAAAACCCATTTTTATTTTTGTTTTATTTTTAATAAAATAAAATATATACAAGAATGAGTATATTTATGGTGAATGGCCCTATCTCTCTCTACTTGGTTTCTTTTGCGGTCAGACCAATGGTTGGCCCTCCCTTGGGTTCGGTCACTCGATATTTATTCTAAATATATCCTTCTTTTTATTTATTTCTTTATTCTTTTATTTTTGCACAAAAACATGCTAATTATTGATATTTACACAATGCATGCATTTTGGTAATTTATTCTATTTACAAACATATACATGGTGTTTTGCAAAGTTTTGTAGCTAAAATAAAAGAATAAAAAGTGATGAATGAGGATTCATCACCCCCTATACTTTACTTTGCTAGTCCCTTAGCAAACACTTATTTGAAAAAGAAGTGAAAAAGAAAAGAAAAAGAAAAAGTAGGGAAAAAGAATGAATCAGTGCTGATTATTAAACTTGTCTTCATTAAATTGAAGTATGGAGCTTAGTTAGATCTTTGGATTATTAATGTGTCGGAACCTTATTTAAACTTAGGTTTAAAACTTAACAGCCTCTAAGTTCCACTAATCTATAGTCAAGACTCCTCAACAATCCAGATCAGAACAAGTCTACATACAAAAACCCTGAAGACCATGAATCTTTCCTCGTACGGTGTAAGTGAGGTATAGCTCTCCACCTCAGAAGTAGCAAAGTGACAACCCTCCCCAACAAGGTAACTCTAAGACCCTAGTCTGGCAACTCTTTCCTCGAGGAGCGGGGTATTCCCTTCTAAGTTCAAGTTCAATCAGCTCAAGAAGAGGGGGAAGAAGAGAATGGACCATGGCCAGTGTAGCCATGTATCCATGGGAGCTTAACCAGTGTAGCTAAGTCTCCCTGCTGCAAGACACATGAGATGGACATGAATACCATAAACTTTGCTTTATTGCACTATATACACTCCGGTGGGATTATCATTTTCTCTCAGACCCACCACGTTTTTGGAGTTATTCTTTTCTTTTTGCATTTTTAATGTGCATATTTACAACATATCTACAAAGTGCAGCATATATACATAAGGAGTTTTTCCTCTTGAGCTAGTAGACTATCCCTTTTTTGAAGCATTATTGCAACCCACAACTCCTATCGTTAGACCTCATGGCGACCAGACCAAGTTGAGACGCACTTCCTTCACTATAAGAAGAAGAGAGGTTCCGCCTAGAAGTACTACCCTCATATGCTACCTCAAGTCAAAGAAGACTGCCTCCTCACAACCTCATCCGTAGAGAGTTCGATGTAAAGTGCTGGTCCAAGTAAAGCCATTGTCTGTAAGAGTCATGTGTGTGTTGTTAAGTGCTCTACTTAGGCTCATCGAGATGACATATGATCATATCCTAGTGGACTCAAAGAACTAAGTCACCATGGACCTGAAAAGTCTCAACCCTAAGCCCTATAAGGTTCCTCTTAGAATTAGGTGGATTAAGATCTTAATCAAACTCCATTTTTCAATTTAATTCCAGGATAGTTTAAATGTCAACAATGATTCAGGAAAAACTATACAAGTATTTACATAGATGCAATTTACAAAATTTGACAAATGTGCAAAATTTTTGGAAAATGTTTTGAAAACATGGATTTATGCATGAATGCAAGTTTTGCAAAGTATTTACAAAAATTTACACAAGGTTTTTGCAAACTTTTGTTTTTCAAAACATTTTACAAAAATTTTGTACTATATACATAATTTTGATATCAAAATATTTACAAACAATTTACACAAAAGATTTTTACAAACATTTTTACAAAAATATTTAAACAAATAGCTATGTATTTGCAATAAAAGAATTTTATTTACAAGGAAAATTTTTAATTTTTTATGTATTTTCAGGTTTTTAGCCATTTTTATTCATTAACACACTCACATAAGTACGAGTTATGGCTAAAGTATATATGAAATATATACGACACCCCCCTATACTTAGCTTGAACGATGTCCTCAGAGTGAATCAAGAGCGATGAAGAAGACATAACTCATGCTTAATATAGGGAAGTAAAAAGAAAGACTATATATAAATACGAATGAAAGAATAGAAATGAAAGAGAGGATCTCGGGGTTTTCCCCCTATACTTATGATCAAGTAATCTTAAGTATAGCATGTTGTACACAAAGGGAAATCCGAGTGAGAATTTACAGGGTCTACCTCCCCTATACTTAGGGTAAAATATCCCTATGTATAGGCAGTAAAACAAATGTAGAAAACGATGAAAACAAATATATACAAGATAAAAGGGCATCACTCCCCCAATACTTAAGGTGAGAAATCCTTAAGTATAGGCAACGACTGGAGTAATGAAACAAAACGAATAGAACAACTTGGTGTTTCCACCCCCTATGCTTAGGATGAGGTATATCCTAAGTATAGCAAAGATAATCCTATACGAGACCTGGGGTGAAAACAAACACGGAAGAAAGAAAGATCAAAACAAGACGAAACACATATATACAAAAGGGTACAAAGTTGAGGTGCCTCTCAACAAGCGCTAGATTTTACGCGCCTAGCTGGGCGCAAAGACTAGGACAACACCGTATCAAGGTTCAGGACGACATCTGTAAGGCGAATGCTGTACTGTCGTCGCAGTCTCGGTATGAGAACATCGACAAAATCAACAATGTAAAGAATGACATCCAAGTATGCAATCAGGCGGGTGTCTGCTACCAGCCAAAGATATGGGAATAAGGACTCGGGATCCGATAGCACTGATGAATACTCATTCATCACTCTTTATTCTTATATTTTAGCTACAAAAACCTTTGCAAATGCATGTATATATTTGTAAATACAAATAATTACCAAAAGCATGCATGGTGTAAAAAGTAATAATTAGCATGTTTTTGTGCAAAAATAAAAGAATAAAGATTAAAAAGAAAAAGAGGGAAATATTTAGAATAAATATTGAGCAACCTAACCCAAGGGAGGGCTCAGTATGGGCCTGACCGCATAAAAGCCAAAGTAGAGGGAGATAGGGGCTCATGTGTGTTAAATCTATATGTAAATAAAATAAAAATATTTTCCTCCCAAAAATAGACTAAAAAGGGCTTGTAAATATTTGTATATATTTATAAATACAAAATCAAGATAAAAATAGAAAAATCAAAAAGAAAACAAAAATAGATCACTTGTATATATCCACCTTGTACATACAACTACACTTAGATTTATTTCACCTTATAAATAAATAAAATTAATTCTTATAAAATTTGTATATATTCTACTTTTTATGTTGTAAATAAAATAAAAACCATTAAAACAAAAACAAAATAAAAAGAACAAAATTAAAAACCAAAAATAATATTGTAAATATACCATGTACATAGATGTACATATCTATTTATTTCACCTATGTATATAAATAATAAAAATAAAATAAAATATCTTATTATTCCTTATTTTATGATATAAATAAATAAAATATAAAATGGGAATAAAAGTGTATAAATATAACAAATTAAAAATCAAAAAGAAAAATCCATTTATTGTATATATACCTATATATAGCCCTACTATGTAAATACCTTATTTTATTTTTGAAAAATTTCTCCTTTTTTTCTTCTTTTTTCTCTTTATTTATTTTATTCTTTTTCTTTCTTTTTTTTATTTTCTTATTCTTTTCTTCTTTTTTCTTTTTTTTCTTTTTTATTTTTTTTATTTTTTTATTTTTTCTCTATTTTATCATTTTATTTCTTTTCTTTTTCACATTCTGATGACCAGCCAAGCAACAAGGGTAAAAGGTATCAAGGGTCGTTGCGACCCAAGTCACCAAGCGTGGTCGATCCAGAAAAAGAGACCACCAAAATCGGATAAAATCAATCAAATCAAATAGCGGTCTTGCTATTATTTTAACCTGGTATAGCGATCAGGGTCGAACACAAGGAGCACGTGATGGACTTGCGGCCTACGAAGTAGTCAAAAATAAACTAAAATAAAATAAAAGGTGTTTTTGGTGGATTTTTAGTCTTTTTATATTTTTTGGATTTTTAATGAATTAAGAAAATAAGGAAAACAAAGAAACAAGGCAATTCAACAATTTATTTAATGCATCAAAAATCAAGCAAAAATTCAAATAAAAATGTTTTTGTGTATTTTATAATTTTTACTGTTTTTAATGAAATTTTGGGATTTTCTGATTTTTATTTAATTTTCTAAAAATCAAACAAGGTAAGAAACTGAAGATACTGTCCAGTCAGGAGTAAAAGGACAATATAAAATGCAAAAGGGCCTATTTAGCTCCTGGAGGTAATTTTCCTATAATCTAGAAAGTTTAAGGAAAATTTGGGCACTGGATTTATGATTTTTGGGTTTTTAAAATATTTATTAGTATTTTTATACGTTTTTAGGTGTTTTGTAATTTTTATGAGTTTTATAGAATGAAAAATGGCCACAATTGGCCAGAAAATCAAACACAATAAACTAAATAGTAGATAATGTTTTTGTAATTTTTAGATAAGTTTTATTATTTTTTTGTGAATTTTTAAATCAAACAGTAACAAAAATGGCGGTTTTTAATTTTTTAAAAATATCAAATAAAAATAAAAATATCTCCAAAAATTCTAGAAAAGTTTACACTATGGCAGGAGCCATGTATCCAATTTTCATGGAATTTGGAGTAAGTTTGCTATTTTATTCAAAAATAAAACTTAGGTACAGTGCACAGGGACCTGTACGCAAATACCCAAAGTTCTGGGGGGTCCGGTGCAAATATCCCACGAAATCACGCGCGCGTATCTGGGGCACTCAAGGGCGTGGGCGAGTCGGGGCGTGGTCCTCCGACGAGCGGCGGCAGAGGAGGATCCAAGTCCTGGTTCCGGGGCGAACCAGGATGATCGGAGGGACGTAGAACGTGCGGAGGAGTCTAATGGAGGTGATACAATGGTTGGATGGGAGAATGAACAGTCTGATGATCGAGAATCGGCCGGCAACGGCCGGCGGCACAAAACCTAAGAATTGTAATTAAGGCTACGCTAAAGGCTAAAGAGATTACCTGGTGGTCGGATGGGTGAATGGGTGGCTGGGTGAAGCTAGGTGGTCCGATGAACGTCGGCGGTCAGAAACCTAAGAATCGAAACTACAAAGAAACTAGAAGAGATCTAACCTAACGGGTGGTTGTAGTCGTCTGTGCTGGAGGTGCTGCACCTCCTAGGGTCGTCGCCTCGATGGTTCGACGGGTCTAGAGGCTCAGGCTCACCAGGGGCGGAGCACGACGACAAGTCGCCGGATTTGAGGTTCCCGGGTGCTCGTCCCTCACTGCAACTCGCTCTCACGTCAGTTGTCACTAAGGCGAAAAGGAGGAGCTCATCAAAGGCGACGGGGAAGGCCAAAGATCCGTGAAAATGCGGCTGGAGGCGAGGTCTTATACTGGTAGGGGTTCGGGAAGACGGGAGTCAGGTGAGCAAATCGGTGCACAGATCCCAAGGAAGAAGGTCGAGCGTGGATGATGGATGTAGGAGCTACAATCAGAGCCTGGGGTTTGGGTAGACGGGAGGTGGGTCACATCGGGAAAAATGGGTGAAGTCAAGTTAGTAACGTGGATCCGCAAAGTGGTAGTCCTGGGGGGAGAGTTGACCGGGGGTCAACATCCCACGTGGACCAATCAAAGTGTACCATTTCATAATTATTTAGAAATTAAATTAAAAATAGTAATGGCTTTATTTCAAAATATTTTCAAAATAAAAGATGTTTGTTTATTTTCAAAGTATTTTTTAGTGATTATTATTTATTTTTTTGAAAAATAAATTATGTGTATATATTATATTATATACAGGTATAAATACCTATGTATTTTTGATTTTATTTTAATTATTTTATTTTTGTATAATTATCCCAATTTTTAATTTTATTTATTTACAACATAAAATTTTGGATATAAAATAATTTTTATTTGATTTTTATTAAATATTTACAAGGGTAAAATAAATAAGTCTTTTATTCTTATATATACATGGTATATGTACACTGAAGAGAGAGAAATTATTTAATTTTGTTTTATTTTATTTTTCTCGTTTTTATTTTATTTTTAGAAATATATACAAATTAATAAAAACCCATTTTTATTTTTGTTTTATTTTTAATAAAATAAAATATATGCAGGAAGGAGTATATTTATGGTGAATGGCCCTATCTCTCTCTACTTGGTTTCTTTTGCGATCAGGCCAATGCTTGGCCCTCCCTTGGGTTCGGGTCACTTGATATTTATTCTAAATATCTCCTTATTTTTCTTTTTTTCTTTATTCTTTTATTTTTGCACAAAAACATGCTAATTATTGATATTTACACAATGCATGCATTTTGGTAATTTAATCTATTTACAAAAATATACATGGTATTTTGCAAAGTTTTGTAGCTAAAATAAAAGAATAAAGAGTGATGAATGAGGATTCATCATTTGCTGATGGATAATTTGAGCTGATTTTTAGGATCATTTTGAGGTACATCCTGATATTCCTTTGACACATCAGTCTGAGATTACTGTTGATATACTGACTGCTGAGATATCTGAGCCACTTGTTGAGTCTTTTGAGTTATGCATTGATGAGAGACATCTTTCTGAGATTATTACCGAGATATCTAAGCCCTTTGTTGATGAGTTTGTTGAGGATTCTGAATAACCTGATGAGCCATTCCTTTCTGAGTAGAGATGATTTATTGCAGATCTTTCTGAGGTTTTACTTGCGGAGCCGACAATAGCCACGATGGATAGTTCACAGAGTACAAACCATATACCATCTACTAGTGCAGTTGCAGAGGTTGTCACAGAGTCGATTCAGACCCCACCTGATCTCAACTCTTTACAATCTACGTTGAAGTATGCCTTCCTTGCAGGTCCCTCCCAAATGTTCCCGATCATCCTCAAATCGCAGTTGACCAAAGAACAAGAATCTTGCGTTAAGAGAAATCGCAAGGCCATTGGATGGAATATTTTGGATATCCGTGGGCTTAGTCCTACATTGTGCTTGCATCACATCTACTTAGAGGATGACAGCAAACCCTCCCATGAGTGTCAATGTCGTCTCAATCCAAACCTCCGGGATGTTGTCATGAAAGAGATAAGGAAATGGTGTGATGCTAGCTTTATTTATCCCATATCGGATTCCAAGAGGTTCATTCCTTTACATGTGATCCCGAAGAAATCCAGTATTACTATTATAAAGAATGACCATTGTGAGGAGAGTCTAACCTGTGTACCTACTTCACAAAGTGTCTATGTAGATTACCGATGCCGGATTGTAGCTACCAAGAAAGATCACTTTCCAATGCCCTTTATTGATCATATTATTGAGAGGTTGGCAGGGAAAGAGTTCTTTGTTTCTTGGATGGGTACTCAGGTTATAACCATGTTGCTATCGTTCCTGAGGATCCGGAGAAAACTACTTTCACTTGTCTGTTGGGCACCTACAGCTTTAGTCGGATGTCCTTTGGATTGTGTACCCGCTACATTCCAAAGTTGTATGTTGGCCATTTTTGCCGACATGGTGGGTAGTTTTCTAGAGGTCTTCATGGATGATTTATTGGTCTACGGGGATAGTTTTGACACATATCTTGCTCATTTAGACCGAGTACTTCAACGTTGATGTGAGGTAAACCTAGTGCTCTTGCAGGAGAAGAGCCACTTTATGGTGAATAATGGGATTGTATTGGGGCATGTCATCTCCAAACATGGTATGGAGTTTGATACGACTAAGATTGACGTAATCTCCAAGATAGAGCCACCACATAATTTGAAGCAGTTGAGGTCATTTCTGGGACACATTAGAGTCTATACACGATTCATTAAGGACTCAACAAGATCACCAGACCTTTGACTGAGCTTTTGTACAAGGAGAGTGAGTTTGTTGTAGTTGAAAAAGTCCTCCTTGCATTTCACCAGATGAAAGAAATGGTTACCAGTGCTCCTATCCTACAACCGTCTGATTGGTCTCTTCCCTTTCAGATCATGACGAACAAGCAATTGGAGATGTGTTAGGGCAGAGAAGGGATTGGATACCATTTGCTATACACTATGCTAGCAAGACTCTGAATGAGGCACAACGGAATTACACAATCACATAGAAGGAGATGTTAGCAGTGGTGTTTGCATTAGAGAAGCTCATATCCTACTTCCTTGGTTCACACGTAATTGTATACACGGATCACACTGTCATACGATACATACAAACAATGAAGGATGCCACCACGCCTTATCATATGGATCCTTCTTCTCCAAGATTTTGATTTGGAGATCGAGATAAAACTAGAGTAAAGAATGTTGTGGCAGATCACCTTTCCCGTATTACAGATGCATAGACTTCTGAGCAAACAATACTTCCCATATCAGATACCTCTCTAGATGAGACCATTTTGTCTATGGACTCGCTCCCATGGTATGTTGATATTATGAACTATCTTGTCTCCATGAAAGTTCCACAAGATTGGTCGAAGCATAAGGTACATAGATTCCTGTCAGAGATACATTTTTACCAATGGGAGGATCCATACTTGTTTCGTGAAGACACGGATTGTATCTGGAGAAGGTGCATTCCTTAGAAGGATTACATCAGCGTACTTGAGCATTGTCACAAACTAGATTCTAGTGGGCATCATATGGGGGAAGCGCACAAGAAAAAATTGTTTTAAAGATATGCCTATGGTGGACAACTTTATTCAAGGATGCTACATAGTATGTTCGAGGTTGTATTGACTGTCAGAAGATGGGAGGAACCGCTGGTACAAAGATACCATGCCCCTGGGATATATACAGATTTCATATGTTTTTGATACTTGGGGTATAGACTTCAAGGGCCCATTTCTTGTCAATGAGGGATATCAGTAGATCCTACTTACCATGGATTATGCTAGTCGATGGGTGGAGGCTATCCCCACCGAGCCGTTGATAATCGTAGGATGTGTTCCTTTCTCAAGGACCACATTATTACACAGTTCGGGATCCCAACAATATTCATATCAGATGGAGGAAGCCATTTCATTAACAGAGAAGTTAAGAAGCTTGTGAAGGAGTACGCCATTGAGCATAGAGTCACGTCTCCTTACCACCCACGGATTAATGGCTTGGTTGAGATTTCAAATAGGGAGATAAAGAAGATATTGCAAAAACTTATACGTTTAGATAGGAAGAACTGGTCCCAGATGTTTGACTCAGTTCTATGGGATTATCGGATGACGTACAAGTCTCCATTGGGTATGTTTCCCTACAGATTGGTGTATGGAAAGCCTTGCCAGCTGCCAGTTAAACTAATTCACAAATATTTATGGGCACTCCATGTATGCAATTTGGATTATGAGAAGGCATAAAAGAATAGGAAGTTAAATCTAAGCAAATTATTAAAATTCCGAGATTTTGCATATGACAACTCACTCATGTATAAGGAGAAAGTCAAGAGTTGGCATGATAGACACATTAAAAGGATGACTTTCTCCTCTGATCAGAAAGTTTGGTTGTTTGATGCTAAATTGAAGTTGTTTCCAGGCAAATTGAAAAGCAAATGGTCAGGACTATTCATTGTGAGAACTGTGCATGATAATGGTAGTATTGTCATATCTGGGTTGTCATCTGATGCACAACCATTTCTTGTGAATGGATAGTTGCTGAAGCCATATATAGATCATGATACATTCATGTCTGCAATGATTCCATTCACGTGGTATCGGATGATGACTTTTTGACATCTTCTGCATCTGATACATGAGCTGATTTTCTCTTGTATATATCCTTTCATTTTATTCATACTTCTTCCGTTTTCTTATTGTTCACCTCTTTTCCGTGTGTATATGCTATACCTATGATGTACTCTATCCTAAGTATGGGGGGTGAATGATTTGAGTTTTTCCATTTTTATTCTGTCTCATCACTCTTGTTGTTGCTTATACTTAGGGATACTTTACCCTAAGTATGGGGGGGTGATGTTGTTCATTCTGTCTCTTTTGTGTTTTTATTTTCTTTTATTTTTTCTAATCTCTCGCTTGTCCTACAATTTGTTGATATTCTTTTTCTAAACTTATGGATCTTTTATCCTAAGTATAGGGAGGATGAGTCGAGTCGTTGAATTGTTCACTCTTTTCCTCGGTTTTCTCCATTTGTACAGTCTTTTATACTTAGGATTAGTTTATCCTAAGTATACGGGGGATCCCCTACTTCTATCATTTTCGGCTATTAATTCGTTGTTGTATAAGATGCTTTTCACTTTCTATACTTAACACGAGTTATGTCTTCCTTTGTAGCTCTTTGGTCACTATGAGGACATAGTTTGAGCTAAATATAGGAGGTGCCATATATATTGTATATATACTTTAGCCATAACTCGTACTTTTATTAATAATAAGGCTATTATTATTCTTAAAAAATATTATTTTGAAAAAAAATTTGTAAAATGATTTGCAAAAATCTTTTGAAAAATGTTTGCAAAAGTTGTTTGTAAAATATTTTCAAAAATCTTTTGTAAAATTGTTTATATTGTAAAATTGTTTGTAATGTTTTTTAAAAACTATTTTTGTAAAAATCTTTGCAAAATTGTTTGTAAAAATGTTTTGTTTGTAAAATATTTGTAAAAGTATTTTATATATTAAAACTAAGTATAATGTATAAAATGTTTGTAAAATTTTTGAAAGCAAAAAGTTTGCTAGAACCTGTTTGTAAAATGATTTGTAAAAATTGTTTACAAAAATATTTGTAAAACTTTTTGAAAAACCTTTGTAAAATATTTTGAAAAATGTTAGAAAAATCTTTTGTAAAATATTTTGAAAAGGTTTGTAATTTTTTTGTAAAATTATTTTGTCATGTGGGATATAAATTATGGGATGTATGTGCATCTATATATATATATATATATATATATTCGTAAAATCCACGCGTGTATAACATCCCTAATCACTTATCCTCCTGTAAATTAAATTCTTTGTGTATATAAAATACTTTTATAAAACTTGTATTTTAAACTTGTACATAAAATCTTGTTGTAAAATATTGTATAAAATTTGTATAATACTTGTGTGTTTACTTGTATATATTCAATTTACTAACCCTTTTCTCTTAAAAATGCTTAAAATATAGAAAAATTTGAAAAAATCTTTGGAAAACTTTATTCAAAAAGATTTTTCTTTTATTTTCTCTTTCTTTTAAAAAATGTATATATTTCTTGCATTTGCATGTGCATTTTTCAAAATGGTATTGACACTTAAACTAGTCTGGAATAAAGTCGAAGAGTGGCGCTTGGTTGGACCTTAATCCACGTAATTTTAGAGAAACCTTATAGGAAATGAAATTGAGATTCTTCAGCTCTATAAACTTAATTCTTTAGGAATCATGAGAATGAGTCCGGTGTCATCTTGACTGCCTAAGTAGAGTACTTTGGAGCACACACATGATTCTTGTTGATAATGACCTATCTTGCACACCTGCACTTACACTTTTCTCACCTCAGTTGAAGTGGTAGAGGGTTGGATTTGCCGACATGATACACAAGCCAATGGAAACATCGGTAGTCACACATTTGTGGACACTGTACCCTAGGGTTGATTATCGAGCCAGGCAGGCCGGGCCTCTACCCGAACCCAGGCCTGCTATTTTTTCAGGTTTCGGGCAGGGCCATGACCTGATAAAGTATGGATGGGCCATCCAGAACCCGACCTGAAGTTAAACGGGAAGGGCTCAGGCCGCGCTATCCCAGTAATTTTTCCCTTTAATTTTTTTGATTTTTTTGAAAATACTTAATCCAATGGGTGATATGGAAATGCATTTTTAAAAAACTTTTTACTTTTTTAAAAAATTGTGATAAATCTAAGAATCTTGATATTCCTATGGAATCTTGATAAATAAACTTCGAAATGTTTGATTTTTTTTCTTTTCAACGACTTTTAATTTTTTCATATACAATTTATTTTTTCAAAAACTTTGAAATGATGGTGTATGGTAGTATTGTTAGAGAGTGAAGATGGGGTTTGAGGGGGTTGGTTTGGGGTGGGTTGTGAGGGATTAAGGTTAAGTAATATGATATATATATATATATATTATATGTTTAGGATCGGGCTTTCAGGCCGAGTATCGGGTCGGATTTTCATGCCCAGCTTCGGGTCAGGCTCTACTCAGCCTGAACCAGACCTGTTTCTAAAAACAGGTTTTTTGGGCTCGAGCCCATCCCAAATATAAACGGGTTTGGGTTACACGTCGGGTCGGTCTAGCCAGACCCAATGCTCAACCCTACTATACCCCAACCCGATCTAATAGCAGTGAGGTCTAAGACATAATGTTGTGTGTTCCAATAAAGCTTCAAAATAGGGCTAGTATACTGGCTCAAGAGGAAAAATTCCTTACGTACATGTTGCACCTTCTATATATTCGATAAAAAAGTGCAAAAATAAAAAACTTCAAAAAATGGACAGGCCTGATTGAAAATAAAATGCATGTAGGAGTATGTACATTTGCAAAGTCAAACAACAAAGCTTGAGCTTCCAAGTCAGATATTTATGAGCCTGCAACTGGATGACTTGGCTACACTAGTCATGCATCCAAGGATAGATAGACACACTGGCTACCACCCATTCTTCTCCCCACCTCCTCTTTTTAAGCTGGTTGGGCTTGAACTTAGAAGGGAATACCTTGCTTCTTGAGGAAAGAGTTATTGGATTAGGGAATCAGAGTCATCATTTGGAAAAGACTGACTTTTAACGCTTCAACCAAGGAGAGCTACATATCACTTACGCTGTACAAGAGAGAATAATAGTCATAAGAGTTTGCCTATGAGTTGATCTATTCTTACCTGGCTAATGAGGAGACTTGAGCATAGTTGTGTGATTTCTAGAAGTTGTTGAGTGTCAAGTCTGTTTCCCACTAAGGTTCCTCCCAAACTAATAATACAAGGTCTGACAGAGCTCCATACTTTAATTTTATGAATATAAGTTTAATACTCAGTGTTGTTCTAAGTTCTTTATTTTTCGTTTATTTTTTCTTTTTCTTTTAGTCACTTATTCTTCAGATAAGTGTTTGCTAAGGGACTAGCAAAGGTAAAGCATAGGGGGATGATGAATATGCATTTCATCATCTTTATTCATTTATTTTAGCTTAAAATCCCTTATAAAATACATGTAACTATTAATAAATCCACTCTTTTACTAACCTTAGTTCTTGTGTAAATATTGTTTTATCACTATGTTAACCTAAAATAAATAAATAAAGAAATAAAGAAAATAAAGAAAATAAAGACTGTATATATGTAATAGATACAGGCTGACTCTGACCCCAAGAGAAAGTCAAGGATTGACCCGATCGACAAGGAATAAAATAGGGGAGATAAGGCTTAGACACCAAAAATTCCAGAAATTCATTTGTCACTTGTATATATTTATCATATGTATAATACTCTCTATGATACACATTCTTTTATTTAATTTATTCATTATCAAATTATTCTTAAATAAAATCAATCTCTTCTTGAAAATTGTGAGAAAAATTCTTTTGTAAATAATAAAATGACTGCAATAAAAATCTATATATAATGTGTAAATAACAACACTCTCAAAAAGCCACAAAACTCAAATTGCAAGATCAACACCTTCTCCACCATAACTCCAAATTCATCAAACTCACTTTCATTGTACTCCAAATTAAATAACCTTTAAAATGGAGGTGATTTCATAAAAACCAGAGTTAAGGTGTGAAATGTGGCAAATTAGCGTACTATTGTATATTATACCTATGCATACTATATATATTATTTAATTATTTATTTTCTAGTGCAAATATGTGAATATTGTATTTTTAATTAATTGAAAATATTGTATTTAACTTATATAAAATACAAATAGAAATCACAAAATAAAAAATCAACAAACTTAAATCATGTATGTATTATATAGGTATCACAATCTATATACTTTACATATACCAATTTATTTAACCAAATAAATGAATTCCTAATAATCAAATAAAAATTTCATTAAAACCCTTGTAAAGTGTTGTAAATAAATAAAACAATAAATCTTGTATATATTTGTAAAATTAATTAATTAAAAATAAAAAACTTGTATATATAGGTATACATACCTATAAATAAAACCTTTTAATTATTTTAACCCTTATATATACCATATTCAATTAATTAAAAATCACCTAAATTAACTTTATTTTATTCTTAACATTTTTTGACATCATTTAATTATTTAAATTAATTTTTATTTTAAATTGATTTATTTAACCACTTATTTTGTTTTTATCGTTTAGCCTATTTTGGCGTTTTCCTCGGCATGCTCTTGTTGGCTGACCCGGGTTTGTTGACTGGGGTCAACTGCCTAGTCCCCCGTCAGTCACTGCACTTCTCGCCTACCTTCGTTCCTTCTCCCATTTTCCCATGCACTCCCTTCATTAACTTCTCATGCATCCTTCTTTGATTATTCAACCCATTCACTCCTCTCCCTCGCCAACTCTCCAGATCCATCATCTATGCCTTGATTTGCTCCCGTTTCAAATTCAAACATTCACTAGAGCCACCTTTGTTTATACACTCCCTCCACCTCTGCCACTAGTTTGGACCCCTTTTGGAAAGGATTTCTTGCCCGAGACTAAGCTCGGACGATTGAGCAATGACATGGGTTTTAATCTCCACAGTCAGGAGCATGAGAAACCCTTGAAGATTCGTGATCCACAACATTCCGGAGTTCTCTACCACGTATTCCGCCTCTCTGTCACCAGCCGCAGATCGAGGCTGAGTTCCTCTGCATTCCATCATAGAATAATCTAGCATAGGATAAGCTTAATTTATGTCTTTTATTTCCTTGGATTTTGTTTTTTTCACTAGAATAGATCCTCCATCAGATCCCTTCAATTCGTAAGATCGGAGGTGTTCCGTTCAACCAAGTTCAACTTTGACTACGTCTACACCTCCACCCAACTTTTCTTCATCTCTTCCACCATTTGAACACCCTTAGATCATTCCAAATCCGAGGTTCGGCTCCAACTCTGACCACCTTCATCGGAGCCCTCGCCCATTCACCATTTTCCCTTTTTAAAGCTAATAAAATTGGCTGGAAAAATCCCTCCGAGCACTGAACTCATTCTAGCCCCTTCGAGCGCACCTGGGAGTGAGGGAAGCGAGTTTGAGGTCCACCTGGAGCTATTCATCCCTTGACCTCCATCTCGTCTTCTAGACACCACCGACCGCTGCTGAAGCTTGGGAACGAAAGAGGAACATAGTAGGAAGTTGTACTACCATCTTGAAGCTAATTCGGGCGAGAAATGAGCGAGATCATCTCAATCGAATCTCGTCGGAGTTCACATTCATACCTATTCTTCCAATGCGCCTCGGAGCTGCACGATAAAGAACGACGTGTCCAGATTAGATCTCGGCCGTTGAGAAAGCCCCATATCTTATATGTTCGATCGATCTACCAAAGCTCATCCGTGCCATCCAAGCACGAATCATCTTTAGCCGTTGGATCAGAGCTGTAGCACCATCTAGCCATCCAGAGCTCCACATGTATAAAGGGTATAATTACGCCTAGACCACTGCATTTATTTTATTTTCAAATAAGTCTGTTTAGAAATGTGTCTGCATGTAATGGATTGAACAATTGCACTTTTACCCCTCATTTTATTTTAATTGCACCTACATCATATTCGAACTACAAGAATGCTTAGCACATGACTTCTTGGGTTAATTGCAACAAAAGGTTTGCAAGTTTTGAGTTATTAACATGACCCTTGAAATATTTTAATTACACAGGTCCTGTCTAGTGAGGCTCACGTGCAACAACATGTGTTTTCTTGGACATTTTGCATTTTTAGTCCTATAGATTTCATTTGTTGTCATTTAATCTTGATACTAAATATTTACATATATACCCCTATGCATCTACATTTATTTTGCATGTATAAAATCAAATGAAAATTAGAAAAATGTCTTTGAAAATGCCACAAAAATCATGTTAGATTTCTGTTAAATAGGTCTTGCATCCATAATTTTTTATTCACATTTTCATTATTTTTATTAATTGTAAAAATTAAAAAACCTCATAAAAATTACCTATTTACATTTAAAATAAATAAAAAATATATAAAAATTACGTGAAAAATTTTAAAAAAATTCAGGATTGTTCATTTTTATTTATTTTAAGTTTTATATAATTTTCACATTTTTATTCCTAATAAAAACAAAAAAAATCATAAAACACTCAAAAACATAATAAATTCATACAAATTCAAAGAAAATTCCAAAAAATATAAAATACCTTTCTGGAAAATATATAAATCATCTTTCATTCCATGTACATTCCATCTATTTTTTAACTTATTTGATATTTTAAAAATCCAAAAACTTTCGTGTTGTGTTCTGTTTACATTATTTTCTTATTTTGATTTATTTAAAAATCTTAAAAATTTTGGAAAATTATGGAAAAATAATAAAAATATTAAAAAATTATCAGAAACTCAAGAAATAATTTTGTTGGAATTTTCTATTTATTTTACTACTTTGTAAAAATCTAAAAAGTTGACTCTTTTGTATTCTTTTTATTAATTTCTTTTATTCATTTTTATTTTAATTATTTTATAATTCTTTTGCAAAATTTAAAATATAAAATTAGAAACTAAATAAAAAATTATAAAATTAGAATTCCATAAAAAATTAGAAAAATACAAAATACAAAACCAAGCATAGTGTTCATAGAATCTCCTTCTTTAATTCATTGATTTTTTCACTGTTTTAATAACTTTCGGGATTTTTGTAGCCTCCCCGATTTCGATCCTATAAGCTATACATATAAATTAAATAACAAAATTCTCTTGCTACAGTTTCTTCATTTATTTTTCTTGAGAATCGAATAAATTTTTATTGAGGGATTCTTATGGTTGCAACGATACTGCTGATGAATCCACATTTCATCATCTTTATTCTATCATTTTGGCCTCAAAAACCCTAGCAAATGCCTGAAAATAGCATTAAATAGAGCAATTTAGCATTCATGCACATGTGTGTAAAACATGTATAAAATACTGTTTTTAATGCCAAAATTATAGAATAAAGAAAAGAAAAGAAAAAGAATAAAATATTGTAAATATTTTATGACCCGAAACACCGAGACCTAGGCATCTTGATGAATAGCGACAAGTAATAAAGTAGGGGGAGATAAGGGCCAAATACCTATATTTATTAATTCATTCTTTATTCATTTTGGGACCTATTTTTGGTTCCACTTTTTGTGCATCAAATAAAGAAACTTTGTACATGAAAGTTGTAGATATTTTTATAAAGAAAAATACAAAATTGATTTCACAGAAAAATAATACACAGATAAAAAGTTATGATCTGAATAAAAATTCAGAATCCCAACTTCCTAGACCTGTATCTCACAAATAAAAACTCCAAATGCAGCAAACTCACCTTTAATTGTATATAGAATAAAATAATCTATTTAATGGTGGTGGTTTCGCAGTTGGCGGAGCTACGGTTTGAAAGTTGAGTTTTGGACCCTCATTGTATACTTGTACAGATTAAAATATTTAATTTATTATTTATTTATTATTTTTATAATTTTATATTTTTATAATGTTGTAGATATTACTTATAATAATTATGTACATTAAAATCAGAATAAAATCATAAATAAAACTCAAATAAAAATACTTGTATATATCATATACATAGGTATTATACCTATAAACACACATGTACATTCTATACTTATATTTTATTAAATATACAAAAAATTCAGAAAAATAAAATATAAATATAATTATGTGTATAAAAGTATGTTATAATTATATAAATTAATAAACATAATTAAATAAATTAAAATCACAAAATAAAAATAAAAAAATAAAATATATAGAAGAATATACCTATAAAGGGTATAATAGGCAACTTATAAAAGTATACCTCCTAAAAATAAATAAAAATTACCATAAAATACTTTATAAAATAATAAATATTTTTTATTAAATAACCTAAATTTTAATAATTCATTTATTATTTTAAAACTAATTTATAAAACATTTTTTAGGGCTTTTTCCTGCTTGGTCCACGTGGACCTACCAGGTGGCCTGGGATGTTGACCAGCCGGTCAACTCCCTGACCCTAGCCCTGCGCCCTTGTCAGAATGCCCGAGACCCAATTTTCTCGATTTTTTCGCCAACATTGCGTTGCTCGAGGGAAGATGGTCTCTTCATGAAAGATGTTCCTGGCATCTCGAGGATTCACGCTGACCACTTGGATCCTCCAATATCTTCTTCGCGTGCCCGTGAGCGAGTCTCGAAGTTCACCCCTTGGCCAACTTTTCAAAAACAACCCATCGCCTCAATTCTTCTTCGAACCTCTTTGGAACCCTTGTTTGGACCTTCTTCGCGCAGCTCAGGACTGGAGGCATGACAGGCCTCCTCCAGCTAGTTTGAGGAGCCCAGGCGAGGGCCGGAGAGCGCTCCATCAACCCCATCTCCGGCGAGAGGCCCTGAGGTCCTATCTCGTAGTGAGCCACTGCCTGAGGTCGTATTTCTTCCTTATTTTTCTTTGCTTAGATAGCTGTTAGCCCTAGGAATAGTTTAGTGCTTTTAATTTGTGGTTAATCGATTGCTTTGCCCCCCTTCGCAACCATACGCCGTGAAGTAGCTCTTGAGCTCCGGCGACTATCTCCACCACTCCATGCCGCCGTTTTCCGCCAATAAAAGCCAGGTGCCTTACGCGTTTGTGCTGCTGCATTGCTATTCTTTTTTGCAGGACCTGAAGGAGGTGCTAAACCTCGGATTTCGTCAAAAGAAGACCCCCAGGTCGGCTGGAGCTTCATCGAACAAGCCGAGGCCATCCATTGGCCTTCGGACCGATCTGAGCCACCAGGGCATCGGGGAGGAGTTACAGGAGTAGAACAAAGCCTTCGGTCGAGGATTTGGTGGTCAGAAGCGGACCCAGCACCTCAACAAAACTCGGCGCCGCCGAGTTCTTCATTTGTTCTTCCAGTCGCGTCCCAGGCCGTCGGATCAGTAACACGTTCCCTGTGGTACAACGTCTGTCAGATCTCGCGCCCCCTCCAGCCGTCAGATCACGGCTTCAGGATCTAATCCTAGCCGTTATAACTGAAGGGGTATCGCCTCCCCGCAGCGCGACACGTGTCAAAAGTGGATCGCCCAGGCCGTTAGATGCGCGCCTAGCGGGGGTATTTCGCAATCATAACCCCCGCGTTTTTGTATTTAGCAAGTAATATCTAAACTTTCATTTGCAATGTCTAAATTTTTTTAAAATTTATCAAAACCCCCCTGAAGTTGTGCGGATTACACATATAGCCATGTCAGGCGCACGTGCTTAGCACGCGTGCCTTGGGCATTTTGCAGGGACAACCCCAGCACTTTCGAGATTTATTATTGGTCCTTAAACTTCGCTATTTAGTTAAATATTTTGTGAGAATATTGCGCAGAGGCCCTCGAACTTCCATTATATTACCAAAATACCCCTACAAACATGTATTTTCTCTTTGCTTCTTGTATTTTTTGCATGCATCTATAAAAACCCAAAAAATCCCCAAAAATCACAGTAGGTCTCTGTTGCATAGTAGTGTAACGGCATATTTTTATTTTTCATATTTCTTGCATTTTAATATTTATTAAAAATCAAAAGTAGCCATTTTCAGCACTGTTTGCATTTGAAAATCCATAAAAAATATAAAAACATTTCAGAAAAATCCCAAAAAAATATATTTGGTTTCTTTTAGTGTGTTCTAACTTCAGCCCAAAATTCACTAAAAATTACAAAAGAAAACTCATAAAAATCACAAAACCCCAAAAACATTTACAAAAATATTAAAAATTCTACCAAAATCCTAAAAATACAAACTTTGTCTCAGAATTTTCTTTGTTTCATTATCTTTAAGTGAAAATTCTTTTGGAGAATTTTTGCTACTGTTTTCCATTTTATTTCTCCATTGTAGATTCAGCCTTGTCTTTTATCCACTGTTTTCAGTATTTTCGACTTTAAAAATACCAAAAAAATTAGGAAAAATCTAGAAAAATCACAAAAATATTATAAAATTGTAAAAACCACAAAAACATTTGATTTTCTGAATTCTAATTATTTTTAGTTATTTTTATAAATCCTTTATCCTCTCATTTCTCAGATAGTATATATATTCTATTATTGAAAAAGAAAATATATAAAAAAATATAAAATATAAAAAGAAAATAAAAAATCAGTAAATTAAAAATCAAAATACAAAAATATAAAATTAAAAATTAAATAAAAAAATATAAAATTAAAAACCCACAAAAAAATAGCATTAATAGACAACTTGATCACAATTACACTTTTGAACAATTTTGCCCCGATCTATCCTTTCTGCTCCCTGTGTTCGACCTCTACACATACTTGCACTATACACATCTTTGTTGTAGAGTTATAATAAATTTTAACTCCGCACATTTACTTTCATTGCTTGATTTATCTGTTGTGGGTTAATTGTTGTTTTAATCCGAAATTCACGTGGTCGACTCAGTGACTGAATTCTCGCCTTGTGTGGAACTTAATACCGCCGATTTTTGGGTAAAACAAATGGCGCCGTTGCCGGGGAGCAACAGCGCTTAGTTCGGGTCTTGTTTGTGATTGTGATTGATTGTCTATTTCGCGACTTTCATTTTTGCTATTTTATTTTCTTTATTTTTGATATATCTGTTGAGCTGTCTAACCCCCTCTCCTGTTTCACTTTGTATGAGGTGCCGCGGATCGAGGGAGGCGCTCCACCCTAGGCGTCTTCACACCCATGTGAAGCCGTCGTCTGCCAGCTTAGCACTGAGGAGACCAGGAGAGATTTTTGAAGACCGAGCTCCACCTTTAGTTGTAGAATTTATTTTCTGCGTTTATTTTGTAATTTAAGTGAGTGAGAGACACATATTATTGTAATAATACAGGTACTCCCGGACACTTGGCCATTCGAGCCTAATTTCCAGGTGTTTGTACACCTGGGGGCTCGCCGCGGCTTTCTCGCGTTTTCTTCGCATTTTTTTTCTATTTTGTTTTCCGATTTTCAATTTTATTTCTTTTGTGTGATTGAGCCCCTAGTTTTAGGATTGCTTGCGTAGCACTAGGTCTAAACACCTTAATCGACATTGCATGTACCTATAGTACGATCTGGACTTAGTCAAATTTTAAACAGTTGATTCATCATCCTCGGGCCGTCACGCCGCGAGCTCTCCCTGCCAAGTGATTCTCCTGAACTCTATTTGTCGAGAGGAGGAGGGGTGAGCCTAGACCGGACTTTTGGATTGAGGATCGGTGATCGACTTGTGGTGCTTCCCGCTAATAGCAATTTCTGAACTTAGGGCGATTTCATCGGCTTTGCATTTGCATATAGATAGGTTTCAATTCTGCTGAGCATCTTTGCATGAAGAGTGCTGGAGGCAAGGTGAGCATTTCTCTTTAGCATACATCATTGATTTCTCACTTGCATTGCTTTTCCGCCTCTCCCTCTAATTTTGCAAACCTAGGTGCTTAAAGGAATCGACTCCTCGTTAGGCGAGTGCATTTTTATTAAAAATCCAAAAAGTGATAATCAATAAAATTGGGACTGCTAATATTACTTGATCTTAAAACCGATCAAAAAGAAAAATCTTGTATTAGGGCGAGTAATCCCCTCATTTTCTTCGTTTTACTTGCTCGCGCACACACTAAGGTTAGTGCCCAAATCCCAATCAGCTCTTAAGTGTTTGCGCAATTTTGGACTTCTCACCTAACTCTAAAACAGACAAGATGAAAAGACCACATTTGTGGTCTTCTCCGAGTTGAGTTGGTGAATTGAGGGTTTGTCTTATTTCATTTTTGTTTGTGATTATTTTGTGTGTGTCCTAGATCGCTTCTGCGCACTTGCGCCTTTCATCTCACTTCTCTTGACTTGACCATCATGCTCTCCCGATCATTTTCTTTTGTTTCGAGATGGCCGACTAGAGCGTATTTTATTCGGACTTTGCAGATCATTCGTTCACTCCAGCCGGTCCACCTCCTTTTTTCCAGGAGAACTTTACTCCTGATTTTTGTACATATCCGACTAACCCACTATTTCAGGATTCGGACTTTGACCTTCACCAATCATTTCCACCATCGTCACCTTCACATTTCGATAACCCGCTCTTCCTTGAGTATCCCAATCCGGAATGTGAATTTTGTCCACACCCGCCGCCCACATTCGACTCACCCGATCCTGAGATTTTGGAGTCACCTTTCATGATCTCCACACTTGAGACCTTGAATCAGATGATGGAGCATATGAATTCGAGGATTACTGATCTTACTACTTTAAATAAGAACCAGAATGTCGCTCCATTCTTTGAGGATATGGATTCATTTGAGGACGACCATGAGAGCTTACAATCGCCCAAAACACAAAAAAATGAGAAAAATTTAAAAACACAAAAAGATTCCGGGAGACACACGATCGAGTCGGACTGTGAGGAGAGCACCCACTTGCCAGACTTTTCGACCACACATTCATTCACACCCGGTCCCACCTTTGACCCCAAGGATGTCGCTGTATAGACTGCTCTTGGCATTCCTCGTGTATATGATGATTCCGACTTCCTCCCTTGTATGGAGGAGGTCTAAAATTTCAAAGAAATGTTGACTGAACCCGAAGTGGTGGCCACCATTCATGAGATCATCCGTGCCCCACTTCTGCAGGCCATGCCCAATATATCTGCTCCTCTTCCCAAGAAGAGAAAGCGGAGGAGCAGATCTGAGCGTCATATCTTGACCTGCCCATGCCATCACACACCATCCCATTCCTAAGAAGAGGAACACTACCACACCTTTCATTAGCTGCACCATCTCTGACCACACATGTGATCACACTCTCCTCGACGGCGGTGCGACAATTAGCATCATACCCTTCTCGCTGGTACAGTCTCTTCACTTAGGGCCTTTCAAGAAAACCAGGATGATCGTTCAATTTGCTGATGGATAAATAAAGAGGCCGAAGGGTATCCTTGAAAACGTCGTCATTTCGATTCAGGGCATGAGCTATCATGTTGATTTTGTCGTCTTGCCCATGGAGACCTCCGTAGGGGAGCACTCTCCAGTCATCCTGGGACGACCATTCCTCGCCTCTGCGAGGGTCGTTATTGATTACGGATCAGGAGAGATTCGCTTCCGTCCTGCTGACAAGAGCGAAGCATTGATCACCGCACCCACTGCCGACCAGAGACCTGCACCTGATGCGACCTCACCTATCCGGGCTGACCTAGAGGACCATGACCTTGATGATACTATCAGAGAATTTTGCTGCTTATTGGATTCTACTGAGACCCGAGAATTCCTTCCTGTTGAGGAAAACTCGGAAAACATGGACCTTGACGTTCCTTCTTCTGGGACTTGGCGTTGTGTTGATGACATCCGCGGGATTTACACGATCGATACCATTGAGCGGAGGGCAGATGTAGATACTAGACAGGACGGACATGTTTCGACTACTTCCACTGATGGGTCCGCTCCTGTCCACATAGATACTGATGAGCCAAAGGCCGAATTTGATTTGATTGCTTTTATTCAGAAATTTGGGTCTTTTGATGAGAAAGATGATCCGGTTGAGATTATAGAGGACGAACAGAGTTCGACTACTTCCACTGATGAGTTCGTTCCTTTTGGTTTTGACACGGATGACACCTCGCAGGACGACTCCGAGTACACTACATCCGATGATGACGAGTTCGTCCCACTTCACTTTGACACTAGCAAGACTCCCAAGGTCGGACCTAGCCACACTTCTTTCAATGATCCGTCTGTGCCTCCACACCCTAGGGCCACTGTGGACCATCACCATGTCGACCCTGATCGGTTTCTGTCCACTGTGGACCCCGATGTCGACCTGCACCATACCAGATCTATTCCTCAGCGGTCCCGCAAGAAGGTTTGCTTTCAACCTTCTTGATCATCTGTACATCCATTTATGTTGTATATTCTCTCTCAGGTATCTCTGTCTATCATCCGTTTTGCTCGTCCACCCATTCCTCATGTTTTCCTTGCTTAGGACGTACTTTGTCCTAAGTATAGGGGGGGTGGACGAGCCAAGTGTTCGTTCTTCGTTCCGTTTCATCACTCCTGTTGTTGCCTATACTTAGGGCTTCTTTTACCCTAAGTATAGGGGGAGTGGTGTGTACATTCTCACGATATCTTCTTCCACTCTGATCTCTTTTCTTCTTTTCCTTTTATGTCTTCTGTATCTACCGAAAAAGGTGTCGCCCCTTTTTGTCAGTCTTCTATACTTAGGACGTACTTTGTCCTAAGTATAGGGGGGTGTGCACCCTGAGTTTTCTCTATTTTTTAATCCTCTCCATTGTCTCCTCTTCTTGTCTATACTTAGGGATATCTTACCCTAAGTATAGGGGGAGACAATCTGAGTACGATATGTTCATTCCCACCCTTGACCCTCCCTGCTTTGTGTACAGTCTTCTATACTTAGGATTATTTGATCATAAGTATAGGGGGGACGGTCAACTTCTCATTGATTCATTCATTTCTTCTTTAGATTTTCCTATACTCAGTACGAGTTATGTCTTCTCTTTTCTCTCTGATCTATGAGGACATAGCTAAAGCTAAGTATAGGGGGGTCGTATATACTGCGTATATACTTTAGCCATAACTCGTACTTTCGTATTTTCCTAATAAATATGGCTAATAATTCTTTAAAATTCATTAAAAATCCTTAATAAAAAGATGTGGTTATTCCTCAAATTCTTTTTGTATTTACTGATTAATAAATCAGGTGAAAATGTTTTTTGCAAAATGTTTGAAAAACAGTTTGAAAATCTTTGTGAACATTTATTGAAAACTATTTTGAAAATGTTTTGTTACATGTATTAAACCTTTGTAAAATTGTGTGATTTGTAAATATTTATTTTCTTTGTGTGAAAGAAAATGTTTGAAAAATGATTTGCAAATGGTTTGAAAAATAGTTGCAAAAATATTTTGAAAAATCTATCTATACTATTTGAAAAACCTTTGCAAAATGATTTTCAAATGTGTGTACATGTTTGCAAAAATGTTTGTAAAAATTATTTTGGACTATAGTTTTCAAAAATTGTGTGAAAAAAGCTTGTGTCAAATAAGTTTGAGGAATATATACATCACACCTAAAATCCATTATTTGTATATATGTATAAAATTGAGCACTTACCCTGTAAATTCTTAAAATTCACTTATTATAGATATAAGAAGCACTCCCGTGTAAATATTTTCACCTAGTTTTTAGCCAAAAACTTTTTATTTTCGAAAATCCCAAAAATATTTGCAAAATTAAAATCCAAAAACATTTGAAAAATCTTTTTGAAAAATACAAAAAAATACATATGCATCATCTTTTCAAAAATCCATAAAAAGTTCAAAACTCTTGAAAATTGCATCACAAAAATATTTTCTGCATCGCATTGCATAGCATGAGTATTTTTTCAGCTTGAGTTTGATAGTTGAACAAGTCTAATTAAAATCCGGAGATTGGAGCTTGATTGGACCTTAAAATCTACCTAATAACAGGAGCCTGATAGGAACTGGGTTTGAGGTACTTCAGGTCTAGTTGACTTAATTCTTTTAGGATCACAGGACTTGGTTCAATGGATTCTTGACTGCCTAAGTAGAGTATTTCGGAGCACACGCACGACTCTTGTTGATAATGACCTAACTTGGACACCTGCACCTTTCACATGGCTCAACTCAGTTGGAGTGGTGAGGGGATTGGATTTGTCGGTATGAGACGCAGACAAGTGGAAACATTTGTCCTCCTCTAGGGAGGGAAGTGCACCCCAACCCGTCCAGTGATAAGGAAGTCTAAAGACAGGAGGCTGTGGGTTGCAATAAAGCTTCAAAGAGGGATAGTCTACTGGCTCAAGAGGAAAACTCCTTATGTAAATGCTGTTGTATATAGTATTCAAAAAAAAAAAGTGTATGTTCAGGCATGTACAAAAAATAAAAAGCCTGCAAGTATGTAAAAGTCAATAAGCAAGCTTGAGTTCCAAAGTCAAATATGTGAGCCTGCAGCAGGATGACTTGACTACACTGGTCTTGCATCCCAGGATAGGTAGCTACACTGGCTACCGTCCATTCTTCTCTTCACCTCCTCCTCTAGAGATGGTTGCCACTTGAACTTAGAAGGGAATACCCCGCTCCTCGAGGATGGAGTTATTGGATTGGGGAATCATTGGGTTGTCGTACTGGAGAAGTCATCTCTTTGTCATTCTAGTTGGGGAGAGCCACCATCACTTACACTGTACGAGTCAGATTCATAGTCGTAAGAGTTTGCGTATGAGTTGAAATATTTCTGACCTGGCTATTGAGGAGACTTGGACAGAGTTTTGGGATTCTCAAGGACTGTTGGATTTTAATTCGGTTCTCATTAACGTTCCGCCTGCACTAAAATTCCAAAGGTCCGACTTAAGCTACGAACTTTGACTTTGCAAAGACAAGTTTGATGATCAAATGAAATCCAAGTTCTTCTTTTTCTTTTCTTTCTTTTTCTTTTTGCACTTATTGCATAAGTGTTTGCTAGGGACTAGCAAAGGTAAAGTATAGGGGGATGATGAATCCACATTTCATCATCTTTATTCTATCATTTTGGCCTCAAAAACCCTAGCAAATGCCTGAAAATAGCATTAAATAGAGCAATTTAGCATTCATGCATATGTGTGTAAAACATGTTAAAAATACTGTTTTTAATGCCAAAATTATAGAATAAAGAAAAGAAAAGAAAAAGAATAAAATATTGTAAATATTTTATGACCCGAAACCCCGAGACCTAGGCATCTTGATGAATAGGTCGACAAAGAATAAAGTAGGGGGAGATAAGGGCCAAATACTTATATTTATTAATTCATTCTTTATTCATTTTGGGACCTATTTTTGGGTCCACTTTTTGTGCATCAAATAAAGAAACTTTGTACATGAAAGTTGTAGATATTTTATAAAGAAAAATACAAAATTGATTTCACAGAAAAATAATACACAGATAAAAAGTTATGATCTGAATAAAAATCCAGAATCCCAACTTCCCAGACATGTATCTCACAAATAAAACTCCAAATGCAGCAAACTTACCTTTAATTGTATATAGAATAAAATAATCTATTTAATGGTGGTGGTTTCTCAGTTGGCGGAGCTACGGTTTGAAAGTTGAGTTTTGGACCCTCATTGTATACTTGTACAGATTAAAATATTTAATTTATTATTTATTTATTATTTTTATAATTTTATATTTTTATAATGTTGTAGATATTACTTATAATAATTATGTGCATTAAAATCAGAATAAAACATAAATAAAACTCAAATAAAAATACTTGTATATATCATATACATAGGTATTATACCTATAAACACACCTGTACATTCTATACTTATATTTTATTAAATATACAAAACAATTCAGAAAAATAAAATAAAAATATAATTATGTGTATAAAAGTATGTTATAATTATATAAATTAATAAACATAATTAAATAAATTAAAATCACAAAATAAAAATAAAAGAATAAAACATATAAAAGAATATACCTATAAAGGGTATAATAGGCAACTTATAAAAGTATACCTCCTAAAAATAAATAAAAATTACCATAAAATACTTTATAAAATAATAAATATTTTTTTATTAAATAACCTAAAATTTAAATAATTCATTTATTATTTTAAAACTAATTTATAAAACATTTTTTGGGGCTTTTTCTTGGTTGGTCCACGTGGACCAACCAGGTGGCCTGGGATGTTGACCAGCCGGTCAACTCCTTGACCCTAGCCCTGCGCCCATGTCAGAATGCCCGAGACCCAATTTTCTCGATTTTTTCGCCAACATTGCGTTGCTCGAGGGAAGATGGTCTCTTCATGAAAGATGTTCCTGGCATCTCCAGGATTCACGCTGACCACTTGGATCCTCCAATATCTTCTTCGCGTGCCCGTGAGCGTGTCTCGAAGTTCGCCCCTTGGCCAACTTTTCAAACAACCCATCACCTCCATTCTTCTTCGAACCTCTTTGGGACCCTTGTTTGGACCTTCTTCGCGCAGCTCAGGACTGGAGGCGTGACAAGCCTCCTCCAGCTAGTCGGAGGAGCCCAGGCGAGGGCCGGAGAGCGCTCCATCAACCCCATCTCCGGCGAGAAGCCGTGAGGTCCTATCTCGCAGTGAGCCACTGCTTGAGGTCGTCTTTCTTCCTTATTTTTCTTTGCTTAGATAGCTGTTAGCCCTAGGAATAGTTTAGCGCTTTTAATTTGTGGTTAATCGATTGCTTCGCCCCCCTTCACAACCATACGCCGTGCCGGAGCTCTTGAGCTCCGGCGACTATCTCCACCACTCCACGCCGCCGTTTTCCGCCAATAAAAGCCAGGTGCCTTGCGCGTTTCTGCTGCTGCGTTGCTATTCTTTTTCACAAGACCTGAAGGAGGTGCTAAACCTCGGATTTCGTTAAAAGAAGACCCCCAGGTCGGCTGGAGCTTCATCGAACAAGCCGAGGCCATCCATTGGCCTTCGGACCGATCTGAGCCGCCTGGGCATCGGGGAGGAGTTACAGGAGTAGAACAAAGCCTTCGTCCGAGGATTTGGTGGTCGGAAGAGGACCCAGCACCTCAACAAAACTCGGCGCCGCCGATTTTTTCATTTGTTCTTCCAGTCGCGTCGCAGGCCGTCGGATCAGGAACACGTTCCCCATGGTACAGCGTCCGTCAGATCTCGCGCCCCCTCCAGCCGTCAGATCGCGGCTTCAGGATCTAATCCTGGCCGTTATTACTAAAGGGGTATCGCCTCCCCGCAGCGCGACACGTGTCAAAAGTGGATCGCCCAGGCCGTTGGATGCACGCCTAGCGGGGGTATTTTGCAATCATAACCCCCGCGTTTTTGTATTTAGCAAGTAATATCTAAACTTTCATTTGCAGTGTCTTAACTTTTGTAAAATTTATCAAAACCCCCCTGAAGTTACGCGGATTACACATATAGCCCTGCCAGGCGCACGTTCTTAGCACGCGCGCCTTGGGCATTTTGTAAGGACAACCCCGGTACTTTCGAGATTTATTATTGGTCCTTAAACTTCGCTATTTAGTTAAATATTTTGTGAGAATATTGCACAGAGGCCCTCGAACTTCCATTATATTACCAAAATACCCCTGCAAACATGTATTTTCTCTTTGCTTCTTGTATTTTTTGCATGCATCTATAAAACCCCAAAAAATCCTCAAAAATCACAGTAGGTCTCTGTTGCATAGTAGTGTAACGTCATATTTATATTTTTCATATTTCTTGCATTTTAATATTTATTAAAAATCAAAAATAACCATTTTTAGCATTGTTTGCATTTGAAAATCCATAAAAAATATAAAAACACTCCGGAAAAATCCCAAAAAAATATATTTGGTTTCTTTTAGTGTGATCTAACTTCAATCCAAAATTCACTTAAAATTACAAAAGAAAACTCATAAAAATCACAAAACCCCAAAAACTTTCATAAAAATATTAAAAATTCTACCAAAATCCTAAAAATACAAACTTTGTCTCTGAATTTTCTTTGTTTCATTATCTTTAAGTGAAAATTGATTTGGAGAATTTTTGCTAATGTTTTCCATTTTATTTCTCCATTTAGTTTCAGCCTTGTCTTTTATCCACTATTTGCAGTGTTTTCGACTTTAATAATACCAAAAAAATTAGGAAAAATCTAGAAAAATCACAAAAATATTATAAAATTGTAAAAACCACAAAAACATTAGATTTTCTGAATTTAAGTTATTTTTAGTTATTTTTATAAATCCATTATCCTCTCATTTCTTAGATAGTATATATATTCTATTATTGAAAAAGAAAATATATAAAAAAATATAAAATATAAAAAGAAAAGAAAAAAATCAGTAAATTAAAAATCAAAATACAAAAATATAAAAATAAAAATTAAATAAAAAATATAAAATTAAAAACCCACAAAAAATAGCATTAATAGACAACTTGATCACAATTACACTTTTGAGCAATTTTGCCATGATCTATCCTTTCTGCTCCCTGTGTTCGACCTCTACACATACTTGCACTATACACGTCTTTGTTGTAGAGTTATAATAAATTTTAACTCCGCACATTTACTTTCATTGCTTGATTTATCTGTTGTGGGTTAATTGTTGTTTTAATCCGAATTTCGCGTGGTCGACTCAGCGACTGAATTCCCGCCTTGTGTGGAACTTAAGACCGCCGATTTTTGGGTAAAACAACTGCAAGATAAATCTCATAATTTAAAACCTAGAGAATTCCATGTTCAACACCAATGAACATAGAAACATGGCAGCACCTGGCCAATGTAAAGGGTAGTGGTGTAGGAGTAGCCACAGGAGTAGGTGGTGGTTGTAGAGGTGGTAGTGGAGGTAGAGGAGGTAGTGGCGGTACTGGTGGTGATTGTGGCGTAGGAGGAGGAGGAGACACACATACCTCCTCTCCAGAGTCAGACTGAGTCAACCTCACCTGTAGGAGATAAATGATAATAGACTCAAAGAAGCAATGGTAGCCTTTCTGGGTACAAAGTATCCTACAAATACATACTTGACAACTCTATGGGTGAGCTTATCACGACCAGGTGTCAGATGGTAAACAAAGGACACAAAGCCAAACAATCGGGGTGCAAGGGAGAATAGGTTCTTCTTGAGAAGTGCAATCGAGAAAGGGACCTTCTCTCCCAGGACAGAACATTGCATGGAGCTCACCAAATAGCAAGCAGTGACAATCAAGGTTGCAAAAAACGGCAGTCGGTACTCGGTCGGTTGGGTCACTGACTAAGGATTAATCGGCAGTCGGACGATTAATCGGATTTAGTCGGCCTTTAGTTGGATTTGGATTTTTAATTATTTTAAGTATATAAATCATTTTTATATGTATATTCTTATATATTTACGTAGATTTGTACAATTTTTATATTACCATAATGAAAAAAAGAAGTAATTGAATTTAAATAAAACATTAAGCGCATTAGAATAAGTTTGCTTAAAAAAATATGGTATCTCCAAGCAAAAATTGATCGTCTACTTGACCTAGTCGGAATTAGTCGGTACTCGGTCACCCACCCCACCTACTAGACTAGTCGGACCTACTAATCGGGCCAGTCGGGGGACTTTTACAACAGTGGTGACAATCACATCAACTTAAAAAGAGTGAGGAGCACAACCCTGGATCAAAATTTCCTAATCACATCAAGTAAGGGACAATATTTGCGTTCGATTATACCATTCCGTTGAGTAGTGTAAGCACACAAGGTCTAGTCTATGATGCCAAGAGACCTGAAGAACTCAGAAAGTTATAATGTGCAGAAATCTAAGGACTTATCAGATCATATAAACTTAAAAATAGCAGAGAAAATATTCGTTATTTCAATAATGAAAGATTTAGTGACATACCCATCTTCATACTTATTTTTCAAAAAAAAATCCCAAGATAGTCTAGAATAATCATGTACAGCTACAAGATAAAACACGTGTCCCAGGTGATTAGGAACATGACTGTGACCCCAAATGTCAAAATGAACAAGCTCAAATAAATGACTACTGCTACGACTTTAACGATCGGGAAAAGAAGAGCGGTGATGCTTCACAAGTTAGCAAGCGTCGCACTGGAAGATAGAATGCGTGGAGATTTGTGATAGGGCATGACACAACTTCTATAGAGGAAGGTAACCAAAACAAGGTGCCACATGTATGGTGAGACTGATTCAGTAGGAATGGTAGAGGCACCAACACATTGAGACTGAACTAGTATGTAGATTCCCCTCTACTTACGAACTCATCCAATCACCCTGCTCGTGATTATGTCCCAAAATATGACAGAAGATGGGTTAAAAATGGCATGATAATGTAGATCCTTAATGATCTGACTATAGAAAGCAAATTCATCTGAAATTAGGTGCATATTGCACATTCTACAAGCGCATGGATGGCGTTAAATGGACATCCCCATGTCTTGTAATAGGTAAATGAAACATGTTTGCAATGATGACTAATCTACCATGGGGTATAGATTCGTATGAACAGAACATAGTTCTATCTACACACGGATGGTGGGAAAGATTAGAGTTCATGATCCACTTTGACATATCTTCCCAGCTACAACCGACAAAAGCATAGACTGCACTTGAGGAGCTCAAGGAAGATCTAGCAGAAGCTACAACATTCGGGGAATATGTAGTGGTGCCGGCAGTAGGAGTCATGATCTCCCTTAGATGAGACACAATGTCATATAGTCGCAACTATATAAAAAGAGTTGAACTGTCAAGAGGCTCAACCTGCTCGGCCACACGAGTAGAAGTGAGATATCCATGCTTCTGATAGCATGTATCCTCTGAATGACTAGGATGACTACAATAGGTGCACAGGCCACGCTGACCCCATCCTCCTCTATTAGGGGGAATGCCCCCTATGAAATAAGTAGAGCCTCCTCTACCGCAGGATGCAGCCATCACTGAGGAGGTATGTGTGGTGGTAGGAGGTGGGACAGTGATCCTGCTGAGGTGATTTTATGCCTACTTCATAGGTGGTATAGCTGCACCAGTAAGAAGATGTATGCATGTTGCCTCGTACCCAGGGTCTAGTGCGACCAAGAAAACTCCAGCCATCGTGGATTTTATGTACGTCATATGTTGCTCATTAGATGTGGTGATAATCATGAAGATGTGAAGCTTCTCGAACATGCCATGAAGCAAAAAGTATAAACTATGAAAAGGTCGACCATTTTGCTTGTTCGTGTAGATGTCTAACTGTAACTGAAGAATCTTGGCCTCATTCTTCACTTGACCATATGTGGCCGCCAAGATATCTCACATCACCTTGACGTTAGGCTAGTTCACATTGTCATCGACAATCTCCATCATGATATTACCAGAGAGCCAAATACGTGTGTGCGTGTCATCTTGCTTCTACAAAGCGTTATCCCCAGTCTTATCCGTCGACTCCGTCTATGCCAGAATGTACTCCTTGTTATTGCATTGCATGAGAGTCAAGAACTACATGGACCACAAATCATAGTTAGCCCCATCCATCTTCATAGTGGGAGTCAGGTCCTTGAAGGCACCAGACGAAGAGAAGATATCATCTATGCTTTCTGACGTGATGAAGAAAAGAGGCCGAAATGGAACTCGACTGGGGTAGTTGATCGATCCGAGCGAGTCTATGTAATCATATCGAGGATTAGTTATACGTGTAGACTCATACAGGCATACTTACTAATCTTTGATCTGTGCGAGGGTTGGAAAAGATGATTTATTGGTTTGAAATAACCTTTTCCAATCAAAATCAGACCATTCAAGAGTATTGGGCGATGTCGGAGAGGAATAGGAGGGCCATAGGGGGTCTAAAGGAGGTCGATAGGGGACCGGGGGGGGTTGGCACCCAATAGATATAGGTGGTCGCTCGAGGGTCAAGTGTGGCCTGGATAGGGTGTTAGGACCTGCCGAGGGCTCGGCTACCGCCTGGGCAACTTGCACAAGCCCTAGGGAGGGCTTTTAGGCACCGTAAGGGCTTAGTGAGGTCTTGTGGCAGTACATCCCTCCAAGAGAGAACACCTGTGGTGGTGTACGATGTGGGAGAGGCCATCAACAGCGTGCACCGCGTGGGGGTGGCTCCCAGTGGCATGCGAAGCGAATGAGAAGGGGGTGACGGGTGGGTTTAGGGCACTGGGTACAATAACTCCGTTCTAGGACCGTCACTCTGATTCCATGTGGAGAGAAAATAATGAGTTGCTTATTCATGAGTCCCTAGAGTTCTCTTATATAGAGGAGAATCCTATAGGGTAAATTACATAATGTAGATAGAAAGAAAGAAAAAATACATTGAATGAGCAAAAGATAACTAATACATCAACATTTATCTTATGCAAATTTTGTTGTCGGGTATTTGTACATTATTTAAACACAATAAAACCTTGTATATTTATTGCTTGACTAAGAGATTACGGAGAGGATCATAGGTAAGGAATCTTTCAAAGTGAAGACTACCCTTTAGCATTTGCAAAAGGAGATCATCTATTATATAAGTAAGAAGCATCATTACGCAAGTAAGATGTATAGAGAACATGTTCCATGAAACTCAGTAATCATTTCCATGAAAACAAAGGGTCCAATTGTGGTCTTGGGATGCTAATATCTCCATGACAAGTAAAATGTAGCCAGACTGGTATTGACTATGACCGATTCAGGATGCTAACATCTGCACTCCATCACTACACCTCCGTATTTATCGCAACTTCCCTCTCTCCGTAAACTCCAAATTCATAAATAATGCATTAGAAGGAGATCATTATATTAATACATGCTTAGAAATTCCAGTTGGCAACACCACATATATAAATGCACATCGGTGATACTCTTCTTGCTTGCTTTGACAAGCTATGCAAACAAAACATTCTTGCTTGCATGAGCCAGCAGAAATCTACTCTCTCTCTCACTCTAGTATAAATATAGAGCAAACCTATGTTCTACGTCCTCCTTTAGATCCCCACCACTGATCACCAATGGGCCGTGCCCCTTGTTGCAGTGGCGACCACTCAGGTCTGAAGAAGGGACCATGGTCTCATGAGGAGGACATGAAGCTCAAGTCCTTCCTCCTCAACCATCCCGCCACCAGCTGGAGATTGGTTCCTCTCCAAGCAGGTACCAATTATACAGTACAGCAGATTATACTCAATCTGCATTATAGATGTACCATATCGATTAATTCCTACCAGGTTTTACCAGGCTCATATATGTTTACGCATAACGTGCATGTACATTAACTGCAGGGTTGGTGAGATGTGGGAAATCATGCAGGTTAAGGTGGATGAACTATCTACGGCCTGATATAAGGAGAGGGAACTTCACTGCGGAGGAGGAAGCCAAGATCTTTCAGCTCCACGAGGCTGTCGGCAACAAGTACGTGTTTTCTTTTTCTACTCTTATTCCCTGCAGTCATTACTGATTTGCTTTTCATACACACTGTTTAGTTTATTTACACGCAAATAATCATTGAGCATAAAAAAATGGGTTGCGTTGGTACGATACCAATTAATATACCTCAGGCTAAACTGTCATAAGTGTGTGTATTTAGAGGTCAAATATCAATATTAATTAAGCTGATCTCTGGGTTTAAGTATTTTAGATAAGTCTCAATTCGGTCATCACCTATGTTGGTAGAAGGTAGCTTAAACCTTAGGGCTAGGCACTGATTACTATATGAATCGTGCTGGAAAGTTTTCACATAAAGTACTTAATCCTCTAAGTTATATGTGAAGTTTTAGTTATACATGCAACCTGCAATTTTATTATAATATTGAATATGAACGATTTTTTGACGAATTCCTAAACTTTTGATTCAAATCCTTTCATGATTTATAAAAATGACTAGATCAACAAAAATACTAAAACTTTCAACCTCTTAATGAATTAACTTCTTTTCATAAAAATAGAGGTTTACGTCTTAACCGCCTTGAGGCTTACACCTCACTTTACCTATAGAAAACCGCCTCGATTTGCCTCTCGTATTTTTAAATCCTTAGTTGTAAAATTGTCTCTTGGGAAACAAAGGAACTATTTGCCCAGGGATGCATTCATGTGCTAAATCGAGTAGAATTTGATACGTATATAGACTTTATATTGAATAACTATCTAGGTGATAGCTGAAAATCCTAATTCGAACAACATTGCTTCCCCATCCTTCGACCTCTATACTCGATAATAAAGGTTGTTCATTGGACATGATTGAATATGTCGAAGTGTAACTTCGCACTTAAACCATCACCGATAATTGCACGAGTCGGGGATTGCACGAAGATTGAGTCACTCGCCAGACTCACGCAACTCGAGCGTGGGAGGAGAGTGGCAGACTATGCCAGGGGCTTCACGGCTGTAAATGAACCCCTACCATCTGGAGAGGAATAATCATCGGATCCCAGCCTCTGCGTTGGAAGCGCTCACCCTAAAGCTATATCTTTCTCTCTATCATTCTCTCTCTAGAACTATACGAAGACACCACTGACGTACATGGATCTGAGATTGATATCAGAACCAGGTTGCGATGAACTAAACCATTGAAAGGTTTGAGTATTATATATCTGTTGCCTCCTCAAAAGTCTTCCATGTCCCCCATGCACCCGCATTTTTCCAATAACAAAAACTGACGAAAATCTCTGGTCACACTGTATCATCGATATTATCACACTGGCTTCAGCTAATTATGCGTGGGGTGATCACTAATCGGGGGTGAGGCTGGCCGGAATGGGAAGTAGCCTCGACGCTCCTCTTTCTTTGACGTTCTCATGTTATCATATTTCGGAGAAACAAAGAGAAACGTCAAAATCATGTCATTATTTCATTTACATTGTTGATTATTATTGTGATATGTTGGAATATCCAATGAATATTTGCATATATTTTAATTATTATAGAGCTGTTTTTACAACTAAGCACGGCATCTTAGCTATCCTTGTCCTAACTACTGGTGCAATATTCCATGTAATTAAAACAATAAAATAGCTCTCTTTGACATTTCTTGAACAGAATAAACAAAAAAGTTGCATGTATATATTAAAGATATATTGACTTTATCAAATACCATTTAAAGGAAAAAATACGGATATCTGGTCGTTATTTTGCATGCAAGTTGTCAGCTATACGATACGTGTGATTCCTTCACACCATTCATTAGTTGGCTACTTTAATTAGAACTTCCTTGTGCTTCCATCTTGCCCGAAAACCATTAGAAGAGCATGTGTGATGATCTTCTCTCAATTCTACGCGGAATTAAAATTTCCAATGACGTATCAAACGTAAATACTGAATTAATAAGAATCATCTCAGAGGAGGCTGCTTCCTGCACTCATTAATCATCACCTCGTTGAATATTCGTCCGTACGATGTTAGGGGTATGACACGATGCAATCAGAGAAACTGTTTATGAAGCAAGTTGTTGAACAGTCCTTATCACAGTAGGTGATTCTCGGGTCAGAGCTTCTAAACAACTGCCAACTTTCTCAAGCTTTCACTCCTTGTATACTGCCATCTTGGAGCTCATCGATTTGCTTGACCTGCACACGGTGACAAAATATGGGTGTTAAAAGGGCTAAAAAACAGATTGATAATATGTTTTAGTTAGTAGTCATAGTGATTTAATTTGAGACGGCTTCCAAGTGATTCGAGAAAAAAATCTTCTTGAGCAACTTTGATAACTGGGCGGGACAGGTACAACTGAAAGTTCTCGCACACACCGCTCCTTCCAAAGAAATCAGCAAGGTTCTGTTCGAGAACCGGGCACCCCCCTTAACTCACTACCCCTCTCTCATGCGTGGGTCCCACTTTATTTCTTTTTAAAAAATTAAATAAATCAATTCTCCATAATTAATTCCATCAAAAAATAATAAAATATCATATAAAAATTATAAATTACTCCACTTCTCACTTTTTCAAACTTCAATACAATAATATCACAATAATTTTCAAACTTAAATACAATTATATCACAACAAACCCACTTCTAATCCACCCACAGTTTAACCCTCTATCCAAACACCAAAATGCAAAAACGGTTACCCTCTACCAGTTTAACCCGTCTTAACCTGCGTACGAAACACACCCTAAGCATATACAATCCTTGATTTGATCTGCCAATTTGAGATAGAATGGTAAAAAGTATTTCCAGAAGAAGGGTTTTTCAAAAAAGATGTTATATGAAAATACATAGAAGTCTAGATTTAAGTAAGCTAAAACTAATTTTGTGTAAGAGCACTCCATAAATGAACTTGGCTTTACTGATTTCTAAGCAAAGGAGGCATCCATTTGCCAGACTAATTTTCCTGAGTGATCAACGTATTATGGGATATTGACCACAAAAAATAAGAGACGTGGTGGGAAATTTTTCACAGGAATTTTTCAAAGAATTTGGCCAAACATCTATGAGAGAGTATATAGTATATATTCTTATTTAGAAACTTATTTCCTTAATGTGGGAGTGTAATTTTATCATTCTCCTCATTAAGGTCTCTCTTTAGGTTTGAAAGAGTGTTTTGGAGGGTAGTAATTTCATGAAGTCGACCAATATATGTTCTTTCCTTGATGGCCGTGAGATAACTATTTTGAGCGACAATAGAGGCACACCCTTGGTAGATAATGCAATATTTTTAGAACTAACTGTTGAGATTTATCCTGTAAAGACTGATTAGTTGAATACAAGTGAAGATCATTGATGATGTGGTTGATCTCCCTCCTGCATTCTGATTGGTTGAGAGCTCTTGAGCTGGATTGATGAGGTGTCTGATCCACCTCCTGCATTCTGATTGGTTGAGAGGTATTGGATTGGATTGCTGAGATTCTTAATCCTCATCTTGCATCCCGATTGGCTGAGAGCTGATGGTAGGGATTGCTGAATGGTTGGTATTCTTTTGTTGTAGTATAAAAGGAGCAATGTGGTACCACATATTGTATCCCGGCATCATTCTAGCAATAGTAGAGAGAGTCTGGTGTGAGCAAGTAGAGTAAGCACATTGTTGAACCACTATAAATCATTGTCTTGTGTGATCGTGCATGCTTTCTTCTTCGATTGTGGTTCTGGTCGTGTGGTGCTTGATCGAATCCATCCCCAACAACTGGTATCAGAGCAAGGTTTGGAGATCAACCTCTATACAGAAGGCGGAAGAATCAAAGGTCAAGATCAAGAAGTTCAATGGAACGAACTTCACGTTCTGGAAGATGCAGACTGAAGATATTCTATATCAGACGGATATATATCTTCTGATCGAAATGAAGAAGCCCGAAATCATGAAAGATGATGGGGGGAAGGTCCTAGACCGAAAGTCTCTAGGAATGGCAAGGCTCAGCCTTGCTCGATCGGTGGCTTCAAATATCACAAAGGAGATGACGACAATGGATCTTTTCAAAGCTCATGAATAGATGTACAAGAAGCCATCCGCATCAAATAAGTTGTACTTGATGAAGAAGATTTTCAATTTAAAGATGAGTGAGAACTCCATAGTGGCTTCACACTTGAATGAACTGAACAGTATCATCAACCAGTTGGAGTCTGTGAAGATCATGTTTGATGATGAGGTAAAAACTCTTCTACTTCTTTCTATTTTACTTGATAGTTGGAATGCTTTAGTTGTAGCAGTTAGTAACTCCTCTGCTTCTGCAAAATTGAAGTTGAAGGATGTTGATGGTCTTCTTCTTGGAGAAGAGGCACGACGGAAAACATATAGAGAAGAACACTCGTCAAGTTCTGCCTTGAATACAGAGGGAAGAAGCAGGAAGACCTACAAGAACCAAAAGCATTCCAGGGGAAAGTCCGTAAGAGGAAGATCCAAATCCAGAGATCTGAAGTCTGTGGTCTACTGAACTGAAATCAAAAAAGGCATTACAAGATAGAATGTAAGGCACCAAGAAATCAGAAAGAAGAAAATGACAAAGGTAAGAACACTATAAATCTTACTGATAATGAGGATAGCGATGCCTTAATATGTGTTACAGATGCTCAAAGTGAGTCCTAGATTGTGGACTCGGGTGCTTCATTTCATACCACTCCACAAAGAGATATCCTTCAAAATTATGTGAAAGGAGATTTTGGAAAGGTATATCTGGGAGATGATGAATGCTGCAGCATAATTGGAAAGGGAGACATTGACATATCCCAACCCAATGGTGGTTTCTTGAGATTGAAGAATGTTAGGCATGTACCTAGTCTAACAAGAAATTTGATACCTGTTGGACAGCTATCTGAAAGCGGTATGGTGACATCATTCAATTCAGATTCATGGAATATGTCAAAGAGATCATTGATCCTTGCTTGGAGTAAGAAAGAAGGAACCTTATATATTGCATCGAGCTCATATGACAAAGTAAATGTTGCATCATTTGGGTGTGATGCTAACACTTGGCATAGACGACTTGGTCACATGAATGAAAAAGGAATGAAGATCATGCAGAAGAAGGGAAAGTTGATAGGATTGTAGACTTTTGATCTAGACTTCTGTGAAGATTGTATCTTGGGAAAGCAGAAGAAAGTCAGTTTCACAAAGACTACAAGAGTATGAAAGACTGAAAGACTAGAGCTGGTTCATACAGACCTATGGGGTTCATATCATGTACCTTCCCTTGGTGGATCTCATTATTTTATTACTTTTATTGATGATACAACTAGAAAATTATAGGTTTATTTTATCAAACATAAATCCAATGTATTGAGACATTAAAAAAATGGAAGGTTTTGGTTGAGACTGAGACATGTTTAAAGTTGAAATGTCTCAAGTCAGACAATGGTGGAGAATACTGCAGGAAGAGTTTGAATCCTACTATGCCAAGAACGGGATCGGGAGATTGAAAACGATTCCAAGGAAGCCCAGACATAATGGTGTTGCTGAATGCATGAACAGGACTATTCTATATCATGCGAGAAGCATGAGGATACATGCAGGTCTACGCAAGCAACATTGGGCTAATGCAGTGAATACAGCTGCATACTTAATCAATCGAGGTCCGTCTACTGCTTTAGATGGGGATCTTCAGAACAAACGTGGACGGGAAAGGAGGTAACACTTTCTCATTTACATATCTTTGGATGCATAACTTATGTTCACATTGAGCTAGAAGATATAGAAAAGCTTAACCCCAAAGCAAGGAAGTGTACCATTGTTGGATATGGTACAGAAAACTATGGATACTGATTGTGGGATTTGGAGAACAAGAAGATAGTCAGAAGCATTGATGTCACATTCAATGAGTCTTCCTTATACAAGGATGAATTGATAAAAGGAAAGACAACCAAAGAACCAGACTTTGTGGAGTTTGATGAAACTCCTAAACAAAGCACATCACAGCCAAGTGATGAGAATGTTCAACCCGTCCCACAGAATAATCCACGAACTCCGGTGTATGGTAATCTTCCAGAATCAGCAAATCCACTGTAAGGTATTCACCTTCCTTGAATTATTTATTGCTGACTGATAATGGTGAGCATGAATGCTTTGATGATACAAGGTGAGACAAGGAATCAGTGGGAGATATCCATTGATGTGGAGATGAACTCTCTCTCAAGAAATAAAACGTGGGATTTAGTCCCACTACCGAAGGGAAAGAAGGCTCTGCACATCAAGTGGGTGTACAGGGTGAAGGAGGAAGCTGATGGTTCCATTAAATACAAGGCTCGACTAGTGGTAAAGGGCTTTCAGCAGAAATCAGGAGTCGCTTTCACAGAGTTCTTTGCACCTGTTGTAAAGGTCACAACTGTAAGAGCAGTATTGAGCATTGTTGCAGCTGAGAACCTACAATTGGAGCAGTTGGATTTTAAGACAACATTTCTTCATGGAGATCTTGAGGAGGACATCTACATGAAACAACTAGAGGGCTATGTGGCTACTGGAAAGGAAGACATGGTATGCAAGCTCAGAGAAATCCTTTAAGGCTTGAAGCAGGCGCCAAGACAATGGTACAAAAGGTTTGATGATTTCATGACAAATAAAGGGTTCCGCAAATGTCATGTTGACCATTGTTGCTACTTCAAGAAGTTCGGTATGTATTACATCATCTTATTGTTGTACGTAGATGACATGCTTGTTGCAGGATCCTGCAAGGAACAAATAGCAAATCTGAAGGCAATGTTGTCCAAGGAGTTTGAAATGAAGGATCTAGGTCCTGCAAAGAAAAACCTTGGAATGCAAATTAGTAGAGACATGAAGAACAAGAAGCTGAGATTGTCTCAATCAGATTACATCGAGAAGGTACTTGAGAGATTTAATATGAAAAATGTAAAATCTACTCTAATACCTTTAGGGAGCCACTTCAAACTTTCAAAGGAGAAAGAACCTGCTACGAAGGAGGAGAATGAGTACATGTCAAAAGTACCCTACCGGACTACAGTTGGTAGTTTGATGTACGCAATGGTTTGTACAAGACTAGACATCTCCCATGCAGTGGGAGTTGTGAGCAGATTCATGGTGAATCCTGGCAAGGAACATTGGGAAGCTGTGAAGTGGATTCTACGCTATCTGAGACGTACCTCTAACATGGCATTGTGTTATGGGAACACTGACATTTCCATTTAAGGTTTTGTGGATTCAGATTTTAGAGGAGATATCGATGGCAGGAAAAGCACAACAGGGTATGTCTTTACCCTGGAGAGTGGAGCTATTAGTTGGATCTTTAGACTCCAGAAGATAGTGACCATCTTGACAACGGAAGCATAATATGTGACGGCAACAGAAGCTTGCAAAGAAATGATATGGTTGAAAGGTCTGATGAAAGAACTGACTAAAGAATGTGAAGATTGTCGATTATCCAGCGACAGTCAAGCAATTCATCTTGCAAAAAATTGTCTTTCACTCGAGGACTAAGCACATTGATGTGAAGTACCACTTCATTCGGACGCAGCTAGAAGATGGGTAATTTAAGTTGAAGAAGATCGACACATTAGAAAATCCTGCTAATATATATTCACAAAGTCTGTAACAGTGGAGAAGCTGAAGACATGTTCAGCTTTTATTGGTCTTCAAGCATAGAAGACAAGGGAAAGCTCACACCAGGACTATTGAAGATGTGGTGTGTACCACAAATCAGTCTACAAGTGGGAGATTGTTGAGATTTATCCTGTGAAGACTGATTAGTTGAATACAAGTGAAGAGCATTGTTGATGTGGCTGATCTCCCTCCTGCATTCTAATTTGTTGTGAGCTCTTGGGATGGATTGCTGAGATGTCTGATCTGCCTCCTGCATTCTGATTGGTTGAGAGGTGTTTGGTTGGATTGATGAGATTCTTAATCGACATCTTGCATCATGATTGGCTGAGAGCTGATGGTGGGGATTGCAAAATGCTTGGTATTCTTTTGTTGTAGTATAAAAGGAGCCATGTGGCACCACATATTGTATCCCAACATCATTCAAACAATAGTAGAGTGAGTCTGGTTTGAGCAAGTGGAGTAGGCACATGGTCAAACCACTATAAATCCTTGTCTAGTGCGATTGTGCGTGCTTTCTTCTTCGATTGTGGTTCTAGTTGTGTGGTGCTTGATCGGATTTGTCCCCAACACTAACATAGTTCAAGAGTAAAGGAGACTTTTCCTTTAAAGGATTTCGAATCCCATGGGGTCTTCCAATAGTAGGGTATTTTTCTTTGAGTTTACCATTCTAGAGCTAATATCCAAAATTCATTAGAGCCATTTTTCATCGCCCTCCGAAATACAGAGTCCTGCTCCTTCTTTGTTCATGTTATTGGGATTGTCTTACTCTTGAAGTTTGATGATGTAACAATGGAGGAAGTAAGTGAAGAGGGATTTTTTTGTAATTCGATCATGATTTTGCGAGTATGGGCAAAGGGGGCGGGTAGTAAGGGTATGCCATGGTAGGTTAAGGGAAATTCTTCTTCATTCCAGCCTAGTAAGCTAGACAAGGTGTTGGTTTCTGACTTTGTTAGATCAATGTTGAAATATGAGGATTATTTAATCTCTAATCTAGATACGGAGGAAAATCTTGAGTACCATATTTAGGTTTCTAATTGCATTTTCTCATAATGGAGGAATGTGAGGATATCATCCATAAAATGGATGTTAGTGATCTGAAGGTTTCACGTAGTATTGAGAATCCTTTAATGAGATCGGTCTAAGCTAAGATCTACATCATAAATTCGAGAGCATTGATGATGTTTATAGAAATAAGCAGGGTTGGAGATTTCTCCCATATGACGCGTTGAGAATCTCTGAAAAATCCCATGGAGTTTCCATTAGTTTTCATACTAGCTAATTTATCACGACTCCCCAAGGATCTCAAGGAATGCCCCAGATTCAAGAAAAATATTTAACATGGAGTATGCCTATTTAGAGCTAGAGTTGTAGAAGGTATCAGAAGTAGCCACCCTTATATAGAGGATTGACTGGAGCAAAGGCTGGTGAGCAACTCCAGGGTCAAATGCCTCGATTCCATCCCTAGTGTGTGGACATTTTAAACAGGTCACATTCCCGCTCCAATACTAGGGGTACCTAAGCAAGACTTCTTTCCATAATAGGATTTCGATGCAGCTTAGAGGGCCCATTCCCATTTAGAAGAGAGGTGGAGAACATTCTAATATGATGCAGCTCTGGAAACGCCTTTTCTTTTCCCTGATAAAGATATCAAAACGCTTTCACTAGTGGATTAGAGAACTACCCTGGTCAAACATTTCCAAAGCGAGTCAACGAGGTAAGACATGAAAGAGTCCAAGGAGCCGATATATAGCTTAAGAGTCAAAGCATACTAGCCCTAAAAGGCGGAATGACTTCAAGGAAACATATAGAATGATGGGAGATCAGACTAGCCTTCGTAATACCCATTCCATGGAGCGAGTTCTCCACTCCCCGGTCAAGCAGACCTGATTTGAATTTCTCTCACCAATCTTGATTGCACTTTGATAAAGAACAATGTCGGCCCAAAAGAAAGGTGGCGGTCCCCCTTGAGGATAAGCCAATTCCCTTGAAAAAGAGTGTGGTACTATCTTTTCTTGTCAGGAAGGGGGTAGAGGCTAAGACTCGCCTTTAGATTTGTTGAAGAGGATTTTCACGGGTCAAATATGTCCTCACAAGGTGAAAACAAAGTCATTGTGGCGACCCGCAAGAAACCCTATTTCAGATAACAATTAACCCGCAAATAGATATAGTAATGCAAATAAAAATGTGGAGTTAAAATTTATTATAACTCCACAACAAATATGTATAGATGCAAATATGTGTAGTGGTCCAACACAGGGAGCAAATGTGATAGACTGTGCAAATGAATGCAAAAATTTGTCCTTCTCTTGTCTATTTATTATATTTTTACATGTGTTTTTAATTATTTAATTTTTATAGATTTTATCTTTTATATTTTTTAATTATTATTAATTTTATAAATTGTTTTCCTTTTATAATTTTCTCATTTTAACTTTCTTTTTTTAATATATAATATAGGATTATATAATATATATAATATAGGGTAATATATTTATAAATACAACTAAAAATAAATAAAACTATTGAATAAAATGTTTATATACTACTTTTTATTTTTTTACTATTTTGTGATTTATTAGATAATTTTGTTAATTTTTATATTTTTCAAAGTCAAAAATATCCCAAAATAGGGATTAAATAAATAGACTGAATTATTTTGGAAATGAAAAATATTAAATAAATTTTGAAATTTTCAAACTATTTTTAATTAATAATATATTTTAGAGACATAAATAAATGTTTTTGGATTTTAAAATATTTTTTATAATTTTTATAAGGATTTTAGATATTTTTAATTTTAGTGATTTTATTTTTTTTATTTTTAGGTATTTTTGATCTAGAGTTGTAAAGTACTATAATACATAAAATAAATGTTTTTGGAATTTTTCAAAAACTTTTATATTTTTTGGTATTTTTAAATGCAAATATGGATAAATCATGCTATTTTTTATTTTTAGAAAATAGAAAAAATGCCTAAATACAAAACTAAAAATATACCGTGAAAGTGTATGCTAGTGATGAATCTGTGATTCATCACTTCAAAAGTCAAAAATAGAGCCTTGTTCCCGAGAAAATAGAGGCATATTTCCCCTTATATTGCATAAATAGCATTCATGCATGTATTCATAACTCATGTAGTTTAGGAGCTCATTTGCATCTAAATAAGAAGCCAAAAATCCCTTGTAAAATACTTCTTCACCAAAATAACTTCTTCTCTATAATATATATATATATATATATATATTTCTTAATAATATAGGGAAGAATGCCAAAAATCACCCTTGTAAAATAGCCAAAATAGCCTGAGAACCCTTGTACATTAAAACACACATAAAGCCCTCATACAAACCCCGAATTAGGTCTACTCACTCTTAGAATACTACATATTAAAAGACCTTCAAAATGAGACTAATTTCATTGAATTTGGAGCTCATATGAGGAACTTGGGTTTTTGGGTCACTTTGTATACTACATATGTATATTTATGTATCCTTGTATTTATGAATCATATTTGACCTCATCTCCGTCTTTGGTCAACATGAAACTTGTAGATCTCATCGAGATCTACAACTTTCATGTTTTGAGTTTTTCCAAATTCGGCTCCCTCTTCTCTCTACACGTGTCTCTTACTCCAGCCACTCACAGCAGGCCACGTGGCGCCCTCTGGTTGCGCCACGCGGCCCGCCTCCCATCGCCTCATCCGCCCGCGCCTTCAGCCATTGGATCTCGCTCTAGATCCAACGGCCCAGCGCTGCCCACGCCGCCCCTCACCTGGACCATCAGATCTTCCCTAGCTGTGATCTACGCCGCTCATCCGCGCCTTCACCAGAACCTTCCACGTGGCCGCATCTGCGCCGCTTGATCAGACCTCCGATCTCTCCATCCCAGCCGCTCCTCTGCCAGCGAATCTCGACCTTCTGATCAACTCCACCCTCTCATCTAAACCGCTCGCTCGCGTGTCGCCACAACGCGCCATGTGGCACCATCATAACCCATCATCTACGCACCCCAGATCTAATCCTACCCGACCAAATCCCCCTTGATCCCCACCATTGGATCTCAAGATCCAACGGTGGAGACCTCGTCTCCTACCTCCAGGCGCCCCTCTCCCCCACGTCCCTTGCCTTGCGGGAGGGGCGCCCCCTTTCCTTTTTTGGACACACGTCAGCCATCTCCTCCAGCCGCTGACCCCCCCACGACGTCACCCACTCATCCCTCTCCCTCGCCAGCTCCCTCAAGCTCCACCACCTCCACCATACTCGCCCCACGACGACCACCAGCCTTGCCAATCCACCAGCCAACCCACCTCCTTCGCCTTATAAATACGCCACCACCGGCGCCGTTCACCCCCATCCGCCACTCCAGGGAGGTTCCTCGAGCTCCAAGCTACCCATTGGTGACAGCAATTTGGTGAGTTGTCGAGCGAAGACAGGGATCCAACTCCGGCGAGATCCACGGCCGCCACCGCCGTGCTGCAGCCTCCCTCGAGCAGCTGCCCGAGCTCGGGACCCTACCGATCCCTTGAGCGAAGACCTGGAGCTCAAATCTGAGCCCCATTCCCCAGGTAACCCCCTCCATTCGTCCTCCGATCTTCTTCTTTATTTTCTTGCTTTTTCTCCGATTTTATTCATCGCCATTGGCCACCCTCGCGCCTCCAAATCACCTCGACGAGCTTCACGTCGAAGCTCCCGTCCTCGCTGACCCATTTTCACACTTCATCGACGCGTTTCACGCTACTCCGACGAACAGCTCCGCCGTTTGGCCGAAGTTTGCTTGCCGGACAACCACACTCCACGTCAGGCCTCGCCGATCACGCCACACTTCCCCACAAACACTTGCACGCCTCGGCTATACACCTAACCCCTTGCAGGTCCTCATTTCTTCATTGGCCGGAGCTTCACCGGAGCTCCCTTCGAGCTTCATCGCCATCACGCCTCAGCCCCTCGTCACAGCTCCTGAGGCCACCGGAAGCTTCGCCGTACGCCCCCGCATCTTCCGAGGTACTCTGGAGCCGACGACGCTCTTCATCGACGCCTAGCGACCGAGGCGGAGCAAGGCCAACCTCACCGGAGCTCCGCCTTCTCCTCCGCAGGTGGCGGAGGACCGTTCGAGACGAAGTAGCAGCAACCGTTTGATCAACCGATCGAACGGTCCTCGTCCCGCCACGTGTTCCATCACCGCGCCCGTCCTCGACCGTTAATTGCGCCTCAGATCTGACGGCTCTCCAGTTGCCACGCGTCTTCATCGACAACCCTTGGATCCATTTTGATCCGAGGGCCTTCAGGCCGCCACGTCGACGAGTCCGAGCCTCGACCTCCAAGCCTAGGCTCGGGCGACCCGAGGCTGCACCGAGCCGTAGTCCGAACCTCCAGAGGACCCGAGCCTCGCTCCGAGCCACCGACGCCCTCCGAACCTAGGTCGCTCACGTGAGGAGCACGTGCGGCCTGGGTTAATTGCACAGAAGCCCCTGAAGCTTTCCGAAATTACAAAGAGGTCCCTGTGAAGCAGACCCCACGTGAGGAGCACGTGTTTCTTGGAGAAATTGCACAAGAGTCCACCATATTATCGGTAATTGCATTTTAGTCCCTGTCAGCATATTTGCTTTTTGTAATTTTAATTTCCAGTATTGCATTTACACCCCTGTGTTTGCACGTGTCCCTAGAGTGCATTTTTCATTATTTTGAGATTCTAAAAATTGCATGTTGTTGGAAATTTTATCCTCCTTCTGTTAGTACACGTGTCTGATTTTTGTAGGCTTATTTGAATTATTAATGAATTAATTGGTTCATTGTTGACATATTTTGCCCAGTGATGCCTTTTGATTTTTAATTAATTATCTGTGCCTTCAAAAATTATCAAAAATTCACAGTAGATTAAGGACATCATTTTTGACATATCATAAAAATTTCATAACATTTGCATGCATATTGAGGCCTAAATAAATTGATCAGTGATTTTCTTAAATTAATTTTAATTAATTCATTTCACAGTGAAATTAAGTTCTGTTAATTTTCCTAGGTCCGCCATCATTAGAGTAACCTAGGATAATTTTAGTTCTTGGAAAAATTGTGGTTTGATATTTATTAAAAATTAAATACTGAAAATCATCTGGTCTGTTTGTTTAATTCACAGTAAATTTATTTTGAGTCGAAAAATTCCAAAAAAATTAGTGTAGGTCATTTTCATCTTGATTAACCATCTGGCCAATTTTCATGATTTTTGGACTTGATTTGATACATTAATTAAATTACACAGTGAATTGGCTTGCCTTGTCTGCATAAGTCTGCATAAAAAGTAAAAAGACCAAAAAAAATTATTCCTCGAAAATCAACACCTGAATAATTGCTGAAATTCACTTAAGGAGACAGATGCCTCCCTGAGATCGACCTTGGACTTACCCCAAGTAAAAAAAAATATTGCCGCTTAAAATTAACTTCAAATTAATCGATAAGTGGTTTTTGATCAACATCTCGTATCCGACTGCAACGAACTATCAACTTTAATTTGGACATTAATCTGCCCGAATTAACTAAGGGTGCGGGAGCGTTATCAGCTAGCAGGCACTTAATCCTATTTTTTTCATGATTTTTAGAGTATGGATGATATTTTTAATAAATAGATAACAAGAACAAAAATTGTTGAACTGACAAGGGTATATTTGCAATTAAAAATAAAGGCACGGTTGTTTCTTTAAAATACCCAAAAGATTACAACTAATATGCAAAGTTTTAATATTAAAAGCTAATGACAAAAAGTCACAAGGGCTGCTATGCAAAATAGCCACCTCACCTGGGACAACACATGAGGTGACCTGGCAAGTACTTAGATGTAATAAGCAGAAAGTAGTAGGGGTTCCTTACAAATATTACAAAACTTTTAAAGCATTAAAATTAAAATACAATACTCAACAAAAATGACAAAAAGGTGGGGGATAGATTTTGCAATTTTCCCCATAAGGTGCATGATCCAGTGGTTGTGGGTGCTTCACTTATCTACGTGGTGTCTTGTGGTGGTGCGATGGTGGTTAGGCTTCGACGTCCAAGATTAGGTCCTGAATGGGCATCCTACGACTGAAGCTTGGTTGTACCGCATCTCCTATACGATCTTGGAGCTGCTTCTAATCCAACGGCTGGCGAGGGGACTGGAGGAACTATTGAAGAACTCGCATAAGGCGAGCTTTGATCTAATGCTGCTCACTACTCCGGCCACTTGTGAGCCTGCCGACAGTCTCTAATCGTTCCTGTAAGCCTCCTGTAGGTGTAGATGCACTCTAAAGAGTCCGACCCTCATCGGAGGGGGACTGGAGACCTTCAACGCTTGGAGGGTGTTCCTCGAATCAAGAAGGGCTTAGATCCCCTCTTCAAGACCTGCAAGAAAAATGAAAATAAAGGCGATGCAAAGGGCAGAGTCTGGGATATTATTTGGAAGAGATCGGTGATGGAATGATGAAGGGGAAGCGACGTCCAGCAAGGTGGCAGAGGAAGACCTCGATTTGCAGATCTGAGGCGGATCTGGTTGGGTGGTGGAGGTAGGATGATGAGGAAGCGATAGGGAAGCGAAATGTGGCATTCAGGCGGGTCAGAAACACAATAGAGTCACATTGAAATGTTTGTCGGAGTGTAGCTCTGGTGAACTACGAAGATGGGATTCTACTCTACATTGATTAATTAGACATAAACCTAAAGACAAAAAATCAAATCTAAGACTACAAGCTATCTAAAGAGCAAAGAAAACAAACCTCAAGTAGTTGAGGGCCACGTGACAGACCTCACATTGATGAGTGGTGGAGATTACGAGAACCTCCTCCTCTTCACTCCTCCACGCACAAAAAAGCTGGGGGAGCTCGCTGTCACCGAGCTCTAGCCCTCGAGCATCAATTGGGGGAAGAAATGAGAAAAAGGGGAACCAATTTTGAAAATAGAGGAGGAGATCTGCTATATACAAGTGATGAACGGGAGATGTTTGACCAGGTTTTCACACAGACCAAGAAGTGTACGAGGAAGAGGACGGGTCCGCAGGATGGAGGGGTGTGTCGAGAAGACATTTCAAGAAGAAATCAAAGATCATGGGGAAGTGTATCATGGTGTAGAAATTCGAGAAGGAGAGGGTGTAGTGAGTTCTGACGCTACAGGAGTAGGGGGCAGAGGAGTTGACATGCGGTCAACAGACAGAGGCCTCCCATTGGTCTAGATGGGCCACTAGAAGACAAAACCATCTGAAAAAAGATAAATAAATAAATAAATTTAATTAAATACTTAACTAGAAGTTATACAATAAAAATTGTTTGTTATTTTATGTAGTATTTTAATCTGATTTTAATTTGTTTATAGGTTAATTTATTACCTGCTACTTTTTAGAAGTATATTTATAGGTATATTGACCTATGTTTTGCATATTTTATTTTTATTTTGTATTTAAAATTTTATTATTTTATATACATAATATATATCTATAACTTATTTAAAATACATAAATATATTTTATTGTATTTTTCTGAGTTTATTTGTATACTTAATTATATATATATTTATTTATTTATATATATTATGTACGTATAATATATTCATCTATGTATTTAGATATTTTATTTTTAATGTATTTTTTATGGCTTTATTTTATTCTCAATATGTATAAACACTATATAGAATATTGTCAAAATTATAAAAATATGAAATAGTAATGAATATACAGAATAAATAAAATGAAAATTTTATTCAAGTATATTATACAACAGGGATCCAAAAACTAACTTTTACATCTTAACTCCAAATTAAATAAGACCGCCTTCATTAAATAGGTAATAAAAAGTCATATATATATATATATAATTAAAGGTGATTTTGGTGCATTTTGAGTTCATATGGAGAAGATACATGTATGGGAAGTTAGGATTTTGGAATCTTATTTTGAGTATATAATGTACCATTTGTATTATTTTCATGTGAAATCAAGTTTGTATTTTTATATATATTTTTATCTACATCTTTCATGTACAAAGTTTCTTTATTTGAGGTATAAATAGTAAAGAATAAAATAGGATCTGAAATAGACTTATTGAAGAATGAAAATTAGGGTTTTATTGATGTTTTTGGACCTTATCTCCCATATTGTATTCCTTGTCGACTCAATCATCATGATGCTTAGGTCTCGAAGTTTAACGTTATAAAATACCTTTGGCATTTTATTTCTTTTTCTTTTCTCTATTCTTCTATTTTGGCTTCAAACGATGTATTTTATATAATATTTACATAATAAATGCTGAATGTTAAATTATGCAAAATAATGATATTTACACGCATTTAACTAGGGTTTAAATGCCAAAATGAATGGATAAAGGTGATAAAATGGAGATTCGTCACCCACTATACTTGCCTTTGGTAGTCCCTAGCATAAATGTAGAAAATAAAAATAAAGAAAAGGAAAAAAAATAAAGTGGATTGATTTTAAGTCTCAAACCCGTCTTTACAAAATCAAAGTTTGGAGCTTAAGTCGGACCTTTGGATTTTAGGTATGGTCGGAAACTTATTAGTAAATGGATTTGAAGCACAACAGCCTCTAAGAGTCACAAAACTCCACTCAAGTCTCCTCAATAGCCAGGTCAAAATAATTCAACTCATATGCAAACCCTTATGATTATGAATCTATCTTGGACAGTGTGTGTGATATGTTAGCTCTACTCGGCTGAAGCGATACAATTCAGTCTTCTCCAATATGGTGACCCTAATTCCGCAATCCAACAACTCTTTCCTTGAGAAGCGGAATATTCCCTTCTAACTCCAAGTATAACTAGCTCAAGAAGAGGAAGTGGAGAGAAGAATGGATGGTAACCAGTGTAGCTACATATCCTAGGATGCTTGACCAATGTAGTCAAGTCATCCAGCTGCAGGCTCACATGAATATGACTTTGAAGCTCAATATTGCCTATTGACTATATAAATATATACAGGCTCCGACAGGAATTGATGTTCTTTGATTTTTACCTATCTTTTCTTTTTGGAGATTTTGTTTTTTCCAATATTTTTTGAATAATTTATACATGAGCATTTACATATGGACTTTTTCCTCTTGACACAATATACTATACATCGTTTGAAGCTTTATTGCAACCCACAACTTCTTTCTTTAGACCTCTTTGCTACTGGACTAGGTTGGGGTACAATGGCCACAATGTGATTTATGATGTTTCCATTGGCTTGTGCCTCATGCTAGTAAATCCAACCATCTAACACTTCAACTGAGGTAAGTAAAGTATAAGGTGCATTATTGCAAGCTAGGTCATTACCAACAAGATTCATGCATGTGTTCTGAAATATTCTACTTAGGTAGTCAATACGACACTGAACCAAGTCTCATGATCTCAAAGAATTAAGTCTAACAGACCTGAAGTGCCTCAATTCCAGTTCCTATAAGGTTCTTGTGATTAAGTAGATTTAGTTCCAACCAAGCTCCAATCTTTAGATTTTACTTAGACTAGTTCAATTATTAATTTCAATCCGAAAAATGCAAATGCTATGCACAATGCAAGGAAAAGATTTTTGTGAAGAAATTTTCTGATTTTGAACTTTTTATGGGTTTTTGAAAAGTTTTGCATATTTTTTTATTTAATTTTTGAAAAGATTTTGCCAATGTTTTTGTGGTTTTTAATTTTCCAAATTTTTAGGGTTTTGTCAAAATAACAGTTTTTAGCAAAAAGGTATATGTGAAGATATTTACATGGGAGTGCATCTTGTTATTTACAAGAATTAAGGTGAAAGGTTTTACACAAGGTATTTACAAGTGTCTAAAGAATTTTATTTGTTTGAATCATGTACATGGTTCCAAAAATAAAGTGAAAAGATTTTTTGCAAACATTTTGAAAACTTTATTTTGTAAACTAATTTGACAAATAATTTTTACAAACATTTACAATATTTGAAAATCATTTTGCAAAGATTTTTGAAGCAATATGTGTAAATTTTTCAAACTATTTTTGCAACTATTTTCCAAACATATGCAAATATATTTTCAAAATATTTTATTTCAAACAAAGAAAACAAATATTTACAAACAAAACATTTTTACGAAGGTTTAAAATAATTTATATTTTTTCAAATGATTTTCAAAAGAGTTTTCAAAAAATATTTAAAATCATTTTTCAAACATTTTGCAAAATATTTTTAACTGGTTAATTAATCGGTATATACAAAGAATTTTAATGACTTTTATACAAGTATATTCTTTACACTAAATTAATTATATTTTAGCCATACTTATTAAAAATACTAAAGTACCAGTTAAGGGTAAAGTATATACAGAGTATATATGATCCCCTATACTTAGCTTGAGCTATGTCCTCGTAGATCAGAGAGAAAAAGAGAAGACATAACTCGGAGTGAGTATAGAAAAGCCTATACTATAGCGACGAAATAAAGAAAGAATGAATGAATCAATGAATGAGAAGTCGGTCGTCCATCCATAGGAGACTATATTCTACATGTAGGGAGAGTCGAGGGTGGGAATAAATAGATCACAACTCAGTCGTATTTCAACGTTTTCTTTATTTTTTGACTTTTATTTTATTTATTGTGTGTTATTGATCCTTATTTTAGGATTTGATTGACGATAGATTAAGGTCCAAATTCCTAATTATATTTACATGTACCTATAAATTCGTGCTAGGACTTAGTTAAATATAATTGTTGATTATTTAGTCTTGAAACCATGCGTTGCGAGAGGCTCTACATAGTGCTTGTAGGACCGTCGTGGCGCGCACCGAGGAGTCCAGATCGGACCTTAGGTTTCATATCTAGATAATTAGCATCTAGTACTTCACATTAATAGCATATTCTATTTTAGGGCAATTTCACCTGTTTGCATTTCATATAGGGTAGCTTTTCAATTCTGTTATGCATCATGCATGGAGAGAGCTGGGAAGCATTGTAAGTCTTATGACTATGCATGCATCTTCAATTCCCGACTTGCATTGCTTTTCCTACCTTCTCCCTCTGATCTTGATCACTTATGATGATTAATAGAATTGAAAACTCATTAGGCAATTACATTGAAAAATACCAAAAAAAGTGATAACCAAAAAATAAAATTGGAACTTCTAACTCTACCTGATTTTTAAAATAAACATAATGGATTCATTATTTTGGGGAGAGCAATCCCCTCATTGTATTATGCACTTTAGATGTGACACATACACACTAAGGATTAGTGCCCTAATCCCAATCCTACCTACGTGCTTGTACAACTATTTTGAAGCTCACCTAACTCTAAAATGGAAAAGGAAAATAACCACCATCTTCGGTCTTCACTGCGTTGAGTAGGTGAACATGGATGCTGCTTTGTACATTGATTATGATTTTGGGTCCATTCACGTTCATCACTCTTTGAGTTGGTAGAACTACAAGTTTTTGAGTTATTCTTTTTATTGAGTCCATCTCGAGTTATTCTTTTTATTGAGTCCATCTCCCTTTCTTTGTCCATATTATTGTCCTCTTTATCGAGTCGTGATATCGGGTCTTGATCTTTCACTTTAGTAACTGGATCTTATGGCTGACTCCTTGCCCATATCACCATATCTCTAGTCTGGTTCAAGAAGACTCTCTTCTCGGACTACAATTTTGTCTTCATTTTTCCATTCTCTCCCACCCTCCTCGTTCCCTCCAGTGTCATCCCCTCTTTCACCCAGGAATGTTGCGCAATTAGATGAGGCCCTTATCGAGGTTTTGATTGCAAGAATTATATGAGTATGTCAGGCAGATTTACGGATGCTTAAATTAGTGTGCTATCTTTGGTGGATCTGAATTTGATATGTGCATAGATATTATTAAGGATTCTGATTTTGGCATGATTAGAGGTGTGATTCTTTATTGAGGATTTTTGATCTCACACATCGAATTGAGGATGGGTTCCATTTCTGATTATTTAACGATGTGATTTCTAGCCAGTTCTACCCATCTTGATCCAGACATTTGATGTACTATCTCTGTATATGCTTCAAAGCGACGATGCTTGGAACCCAAATGATTTCACTCATCTTTTTGACCGATCCATCCTCCATCTCCCGACTCTCCTATCCTCGTTTAGTACTTAGAGAATCTCCGTCTGACATCTTGATCCATCTCAGCCGATTTGGTTGATTTGAGGGACTACATTGCTATTTCCCTGATGATCTCTTATCCCTCTTATTGCCTCATGCCCTCATATTAGTGATTGATTTATTATTTTTGAGGATCTGAGACTTGATGCCAGCATTTCCCTGAATTTCATTGTCTTTGTTCACATTACTCCCCGAGGACTATCTCTGGGGGAATGCAATATTTTCTTTATGATCAATTTCACTCACTACTTACATCTCCATCTAGATGGAACACGAAACCGAATCATCATATATGGGTTGTCGATCTCACTATCTGATTGTGTGTTCGATCTGTCGTAACATGAGACCGCTTAACCTAGATGTATGGACTACTTTGAGTCTTCTCTCCTTGATGGTCATCACAAGGATGAGTCGCATTCTTTTGATTATTCACCACCTACTTCACAGTACTCTTCGAGGGTTATCTGCGGGAGATTGTGACATCTTCAAGGTCTTTTGATCTCTTCTGTTGGGTATCCAATCTATCCCCTACTGAGACTGCCTCTATTAATCCGTCTGATGGATCTGACTCCTTTGAGTTTGCTCACCTTGACGACCCTTGCATGGATTAGTTTTATTCTGATTATTCATTGCTTAGTATGTATCACTCCCCAAGGGTTATCTGTGGGAGGACACATCATTTTGTGTGCTCGGCTTCACTTCCGTTGTCTCCAATCTAATGGAGCACGAAGCTGAGTCTTTTGATTTGTATACTCGGTCTCATATCTGGTCGTGTATCCTATTTGGTGTATCACGAGACCGAGACTTCTGATTTTTTTTAGACCCCTGACCCATCTGAGTCTGCTCACCTTGACAACCTCGCAAGGTTGAGCCGTGTCTTGAGGTATGTGGTGTATTCTTGATCTTTTGACCCTATGTCCACTGGATATCCAGCTACGTAGAGAGTCACATGTTCTCCACTTTTAGTATCTTCCTGAGACTATGAGTGACATGGAGGAATCTGTACTGATCCTTTATCCTCCAAGTCTTATGATATCGGCTTTGATCTCTTGCTCTTTTCTTAGGAGTTGATGTTCTGCTTCTCGTTACATGATCCTGGCTTAGTTTTTGATTTGTTTTGCCTGTTAGCTAAAACCCACTTGATTGCATATTAGGGTGTCTTTCTTCTTACTGTGTCACCATTCTCAGATGGAGATAATTATGAAAGTACGTATTCGACTGACAGATATTGTCCTGCACTTTACCATTTTTTACTGCTTGTATGTGTGTGTGTGTGTGTGTTTCTTGTCTTTCCATTTCTTTATCCCCTATGTCATATGCACCCTGGATCATTTGCCATATCGGTGTTTATACTTAGGATGCACTTTGTCCTAAGTATAGGGGTTGCACCTATTATGTTGTTTATTTTTTGTTTTGTTTCATCACTCTTGTTGTTGCCAATACTTAGGTCTCTTTTACCCTAAGTATAGGGGGAGTGATGTGTACATTCACCCAGAATATGTTTCTTTTTATTGGTTTCTTTTTATTGATTCCCTTGCTTGTCTCCTCTCATGTTGATTTTCTCATCTATACTTAGGGATATCTTACCTTAAGTATAGAGGGAGACAGACTGACGATCTGTTCATTCACACCCTTGACCCTCCCTGCATGTTGATGCAGTCTGCTATACTTTGGATTATTTGATCCTAAGTAGAGGGGGACGGTCGACTTTGTATTCCTTCATTTATTCATTCATTATTCTTTGGTCGTCGTAGTGTAGGCTCTTTTATATTTATAAGAGTTATGTCTTCTCTTTTTCTTTTCGCTCTATGAAGACACAACTCAAGCTAACTATAGGGAGGTCATATGTACTTTGTATATACTTTAGCCATAACTCGTACTTCTATACTTTGAATAATATGGCCAAAATACAATTCATTAAATCAATTAATAAAAAGATGTATATTATTCTTCAAATTCTTTTTGTATATAATGATTAATAAATCAGGTAAAAATGTTTTGCAAATTGTTTGAAAAATGGTTTGAAAATCTATTTAAAAAATCTTTTGAAAACTATTTAAAAAATAATTTGTAAAATATTTTCAACATTTGTAAAAATATTTTATTTGTAAAATTTCTTTTTATGATGTGAAATAAAAATATTTTGAAAATCTATTTGAAAATGGTTTTGAAAAAGGTTGCAAAAGTATTTGAAAAATCTTTATATAGTGTTTGAAAAATCTTTACAAAATGGTTTTCAAATGTTTGTAAAAATTATTTGCAAAAATTATTTTGAACTATAGTTTTCAAAATTGTCTGTAAAATTATTTTTAAGTAAGTTTGAGAAATATATACATCATCCAAATAAATAAATATTTTTTTAACAAATGTATATATTTATCTATAAAAACAACTAACACATCTCCTGTAAATCCTTTAAACCTCAATTTTGTAAATAATAGATGCAGGTTTGTGTAAATATTTGCACATACTCCCTTTTTGTTCCCAAAAGTTTTTTATGTTTTGAAAAATCCCCAAAACATTTGCAAAATCCTTTTGAAAAGTTGCGTAAAAACTTGCAAAACCTTTCCAAAAATCCATAAAAATCTCAAAATTAGAAAAATTGCATCACAAAAATATTTCTACATTGTGCATAGCATTTGCATTTTTCGGATTGAAATCTATAATTGAACAAGTCTAAGTAAAATCCAACAATTGGAGCTTGGTTGAACCTTAAATCTACTTAATCACAGTAACCTTATAGGAACTGGAATTGAGATGCTTTAGGTCTACTAGGCTTAATTCTTTGAGAATCGTGAGACTTGGTTCAATGTCATCTTGACTGTCTAAGTAGAATATTTTGGAGCAAATGCACGACTCTTGTCGGCAATCACCTAGCTTGTATACCTGAACCATTCACTTTGGTTACCTCAGTTGAAGTGGTAGAGGGCTGAATTTACCGTCATGAGACACAAGCCAATGGAAACATCGGAAATCAAACATTTGTGGCCATTGTACCTTAACCCGATCCAGTAGCAATGAGATCTAAAGACAAAAGTTGTGGGTTGCAATAAAGCTTCAAATGAGGGATAGTCTACTGACTCAAGAAGAAAAAGTCCTTATGTAAATGCTATTGTATACAGTATTAAAAAAATTAAAATCAAAAACTCCAAAAATGGGCAGGCCTGATTGAAAATAAAATGCATGTCGAAGTGTACATATTTATATAGTCAATAAGCAAGCTTGAGCTTCAAAGTCATACTTTTGTGAGCCTACAACTGGATGACTTGACTATGCTGGTCAAGCATCCTAGGATAGGTAGCTATATTGGTTACAGTCCATTCTTCTCTCCACCTCCTCTTCTTAAGAAGATTGTACTTGAACTTAGAAGGGAATACCCTGCTTCTTGAAGAAAGAGTTGTTGGATTGGGGAATTAGTGTTACCATGTTGGACAAGACTGACTTTCACTGCTTCAACCGAGGAGTGCTACACATCACACACACTGTCTAAGATAGATTCATAGTCATAAGGGTTTGTGTATGACTTTATTTCTTATGACCTAGTGATGAAGCTCTAAATGCATGTATTAAAATCAATCCGTTGTAGCATGGACACTTAACTTCTCATACAGAACTGAGAAGAATCTCATTAACGAGTTCTGGGCTTTAATTTTTATCCTGGAAGGTCCAGGGTCGAACACAAGGACACATGCCATAATATTATTATTAGGTGTTGAATATCTAGGCTAAGCAATTAATAAAGTGTCTAGGTCAAAACAGAAACAATGCAAGCAGGAAAATAATGCCAGGTGACATCACAAATGCATGCATGGATGATACAAAACGTGATGATGAAATATATAGATACATGTTAGAAAATCAACAGAATGTACCTAATAATAAAACTATAACACATGCAAATAAACTCATAAATATTCCCTAAAATGATCATTCAATCTTAAGAAAATTATCTATTTAATCAACATCCAATTGAGCGAGGAATTCAAAGTCAGGTATCACTTTGATATGAATAAAAGCACCTCTTTCTTCTCTAATTAATTAATTAGACAATATACACCAAATCAGAGAATAAATGTAGCCATATGAAATATAGTTAAAAGAGGATCACGATTAAGTTGAAATTACATCAATCGGACATAAGATGCTTAAGATATCTAAGTTTGAATCTTGGGACATAAATGCAAATAAAGTATAAATAATTCCTTACACATAGGTCCCTTGAGGGACTAGATTGCAATTATTAGAAAATAGCTCATAAAATTATGGAATACTCCCCACGCAGGGGTATAATTGCAATTATGCAAATTGGAAAGGGTGACTTTGCAAATTTGCTAGATCCTCACATGTGAGGTGCATGTGGTCCTAGGCTCGGGTGATGATTGGCTCGGTCGCAGGTTCGGAAGCCACGTGGGCGGCTTTTGTGCTTTGAAGCAGGATCGGTCCCGTCGAATCTCCTGGTTTGGTGCCGAGACTGGGACATAATCAAGGCCGCCCGATCATCACGATCAGATGGTAACTGTAGCATGATGCTCTGTCATCTCCCTTCTTTGGTACGATGGTCATGGCTAGACTCCGATGCACATCTAGACGTGCCACTGAGCTCCTCCTCGCTTACTGAACGTTGAAGACGGACCAATGGCAGTTTGCGAAGATTTGATGAGTGAGATGTTTGACGGGGGACGGTTGGAGGAGTATATTGACAACCCATTGTCGGCGAGGAAGTTCTCGAACGAAGGTGCTTCAAATCTTCCAACCATTGAAGAGCTTATATATCTGTGATGTTAGATGATAGGAAATGAGTGGAGGGCGTCGAAATGAAGAAGGTGAAGACCTTAAGTAGATTATTCTCCAACTCCGCAGGAAAATAAGGTTTGGGATGGAAAGGGGTTCTGATGGAAGCATAAGGCAAATGGGTTGTTGCGCAAAGGTGAGGGCCGGTCGGTGATGCTTGGAGTCTGGTCAATCGAATGTGGAAGTGGTCGTATGTGCCTAAGTAATTAAGAGAAAATGAAATAAAGCAAGAAGAAGGTTATTTACCTGATTGAAGAAGAAGAATGCATGTGGAGTGAATGGAGTGTAGGCATGGGATGAGGATCGTGGTGATCCTCTGGTCATGGCTTAACCTGGACAGCCACTCCAGGAAGCTTGAACAACCATAGAAGTGGTTGTAGCAATGCTCTTCTAGCCATGGGTCGAACCGGAAGGAGATCCACCATTATTGCTCGACATCCTCCATCTTCCTGTCATGAAGTGGAGGAGTGGCTAGGGGTCCTTCTCGCAAGGGTTGACCACTGCCACTTGAAGCGACGGTGGCTTTTTGAAGGCGGAAGGGTGGCAGTTCCAAATTGGAAAGGCGGAAGTTTCAACCGTTGCTGTCATGGAATCATTAGAGTTTGGAGGTGGTTTTAATGGAATGGCGTGGAAGAAGGTCAAGTGGGCTAGCGGTTGGTAGCAGTTTCGAGGGAAGGCGTTGGGGGTGGTTGACAGAAATCAGAGAATAGAGAGGGTTGAGCGGTTTGCAGGGAGAAGGAGGAATAGCTGGAGGTTGGGGATGATCTAGATGCCGTTGGATCATAATATCCAATTATCCAATTTGGGGCTTTAATGGGCGGCCAGATACACGTGATTAGAAAGAGATCAGGTGGTGGGGGATCAGGCTCTAAGGGACGATCATGATCTGTCTGATCAAGAAACGATCAGACGGCGCTGGAGGAATGGATGAGAACCAGTTGAACATCATATCAAGCGATTGAAAATGAGGTGCGGTCTGAAGGATAAGATGAAAGGAAGAGAAGATCAGATGGTGAGGAATGGACACGGTTGGCGTGAAATGAATGGGCCACGTGGTGCAATTTGAAGGCGCCACGTGGCCCAATCAGAATTGAAGAAATTTCAAAAATCTGTGTTAATTAGGAAAGAATTAGTTAGACGGTGAATTAGAAAATGTAGTGAACATGAAAGTTGTAGATCTCGATGAGATCTACAACTTTCATGTAGAATTCAAAGAGATCAGAGGTCATTTGTACATATATAAAAATTAAATACTAACGAAAATAATATAAAACAATTTTCTTTATTTTTCTTTTTATTATTTTTGTAAGTTTTCATTTTATTTTATGTTATTTTATTTATATACAACATTATTCTAATTTTAATTTTTTTTAATAAGAAATAAATACATAAAATAACACACCATATTAATATATAACAATTAGTGTTAATTATTTACAATACTGTAGTTAGTAATTAGTGTCAATTAGGCTATGAATCTTTTGATTAACTTAAGTAAAGGAGACAAATATAATCAATTAAGATGATAAATATGGGATTTATCACCCCCTATACTTAAGCTAAGCTCGTCCTCAAGCTAATAAAGAAAGAATTTGTTAGAGAGTTAGCTTAATTAGTGAGATCCCTGACATGTGCAAGTGAAAATACAAGGCTTGATTTGACCTAGAACACTAGGTTTTTGGAATCCTAAATCTCTAAGTTGATCCAAGTATTAATCAAAAGTAATTCAACACCTATAATTGTCAAACTCTCAATTGTACACACACACACATATATATATATATATAAAGTATAGCTTAGTGTAGGCTGCATCATGAGAGTAGAGTCAAGACATCACCAAAAATTCCAATCTCAGAAGCTCTCCTGAGGACTCAATCCTCAACTCCAGGGAATAAATCTAATCTTTCTTCAATCCACATTCTCTTTAGTTTTTCAAACTTTAAAGGGATAAATGGAAGGCCAAATTATGGAGGATGTAGGATTCTGTACTTATTTTCTCTTCCTCTCATTGGAACGGGGTTCTCTCAAGTGCCAATACTCAACACAATTTTCATTTTGATTTTTGTCAATCAGTGTGTCCGTCAAGAGAAGTTGGAGTCATATGCACTTGTTTTACTTAGAAACCAATGGGGTGTGCCTTTGCTGAGTATCTAATATACCTTCTACACTCAGACTTGTAGCATTTACAATACAGGGCCCTTTTTGGGTGCTAGCCCGACTCCTGGTCCTAGTACCGGTGGTCCAAATGGACACTTTGAAATGGTTGGGAGCGCTTGCATTTGGTGGTAGATCTTTGATATTTGACTTTGTAGAATGAGAGCTTTTCTTTCATCATTTCTTTCTTTTCTTTGTTTTGGCTAGCTCCACTACTTTTACCAAAAGATTGGCACACACTGATCAACTTATTAATTAATGTCGTCACACCATGGCACTTTAGGTTTAATTCAAGAGATAGCATGAGAGCATGTCCCATACTGGCTAAGATGTTGATACTCAGGTTTCATGAAGCTGCCATTAATTTTATCCCATCCTTGAGCATCATATAGATCGAGTCCAAACTCAAACTTCCAATCCCAGACTCCTTAATGATATTTAACTCATCTCAATCATGAATGCAGTCGTGCATGTGAGTGATAATCAAATTTCTTTTTAAGGGAGATTAAGACGGGGATATAGCATGCATATCTACAAACTAGGAGAGTATGAATTTTTAGGTCTAAGACCCTAATGATTAATACATGATAACTCTAAGTCTAGGGACTCCTTAAATCAAGTGTTAAAGATCATCTCAAGCCTTGAGTGCATAGTGAAAGTGTCAGAGAAGAATCACTAATTAATAAGTTATATATATATATTATCTTAAGTTAGAGTGTTAATTAATTAGACTCATTTACACACTTAGCTTTGAAAAGAATTTTTGAAAAATTTTTGAAAACATTATCACATAAGTATAGAATTTTTCCAAACATTTTACAAAGATTTTTAAAAACAAGTAAAATCTCATTTTTCAAACCTTAGTAAAACACTTTTCAAAATAATATCACATAAATATGTAGGTTTTCAAAATATTTTACAAATGATTTTCCAAATATGTCACACCGTATTTTCGCAAATCATGTAAAACACTTGAAAACCATGTCAAATATGTATATAATTTTTAAAAATTATTTTCAAACATTTTTACACAAATCAATTTAAAAAATGTAATACGATATCCATATCCCCAATAGTTGAAAATTTTTAAAATTATGAGTTATGGCTAAAGTATATATGCAACATATACGGTAGACCCCCCCTATACTTTACTTTTGTTATGTCCTCATAGTACAAAGTGAAATGAATCCATAGCTCATGCTAAATATAAAAGAATAAAAAAACTGATGATAGAAGCACATGTGTAAAATGAATAAAAAGAATCAGTTAGATGAAGACAGGGACTTGGGTACCCCTATACTTAAGCTGAGAAATAGCTTAAGTATAAAGATATGAATTAAAGCGAGGTGACCGGAGGGGAACAATAGGAATGAAGTTGGATCCCCCTTATACTTAGGCTAAAAATAAGCCTAAGTTTACAGAATAGGAAGCTAAATGATGAAGGGATCAATGTTCGATAAATCTTTTAGATGATGAGTCTCAGGAGATGATAATGGAGCCTAAGATTTTCGGGAGGCTGAAGAGTCAAACAAGATCAAACAAAACCCGATTATTTCACCAACACACAGTGAAGACCATAAGTATGGTCCAATTATCTTCTCTCTTTTATTGATGATAATACAAAATTTGTGTTCATTACGAGCATGTTGAATTAGGGTTTGGGCTCTATCCTTAAGGGTTCGTCCTCACCTCTCAACGAATGCGTATATCTGAAAGTAAAGCGGGGTTTTCTCTCCCAAAAACAAGGTGAATTATAGCTCCATTTTATTTACATCGACTTGCATTAACAGTCCCATTTTTAAAGATTAGGTTATCACTTGTATTAAATCTATGAACACATAAGTCATCATCTACTGTCCATTCCCTTTTCCATATTATCCTAAGTGATAGATCATGAAAGGGGAAAAATCATGCAGTCGCAAAATCATGATGTCATGATCAAGAGAAGTACTTACAGTGTCGCCAGCTCTCTTCATGCATATGCTAGACTGAATATAAAATTAACCTAAATGCATGCAAATCGATGGAAATCCACACCTAATCATATGTCTATCAACGGGAAGATATTCAATTCATTTGGGCTAAGTTGAACGTCGATCACGCGTGTATAATGAATCTTAGAGATGAGTGAATCTCATAAGATGCAATTGATGTACCCTAACTTATGAATCAAGCACCTAGGATAATACATCGAAAATAGCTCTATGATCAGTGTGCTTGGATCCCAAATCAAGCACTCAAGTTGAATCCCACCCTGGATGGGTGAAACAGACTCAACACACACAAATAATATAGTTCAAGTCCAAAAACTATAGATCAAATATGAACAAAATAATCTTTGATTTGTCTTGAAGGCATCTTCTGCGGTTCTTCTCGGCGGGAACTCTAGCTTGAGCATCCAGCCTCCATTCTTCACGAGCGTCCTCGATGAATGGCCCCACCACATAAGAGAAAAGTTTAAAAAAATCAAAATTATCGAAACATAATAATGCAGAAAACATCACATCACGGGATTGACGTAGATAAAATACAAATCAACTTAACCACAATATAAAACCTAAATAATTATACTAATGAAGCTGTGTCCCCACAGCAATGACGCCATCTGATGAAGCGCTAAATGCATGTATTAAAATCAATCCTTTGTAGCACGGGCACTTGGCTTCTCATATAGAACCGAGAAGAATCTCATTGACGAGGTTCCCAGCTTAAATTTTTATCCTAGGAAGCTCAGGGTCGAACACAAGGACACGATCCATAAAACAATTATTTAGGTGTTGAATATCTAGGATAAGCAATTGATAAAGTATCTAGGTCAAAACAGAAACAATGCAAGCAGGAAAATAATGACAGGTGATATACATCACAAATGCATGCATGGATGACACAAAACATAATGATGAAACATATAGATGCATGTTAGAAAATCAACAGAATGCACCTAATGATAAAACTGTAACATATGCAAATAAACTCATAAATATGCCCTAAAATGATCATTCAATCTTAAGCAAATTGTTATTTAATCAACATCCAATTGAGCGAGGAATTCAAAGTCAGGTTTCACTTTAATATGAATGAAAGCATCTCTTTCTTCTCTAATAAATTAATCAGATATTATACATAAGATCAGAGAATAAATGTATCCATATAAGGATCACAACTAAATTCAAATCACATCAATCGGACATAAGATGCTCAAGATATCCAAGTTTGAATATAGGGGCATAAATGTAAATAAAACATAAATAATTCTTTACACATAGGTCCCTAGAGGGACAAGATTACAATTATTAAAAACCAACTCATAAAATTATAGAATACCCCCCCCCCCCCCGCACAAAGGTATAATTGCAATTATGCAAATGGCAAGGGTGACTTTGTAAATTTCCCAAGTTCGCATGCATGAGGCATGTGCGGTCCTAGACTCAGGTATTATTGGCTTGGTCGCAGGTTCGGAAGACACATGGACAGCTTCCATGCTTTGAAGCAGGCTCGGTCCCGCCGAATCCTCCAGTTTGGTGCCGAGACTGGGACATAATCAAGGGCGTTCGATCATCATGATCGGGCGGTAACTGTAGCATGCTATTCCGCCTTCTCCCTTCTTTTGCATGGTAGCGATGGCTGGACTCCGATGAACATCTAGACACACCACCGAGCTCCTCCTCGCTTGCTAAATGTCGAAGAAGGACCAATGGCAGTTGGCGAAGATCCGATGAGTGAGATGTTTGATGGAGGACGGATGGAGGAGTAGATTGAAAACCCATCATCGGTGAGGAAGTTCTAGAATGGAGGTGCTTCAAATCTTCTAGCCATTGAAGAGCTTATGTACCTGTGATGTTAGATGAATAGCCGAAGCTCGCAGATATGTAGGAGGAAATGAGTGGAGGGTGTCGAAACGAAGAAGGTGAAGCCATTAAGTGGATTCTTCTCCATCTCCGTAGGAGAAGAAGGCTTGGGATTGAGAGGGATTCTGATGGAAGCAGAAGGCAAATAGGTTGTTGCGCGGAGGTGAGGGTTGGTCGGGGATGCTTAGATTCTAGTCAATATAAGGTGGAAGTGGTCGTATGCGCCTAAGTACTTAAGAGAAAATGAAATAAAGAAAGCAGAAGGATATTTACCTAATTCAAGATAAAAAATGCATGCGGAGTGAATGGAGTTTAGGCTTGGGATGAGGATCATGGCGATCCTCCAGTCATGGCTTTCGCTGGACAATCACTCCAGGAAGCTTGAACAACCATAGAAATGGTTGTAGCATGGCTCTTCTAGACATGGGTCAAACCAAAAGGAGATCGACCATTATTCTCAACGTTGACTCCTTCTTCCTGTCATGAAGAGGAGGAATGGCTAGGGGTCCTTCTCGTAAGGGTTGATCTCCGCCACTTGAACCGACAGTGGCTTTTTGAAGGTGGGAGGGTGGCGGTTCCAGATGGGAAAGGCAGAAGTTTCAACCGCTGCTATCATGGAATCATTAGGGTTTGGAGGTGGTTTTAAGGGAATGGCGTGGAAGAAGGTCGAGTGGGCAAACGGTTGGTAGCAGTTTCAAGGGAAGAAGGCATTGGGGATGGTTGACAGAAATCGGAGAATAGAGAGGGTTATAGCGGTTTGCAGGGAGGAGGAATAGCTGGAGGTTGGGGGTGATGTAGATGTCGTTTGATCATAAGATCCAAGTGTCCAAACGGGAGTGCTAATGAGAGGCAAGATATTCCTGATCAGGTAGCGATCAGACGGTGGGGGATCAGGCGCTAAGGGATGGTCATGATCTATCGGATCAAGAAACGATCAGACTACGTTGTAGGAATGGATGAGAACCGCTTGATCATTAGATCAAGCGGTTGAAAATGAGGCATGGTTTGAAGGACGAGATGAAAGGAAGAGATCAGACAATGAGGAATGGTTGCGTGAAATGAACAGGCCACGTGGCGTAATCTGAAGGCGTCACATGGCCTAATCAGAATTGAAGAAATTTCTAAATCAAAGTTAATTAGGAAAGAATTAGTTGGAGGGCGAATTAGAAAAAGTCATGAATATGAAAGTTGTAGATCTCATTGATATCTACAACTTTTATGTATAAGTCAAAGAGATCATAGGTTATTTGTACATAGATAAAAATTAAATACTAATAAAAACAATATAAAACAATTTTCTTTATTTTTCTTTTTACTATTTTGTGAGTTTTTGTTTTATTTTATGTTATTTTATTTATATACAAAATTATTCTAATTGTTTTTTATTTTTAATAAGAAATAAATACATAAAATAATACACCATATTAATATATAGTAATTAGTGTTAATTATTTATAACATAGTAGTTAGTAATTAAGGTCAATTAGGCAATGAATCTTGTGATTAACTTAAGTAAATCTTGTGATTAACTTAAGTAAAGGAGACAAATATAATCAATTAAGCTGATAAATCTGGGATTTATCACCTGATTATCGAGGAGACTTGAGCAGAGTTTTGTGATTCTCAGAGGTTGTTGTGTTTCAAATATGTTTCCCAATAAGGTTTGGACCACAGCTAAAATCCAAAGGTCTGACTTAAGCTCCAAACTTTGATTTTGTGAAGACAAGTTTGAGAATTAAAATCAATCCAATTTCTTTCTTTTTCTTTTCTTTGTTTTTCCTGCACTTATTGCATGAGTGTTTGCTAGGGACAAGCTAAGGCAAGTATAGGGGGATGATGAATCTCCATTTCATAACTTTTATCTATCATTTTGATCTTAAAACCCCTAGATAAATGCATGTAAATAGTATTATTTTGTATAAATTAACATTCATTATTTATTCCATTTATTGTATATAAAATATATTTTTAATGTCAAAATTATAGAATAAAGAAAAGAAAAGAAAAAAAATACCAAAGGTATTTTACGACCCTATACCCCAAGATCGAGTCAAGAATGGACTGGGTCAATAAGGAATAAAGTAGGGGGACATAAGGGCCAATAAATTAATAAAAATCTCATTAATTTATTCATCAATAATTCATTTTTAAGACCTATTTTATTTTCTATTCTTTATATCTCAAATAAATAAACTTTGTACATGAAAGTTGTAGAAAAAAATACAAATAAAAATGTAAAATTGATTTCATACAAAAATAATATACATTGTACATTTTATACAAAGAATAAAAAACTAAAATCCAAACTTCCCAGGCCCATATCTTCTCAATAAAAACTCAAAATGCATTAAAATCACACTTTAATTATATATAACTTTCAATAAGCTATCTAATAGAGGTGGTTTTATTCAATTTGGAGTTAAAATGCTAAGTTAGGTTTTGGGCCCCTGTTGTATAGTATAACTAAATAAAATATTCATTTTATTTATTCTTTATTATTTCAAATTTTATATTTTTATAATTTTGTAAATATTTTTTGCAGTATATGTACATTCTTATAATAGAATAAAATAATGAATAAAATACTAAAATAAAATAATATGCAAAATTACATAGATGAATATACAATACGTGGACCTATATAATATATATCCCTATTTATTTAAGTATACAAATAATATCATAAAAATAAAATAATAATATATTTATGTATATTTAAATAAGTTATAAATATATAAAAGTATATAAAATAGTAAACTTCAAAATACAAAATAAAAATAAAATAACCTATATATAGGTAAATATATCTATAATTATACTTGTAACTAATAACTTATAATAAATAACGTCATAAAAAATAAATAAAATAGGAATTAAATACAACATAAGATAACATACAGATTTTATTTTATAACTTTTAATTAATTCATTCATTCATTTATTTTTTATTTTTATTTATTTATCATTTTTAGGCTATTTCTCTTTTTGCATCCCTAGTGGACCAATAAGCATCCAGGGTCTGTTGACCGCCAGTCAACTACCCCCTCTCTCTATCGTTGTCAAACACATCTTTTTCCCGATTTTCCTCCATTTTTCATGGGTGTCTCCTCACTCATTTTCTTTGATTCTTCACACAAAATTAAACGTCCATCATCTCTAATCCAGGCTCATTTCATGGATTCTCTGTACATAACCCATCATCATCCCAAATCGTTGGTCAATAAGGGTTGCTCATCGTGTTTATAAATAACACCGCCTTCCTTCTTCCCAATTTTGGTCCCTTCCTCCCCTAAAATCCCTTAGACTTCGGCAAAGAGTGCATCCCGGTGATAAGGGGATGTCCCCTGAGGTTTGAAGGGGATGAAGGAGGAGGGAGGTGTACCCAAGGCGACGCTTAGGCGGCGTCCTGCTCCTTGGCTTCCCAGCCAGGTATGAGCTGCACACTTTACATTTTTAGGTAGACTTAGGTCTTGACTTTTTTGTTCATATTTTATTTTAGATTTTAATCATTTGCATTAGCTCAGTTTTAAGATCTTACGTCACCGGAGCTCTCGATCTCCACTATCTTTTTCTCACCGCACTCTGCTTGTTCCGACCACCATGACCATCCCACTATCTTGCACCTTTGTTCCTCCACATCCTCGACCCACCATCCCTTGACGACTCCTTCTGGATCGAAGGATCCGTGCTCCATCCATCGCCACCACGTCGGAGCACCCCATTCACGATCATCTCACCCCGATATTCGTCAATAACAGCCCAACCGTCTCGCCCTCGTGCCTCCTTTCTCATTTGCACGTAAAGCAGCTGGAAGGGGGCATCTGAGCCCCAGTTGACCTCCAAGAGCACCTCCAGGCGACGAAGAGCTCCATAGATATTACACCGATCCCCCGACATTACTGAAGTATCAAGAAGACTCGCAGAGTCGGCAGGAACACATAGAGCCCATCGGGAGGCTCCCAAGTGGCAAGAGGAGCGTGCTGCATCGAATCGAAACTTGCCATAGATGAGTTCATCCCGCATTCTTCTTGGTCACCTCAGAGCCATCCTATCGTTTGCAAGCGTCAGGTGGAGCAACCACCATTAGATAAAGCAGCGCAGAACCGTCAGATCATCTTATAGAATCTAATCCCACATGTCCAACGTGAAACAGTATCATCAGATCTCGATCGTCAATGTGGATATGTGACGCGCATCAGACCGCACGATCGTGCCTATTTAGGGGTAAATTAAACTTCCTTCCCACATTTTTTATTTTATATTAGTTTTGGAAAATAAATTTCCTAAATAAATGTGTAAATATTTCATAGAGACCCATGAAATTTATTAATACTGTAATTGGGTCTAGTCCAGCTCAGCTCATGTCTCATCCCACGTGAGCTAGGCATTTTGCCTATATGTCCGGGAAATTTTTGTAAATTGTAAATATTTAATTGCAAATAAATATTTTGGGATATTTTGCATGTCTACGGAAAATATTTTTGGGAAATTTGCATGTACCTCCATGTGGTTATATTTTAATTGCAAATATGCCTTTGTTGGTTCACATATTTTTGTGCATGTATTTCATTTATTAAAAATAGCATCAATACTCCAAAATTATTTAAAAAATAGGGTTAGATGCTTGCTATCATGTACATTCACTCCACATTTTTGGATTTGCATTTTAGGCACTTACATATTTATTAAAAATAAATAAGTGCACATTTTACCCTTGTTTGACTTAAAAATTCAAAAATATATAAAACATTTGAAAAATTCCAAAAAAATATATTGTTTATTTTAATATTTTGTAACTCTAAAACAAAAAATCCTTCAAAATATAAAAAGAAAAAGAGTAAAAATTAAAAAGCTCCAAAATATAGTTAAAATATAAAAAAACCTCAAAAATCCTAAAAATATTTATTTTTATCTCTGATTTTCTTTATATTGCTATCTATTTATTAAAATTGATTTGGAGAAATTTTGATACAGTTTGCTATTTATTATCTTCAAATCAATTCAATTTATTTATTTAATGCATGTTTTGGGATTGTTTACTTTCAAAATACCTAAAATTAGCCTTTTCTTTTGGAAAAATCCAAAAATATTAGAAAATTATATAAAGCCAAAATCATTTTATTTCCCATATTTTATTAATTTTTAGTAGTATTTATAATTATATTACCTTGTATTGTATATGTAGTTCTATATAAGTCTATAATATATCTTTTAAAAGAAAAAAGAATTAAAAATCAGAAATTAGAAAAAGAAAAGAAAAGCTATAAAATTAAAATGCAATAAATAAATAAATTAAAATCATATATATATTAAAACCCACACAAAAATAGAATAAAGATAAGAGAAAAGGACAAATTTTGCATTTACTTGTATAATCTATCGTTTGCTCCCTGTGTTCGACCTCTACACATGCTTACAGTCTATACACATTTGTTCTAGAGTTGTAATAAATTTTAACTCCACATTTTTGCTTTACATCGCTATATTCATTTTGTGGGTTAGTTGTTGTCTGATTCGCTCTTGGTGGGTGGTCGCCTCAGCGACACTCCATCGTTATTCTTCTATTGAGGATATGTTTAGACCCTTGCCGAGAGTGTCTCAACACTATTACAGTGAATGAAAGTGCAAAATAAAGGTAAGGATATAAGTCTACAATGAAGGGCTACAAAAATCTAAGCTTACTCTATGGCTCGACCAGTCAAAGTAGGAGCCGGTGGAGCTCTGCCAGGCGTTCACCGGCGAACCCAAATCTCGCTCCTCCTCGCCTCATGCACATTGCAAACCCTTCGGGGAGAAGCTGTCACCTTACTCAACTTAGTTGGAATAGGTATGAGGGGTACATTTTGAAGAGGATCAAAAATCGAAGGGACTCCGATGTTGTGCTTATGTACATGCGAAGGTTGTCTTAGGAAGAACGATCAAGGCAATGTTCCTCAGATCGAGATAAGATATGTGTATGATAGATCATAAATCGAGGAATAAAAATCATTAAGAAATCAACTCAAAATGGTGAAAGAAATTGGAGGGAGAAATCGAGGAAGTCAAGAGTCTAGAGTCAAACAAAGCAAACCTAGGGAGGCTGGAAAGTTGACCGAGGTCAACTCAGACTGGACTCCCATTGGTCCACGTCATCTCACTAGACCACAAAATAGGGGGAAAATACTTTATTAATTCAAATTAAAATAATAAATTATTTTATTAATTTTTATCGAAATATGAAAAATATTTATTATTCTATGTAGTATTTTATGGTAATTTTTATTTATTTTACAACTTAATTTATTGTATGTTATTTACCTATACATGTATCTTCTTTTTCTATTTTAGATTTTATTATTTTATAAACACAATTTATATATTTATAACTTATTTAAATACGCACAAATATATTGTTATCATATTTTTCTTAAGTAATAAGTGCACCAAATAATTAGATGTATTTATTATATTGGTATATGTGTTTGTATTTCATATATATATTTTAATATACTTAGTTATCGTATTGTATTTTTCATTACTTTCTTTTATTTTATTTATGGACATGTATTTCGTATATTATTACAAAATTATAAAAATATGGCATAGTAAAAAATATAAAGAATAAATAAATTGGTTATTTTATTCAGGTATAATGTACAATAATGGTCCAAAACCTAAATTTTGCATCTTAACTTCAAATTGAATGAAACCACCTTCATTAAATAGATAATTAAATTTTATATATATTTAAAGATGAGTTTGGACATATTTGATATATTATGGAGAAGATACAGGTATGTGAAGTTTGGATTTTATTTTTTTATTCTGATTGTCTAAGGCGCATTGCGCATTATTTTTAAGCGAAATAAATTTTGTATTTTTCTATGTATTTTTATCTACAACTTTCATTTACAAAGTTTATTGATTTGAGTTATAAATAATAAATAATGAAATAGGTCCCAAATGGCTTTATTGAAGAATAAAAATTAGGGCTTTTATTGCATTTTTGACCCTTATCTCCCGCTACTTTATTCCTTGTCGACCCAGTCATCATGATGCCTAGGTCTCGGGGTTTAGCTTCATTCAATACATATGGTATTTCATTTCTTTTTCTTTTCTTTATTCTTTTATTTTGGCTTTAAATATAGTATATTATATAATAAATAGTGTATAAATAATGAATTTTATTTTCTACAAATTAATGCTATATGCATGCATTTAGCAAGGATATAAAGGCAAAAATGAAAGAATAAAGGGGGTGAAATGGATATTCATTAGTCGGGGTATACATTAAAGATTGAAGGGCAAGCAAAGTGCATGAGAAGTTCAATTGATTTGAGTTTATTGCTCATGAATGAATGATTGTGTAGGAATCAAAGTCAATATCAACTTTTTTGTTAATGTATTTTAGAGAAGAGGGTTGGAACGCCAAATCACTGATCAACCCATCCTTTAAAGAAAGCAATTCGATGCATAGATATATAGTCTTATGTCCGTAAAAAAACATAGTCAAGAAAATAATCCATGTATTTCTCATCTTCTATATTGATGCTAGTCTGGAGGATTATTAGGCAGAATCTTAGGTTTCTTCCTCTTCTCATTTTTCAGTCCTAAGAATTGTCCATGCTTGAGGAATTGGGAAGTTCTATATACATACCCAACACCTTTAAAAAAAGCAAACCTCGTTTTCCTTCCCCTTGCTTTTTTGTTGGCACCTTCCAAGTCTTGACTCAATAAGAAGTTTCGTTCCCCCATATTGCAAAAGGTTTTCTAAGGACAAGAAATACAAAAGAGTTGGAACTAATTATTGAAATGTAAGTACTAAGAACATGAGTTCAAAAACTTGACCAAGTAGGGCTATCTAATTAACTCTATCATTGGACAGTCAATCCACTCGGCTTCATTATCTTACAACTATATAACAGGAACTCTCCCCTTCCTAAAGGACTTTTCCTAGATCCAAGGATACCCTTGAAGAATAGATTGGAGTAAAATGCTGAAAAAAGATTATCTAGTAAATGATGGACTGATTTGTGAGTAAAAGGCTCTTGTAGCATAAACCATATTACCCCAAATATTCAATTTGATATTTAGCCTCTAATTATCCTTATGTTTCTGTTAAATAGAATGATATATTACCCTCCTAGATGTTGGACTTGTAAGCCCTTGGAGACCCATTAATGAAATAAAACTTATTGTTTTATCATGCCCATTTAAAATAAATGTTTATGAATGCACTTAATATTGAGGTCATTTTGTAGAATTAGGGTTATGTACCATGGCCATATTGAATACCATACAGTCGAGAGGACACAACTAAAATTAACATATGATATTCAATAAAGATCTCCGATCTGAGAAAGAGATAGCAATCTTTCTCTAAAGGCCGATTTATGACCAACATCTTGATGCAAGTCCTCTACATAGTAATAGAGATTCGAAAGTGTTGGAATAATCATATCAAAGAGTTGACTTGATGAGGTCGAGATAAAGTAAGACATGAATATCAACAGTCACGATCATGCATATATCCTTTGACTAGAGGCATATATACATACATACATACATACATACATACATATATACATGTGTGCATATTTGACAGACTAATAGGTTGGTGCCCTAACAAAGGTCCATTTACCGGAGAGTTTGTGTGCATATGAAGACGTATGAGAAGTATAATCTCTTAAAGGAATCATATAGGTTCATAGTTGAAGAACATGGAGACGGAGCTCGATCATGCGATAAATTGGGGTCATAATGAATTCCATGCATGATCATCTTGTTTATGACATAAGACACAAAGTTGAGATATTAATATATTCTTTCGGAAAGTATATGATTAATATTTTCATCTAATTATCGAAAGAGAAATCTGTTGATGTGTGATCAATCTCCATTTCATCACTTTTATTCTTTTATTTTGGCCTTTAAACCCCAGCTAAATGCACATAAACAACATTATTTTTGCATAAAATAATATAAAGTATTTATTGTGTAAATATTGTATAAATTATTGTATTTAAAGTCAAAATAAAAGAATAAAAAAAGAAAAGAAAAGAAAAAGAAATGAAATGAAATACCATAGGTATTGAATGACCCTAAACATCGAGACCTAGGCATCAGGATGACTAGATCGACAAGGAATAAAGTAGGGGGAGATAAGGGCCAAACATACAATAAAAACTAATTTTCAATTCATCAATAAGTCATTTTTGGGACCTATTTTATTCTTTATTATTCATACCTCAAATCAATAAACTTTGTACATGAAATTTATTAATAAAATACATAGAAAATTTCAAATTTTATTTCACATAAAATCAATATACAATGTGCCTTCTACAAAATCCCAACTTCACAAACATGTATCGTCTATATATGAACTAAAAAACATCAGAATCAGCTTTAATTGTATATAACTTTTAATTTGCTATTCAATGAAGGTAGTTTCATCTAATTTGGAGTTAAGATACAAAAGTTAGGTTTTCAACCCCTATTGTACATTATACCTGAATAAAATATTCATTTTATTCATTCTTTATATTTTCATGATGTTATATTTTTATATTTTTGTAAAGATTATTTATAATATATGTACATAATTAGAATAAAATAATACATAAAAAATTGAATAAAATAAATAAATGTAAAAAATACATAGATGACTTATATATACATATACCTATATAATAAATATACATGTTTATTTAAGTGTATAGATTACTTGAGAAAAATAAAATAAAAATATATTTGTATGCATTAAAATAATTTATAAATATATAAAATATGTAGATAAAATAATAAATTTCAAATTTCAAAATAAAAAATAAAATGCATTCTATAGATAAATATACCTATAAGTATACTTGTAAAAAACTTACAATAAATAAACTAGTAAAAATAAATAAACTCATCATAAAATACTACATAAAATAAAAAAATAGTTTTTATGTTTTAATTAAAAAAATAAATCATTAATTGTTTTATTTCAAATTTTTCCTCTTTTATTTTTTGATTTGTCTTGTAGTGGCCTACGTGGCCCAATCAGGTTGCATCCTCGATTGACCTGTCGGTCAACTGAGACCCCTGCAACCCTAGAGCCCTGCAAACCTAGCCGCTGACCCTTCTTCATTGAATTTTTCTCGTCTCTCCTTGCATCTTCTCAACATGATTTCTTCAGCAATTTTGATCCTCGATCGGCATTCTATCTCATAATCATCTCTCTTCGATCAATGCAGTGTTGCAACGAACCCAAGCCTTGTCAAAGGGGCCTTGTATAAAACTAAGTCATCAAACCTCATTTGAAGTTTGATCAATCTTCCGCCATCCAAATTCTAACCCTAGACCGGATTGAACTTCTCGGTGACAGTGGGAGGCTCTCTAGCGGTTCAACTAGCAAAGAAGGACGTGATTCAAGCCAGATTCAGCTCCGCTAGCCATCTCTGTCGCGAGCTTCTACTCCCTGCCTCCCCGATCAGGTGAGCTTCTACCTCTTAGCATTTTTCTGTTCCTAGAACTTAGAGTAGAGTAGCCGAGTTTGTATTTCTAGTTGATTTCGCCTTTTATTCTGTAAAATGAAAAATTCAAAGTTCGTCGGAGCTGCGACAACCTTCTTGGCATTTTCCCAACGGTGTTCCAACCTGTTTTCTGCCTCCATATCATTCCTCGTCGCTCATCCTATACGCCAGGAACCTTCATCCACTCTGATTGCTCCCAGAATAGGAGATCAGCTCTCCCATCTCTGTCATTCACCAGAAAGCTCCACCTCGACACACCCACGTATATTCTCACCCGCTAACGCTTCAGGAACCTTCATTTTTTCATCCCCTAGCTAGTTGTGAAGGTCTTGAGGCTTGAAAGCCTCGAATGATGCGATTTTGAACCCCAAAAACAGCTCCAGGTGTCTCCAACCTTCAGGTCTCCTACGATGAGCCACGGACCTTTCTGAGCTATCCAACAGTTGCATATTTTCCTCTTGAGCATGTTCAACATCAGAGATTTGAGAGAGGAGCTCGGAGGATGGAGAACCAGACCATCAAAGGTCGGGGAAGGCAAAGTTCTTCCATGTTCTTCGTGCGAAGAAATAGCCATCGGATCTGGAAGATGCTCCAGATCCAATCCCCGTCGTCTCTTCACGCCTCCCTTTGGCCGTCAAATGAAGCCCAAGTTCTGATATCAGCCTTCTATCGTCGAAGGGGTATCAACCGTCTAGATGGTGATACATGTTAAGTGAAGAGCTACCCACCATTGGATCGTAATACTCCCCTCCTCTATTGTATTTTATTTTTTAGTCCATAAACTTTTGTCTATAGCATAAAAATTAATGGTTACTTTGCAAGTAGCTCCCTATACTTCTTATATTTTCACTTAGGTCCTTTGCCATATCACCTCGTGTGCCCATACACGTGAGGTGGTGCGCTTTTTGCAAGGATCCCTTGTGTTTATATGCTATTATTTATTCCAGTGACTTTGAGATTCAGTTTTAAACTTTTTTGGAATTTTGCATGTATGTCCTTCTAAATTTTGTAATTTGCATTTATACCCCTACCAACGAGGAGTTAATTAAATATTCTCAGGTAAATTATGAAGAGCCCCTATATTTTTGAAATTATTTCTAGATTGCATTTTATTTTATTTTTATTTGCATTTAATCCCTTCAAGTATTGCACATTTTAACTTGCATTAAAAATAATATTTTACATCTAAAAATTATAGGAATTTTATTTAAAGTGCTTGCTCTATTATTAAATCAGATATATTGTCCGTGTAGCAATGTAAAATATTTTCCTATATTTAAATAAAATCTAAGAGTAATATATTTTCCTATTTACATAAAAAATCCATAAAATTAGAAAAATATTTAAGAAAAATTCTAAAAAAATAGTGGTTATTTATTATTGTGTTTTACACCTATAAAAAATAAATCATTCAAAATTAAAAAGAAACCCATAAAATTGAAAACCCTCTCTAGCCCTAAAGAATTATAAAAATAATAAAAAATCCAAAAAAATGTGTTTTCTATTTCTATATTTTCTCTATTATATTTCATACATAAAAATCAATTTTGAAATTTTTTTATCTTTCTAGCTATTTTTGAAATCAAAAACAACTTGGCCCATTAATTTCAGTCACTATTTCCATATTTTTATTCAATTAAAATATCAAAAAACTAGCAAAAATTTTGAGAGAAAATTACAAAAATAGAGGAAAATATAAATAGGATAAAAACATTTTATTTTGAGATTTTAAATATTTTTTTCTGTATCTGTAACTATAAAAGCCTACTTTATATATATATAACTATAATTACTTATTTATTATTCATATTATTATTATTAAAAATACCAAAAAATAATATATTTTAAAAGTTTAAAAAATAAAAAGGATTGTACCTTAGGGCATTTTTCTGATTTTTTCTTTATTTTATATTTATTATCTATCTTATAAATACTATATCTATATATAGAAAAAAGAAAATAAAAATCAAAAAATAAAAATAAATATAAAAATAATAAAAATAAAACACATAAAAAATATATATAAACAAAAATTCTAAAAATTTAAATAAGTAAAAACCCATTAAAAATAAAAAATCTTCTAAAATCACAAAGAACAATTGTTGACTTTTCACCAATCTTTTTTGTCTTTTCCCCATGCTCCCCGTGTTGGACCTTTAAAGTACTTGCCTTATACAAATATTTTATAAAGTTATAATAAATTTTAATTCCATATTTTTTTTCTTTTGTTTTCTTGGTCTATTTGTGGGTTAATTGTTGTTGGAATTGGATTTCATGAGCGGTCACCTCAGCAATAATGTATTCTCGCCTTGTGAGGAATTTTAGACCCTCACACAATCTGTCTCAACAAATGGTGCCATTGCCGGGGAGCAACACGTTGGATAGATTGTTGGTGTATTTTTTCCTTCATTATTTTTCTACTTTTATTTTTTCTTATTTATTTGAGATAATTGCTTAATTTTTATAATCATCTTTCTTCTATTTTTCTTGCGAGGGACCTCGAGGAGACGACGATCACTTAGGCGGTTGGAGCACCCTAGCTACTAGAGAGTGGTTATTTCACTAGCTAAACACTTGAAGAGATCAAGGAAGAGAGAGAGCTTCTTAATATAATTATTTTTCTTTTACTTTTGGTGAGAGAGTGTTATTTTTATTTTGCATTATTGTTTGTAATAATACATGTAGATTTGGACTTGAACATTCAATCCTAATTTTCAAGTGTTTGTTCACTTGGGGGCTCACCAGATTTCCTCATGTTTTCATCGCATTTATTTTCTTTATTTTCCGCATTTTGTATTGTCTGCCTTATTTTTATTTGTTTTGTGGAATGAGCCCTTAGCATTTTTAGGATTGCTTATTCGAGTAAATTAAGGCCAAACACCTATTATATTGCATGTATCTGTAGCTTCTACGTTTGTACTTAGATAAAAAAAACTAATTGTTGAATAGTTAGATTTGAAACCATATGTTGAGGAACTTGAGATGAAGCTGACAAGGTGGCAGAGGCCAGATTCCGAATCAAGCACCAAGTACACTTCATAAGAAGAATATTGTGTTCATGTAGACACTGTTGGGCCATGGAGACAGAACTCAGCTAGTATCAATGAGTCCCTCTCCACTGGAGAGAATTTTGTACATGAGACAGTTTGCGAGATCCTTAGGAATGAATACAGCGCATATCCTACGAAAAATGCATCCCCTTACATCTTCGATGACGCAGAGGCCTAGCTGGGCATGTCAGTCCTCCCCTCTTTAGGACAATCAGAAGATGAGGATGATGAGTCGGACATGGCTTTCGCCAATTGCTTGGATACTTTTGACGATCCGACTCCAGAGCCGAATGAGTTGCTGGCAGTTACTTCAGAGACAGATCCAACCACTACCAGCACAGAATCAGAGCTGATTGAGCCATATTTCCTTGATGACCACACCATACCTGAGCTTAAACCATTTCCCACAACCCTTAAGTACGCCTTCCTTGCAGGACAAGAGAGGAAATTTCTGGTCATCATCAATTCGCAATTGACGTAGGAGCAGGAATCTTGCTTGCTAGAGATCCTTGAGAAAAACCACAAGGTGATAGGTTGGAGCATCTCCAATCTCCACGAGATAAATCCCGCTCTGTGTTCGCACCATATCTACCTTGAGAATGAAGCTAAACTTTCTCATGAATTCCAATGCAGGTTGAATCCAAATTTATGAGAGGCTGTGAAGAAGGAGATTGAGAAATGGTGTGATGCAGGTTTTATTTACCCCATCTTCGATTCCAAGTGGGTGGCACCCATCCATGTTGTCATGAAAAAGTCGAGAATTCAGACAACCACTAATGAGGACAGAGAAGAGATCGTGACACGATTACCCATGTCGTGGCGTATCTGTTTGGATTACAGACAATTGAATGTTGCGACGAAGAAGGATCATTTTCCCTTACCCTTTATTGATTAGATCTTAAAAAGATTAGCAGGAAAAGATTTCTTCTTCTTCTTAGATGGGTTCTCGAGCTACAACCAAGTAGCTATCGCTCTTGAGGATCAGGAGAAGACCACATTCACATACCCCTTTGGTACCTATGCTTTCAGGTGCATGCTCTTTGGGTTATGCAGTGCTCCTGGTACATTTCAAAGGTGCATAATCGCAGTATTCGCCAAGATGGTCGGTGAATTCCTAGAAGTCTTCATGGATGAATTCTCGGTCTACAGTGATTCCTTTGATTCATGTCTTAGAAATCTGGACCGAGTGCTCAAAAGATGTTGTGAGGTCAATCTGGTGCTCTGTTGGGAGAAAAGTCACTTCATGGTGATGGAGGGCATTGTGTTGGGGCATGTCATCTCCAGGAGAGGAATGGAGGTTGACCCTGCCAAGGTGGACGTGATCAGATGACTCCAGCCACCAACCAACGTAAAGCAGTTGCGGTCATTCCTCATGCATGTTGGATTTTATAGGAGATTAATTAAAGATTTTTTGAAGATTGTCCGACCGCTAACTGAGTTTCTAGGCAAAGACGTGGAGTTTATTGTAGATCACAAATGTCTTGATGCCTTTAAGCAACTTCAAATATGATCATGGATGCCCCTATCCTACAAGTCCCAGATTGGTCTCTTCCTTTTGAGATCATGACGGATGCCTCAGATTTTGCTGTTGGGGCCGTATTAGGACAAAGGAGGGATGGTATCTCATTCTCTATACACTACGCAAGCAAAGTGCTTGACACCGCTCAGCATAAGTATACTGTTACCGAAAAGGAGATGCTTGCAGTAGTGTTTGCCTTGGAGAAGTTCAGATCTCATCTCATCAGATCTAAGGTGATTGTGTTCACAGATCATACATCACTACGATACCTAATGGAAAAGAAGGACGTGAAGGCGCGTCTTCTTAGGTGGATTTTATTCATCCAGAAGTTTGACTTGGACATTAGAGAAGAAGAATGTAGTAGCTGATCACCTCTCCCGTATCGAAATTCTTGATACTTTTGATGATCTATCCGAGACTCCTTTCCAGACGAGTCGGTTTTTGCTATCGACTCAATTCCATGGTATGCCAATATAGTGAACTATCTTATCTCCAAGAACATTCCTGAAGATTGGCCCAAGAGCAACATAAACCGACTCAAGTCGGATGCAAGACATTACCATTGGGAGGATCCGATCCTTTTCTTTGAAGAACCGGATTGTGTCTGGAGGAGGTGTATTCCTCAGGAGGAATATCAGAGTGTCTTTAGTTTCTGCCATAGTCTGGAGGCAGGAGGACATTACCCCAGGAAGAGGACCGCATGGAAGGTTTTACAATGTAGCTTATGCTGGCTGACTCTGTTTCGCGATGCTCTCACCTTTGCAAAGTCATGCCCAGTATGCCAGTGAATGGGAGGAACTATTGGTTCCAAGGATGAGATGCCAATGCATCATGTCGTCATTTGTGATGTCTTTGATGCCTAGGGCATCGACTTCACGGGCCCGTTCCCGGTTAGCCAGATAGCAGGACTGTCTGTAAATTTATTAGAGAACATATTATCTCTAGGTTTGGGATCCCCAAAGTGTTGATGTCCGATGGGGGTAGCCTTTTTGTGAACAGAGACATGAAGAAACTAGTAAAGGATTACAACATCGAACACCGCATCGCTAGTCCTTACCACCCACATACCAATGGCATGGCAGAGGTGTCGAATAGGGAGGTTAAGACCATATTGCAGAAGCTTGTCCGCCCAGAAAGGAAGGATTGGTTTCAGATTTTGGATCAGGTCCTTTGTGCTTATAGGGCAGCTTATAAGACACCATTACGAACCTCCCCATTAAGAATGGTGTTTAGGAAGCCGTGCCATTTGCCCATAGATTTAGTGCATAAATCCGAATAGGCAATCAAGAAGGTTAATTAGAACACACACCTAGGGCAGAAACATAGAGAAATGGATCTGAATGAACTTGTGGAGATCAGAAACCGAGGATATGACAACAGTTTGGTGTACAAGGACAAGGTAAAGCGTTGGCATGATAGATTTATAAAATGAAAGACCTTTGTTCTTGGACAGAAGGTATGGTTGTTCAATGTGAGGCTGAAGGATTTCCAAGGGAAGCTTAAATCCAAGTGGACGGGTCCATTCATAGTCTGTGCTGTGCATGACAGTGGATGTGGAGAGATCTCAAATCTTATAGATCGAGCACAAACATCCCTAGTTAATGGACAATTGTTGAAACACTTTATCGAACCCAATGAACAGTTAGCCCGTATTGAGGAGATTGTTTTCATGCGTGAGGCAAACTCAGAAGACACATATAAAGCCGTGCATGAGACCTTGCAACATTGAACTCTCGCCATCATCAGCATAAAAAAGATTCAAATCTTGATCCTTGTATTTACTCACCTCCTTCTTGTATATATTTTCTTTCCGTCCCTCCCCTGTGATTCGAATCACTCGCCTCAGCTCCATATCCTTTCATTTTATGGCTATACTTAGGATGACTAGATCCTAAGTATAGGGGAGAGAGTGACTCGATACTCTTCACCATTCTTTGTATATTCTCTAGATCTCATCAGTTCTCACACTCACTCCTGTCCTATAATTAGGCTGACCAGAGCCTAAGTATAGGGTTGACCGATGCCCGCTCATGTATATACTCATCCATTTGCACTCTTGACCTCGCCCGCCCCGTTTTTTTCTTATTCTACACTTAGGCTGCCAGAGCCTAAGTATAGGGGGTGGGATGACTTTTATACATTTTTGTTATTTTCGCTCTCCTATGCTTATCACGAGCTATGTCTTTTTCCTCGCTTTTCGTGCTCTGAGGACATATCACATGATAAGTATAGGGGGCGTGTATATATTACATATATGCTTTACCCATATCTCGTACTTTCATGTATTTTCACGTATTTTTGTATGTATTATGCAATAATTATGGGTTGGGTAAAAATTGGAAAAAATGTAAAATACATGTATACTTGTATATTGTATATCACTTGTAAAAATTCTTGTAAAATAATACTTTCGTAAAAATTGTTGTAAAATAGGAGGTATACCAAAAAGAAACAAAAATAAAAAAATAAAAAGGCTTCTTATTTACTCTTGCATATATTCCTTGCATTTAAAAAGAAAAAAAAGTGTCTTGCATGTCATTCATCTTTGTAGCATGTCATCTGCATCTCATTTGCATATCTAGCATATGCAAAGTGAAAAGTTAGTGGGTTCTGAACCAAGTTATGAATAGATGTCCAGGATGGATTTAATTTGACCTTAATCTACCTAATTTCCGAGGAACTTTATAGGAACTGGAGTTAAGATTTTTCGGGTCAAGTGACTTAATTCTTTAAGTCTGCAAGTCTATGTTCACATATCATCTTGATTGGTCTAAGTAGAATATTTCATACACACGCACGATTCTTTTAGACAGTGATCTAACTTGGACAAGCACCGTGCACGTAGCTCTTCATTGATGAGGTAGTGGGGAGGTAGAATCCTTTAGCTTGGAGTAGCGCACGGCTGGAAACATCTGTCCTCCTATAGGGAGGGAAGTGCATTTCAACTTAGTCTGGTGGTGTTGACATCTAAGGACGGGATGCTATGGGTTGCCATAAAGCTTCAAAAGAGGGATAGTATATTGGCTCAAGAGGAAAAACTCCTGATGTACATGCTGCACCTTGTATATAGTTCAAAAAATGGATATGCCAGATTGAAAATAAAATGCATGTCGGAGTATGTATATTTGCAAGGCATATGCTTCAAAGCCTCATACCATAGAAGCCTGCAGCTGGATGACTTGGCTACACTAGTCAAGCATCCTGGGATAGGTAGCTACGCTGACTACCGTCCATTCTTCTCTCCACCCCCTCTTCTTGAGCTGGTTGCACTTGAACTTAGAAGGGAATACCCTGCTCCTCGAGGAAAGAGCTACTTAACTGGGGAATTAGAGTTACCTGGTTAGAGGAGGCTGGTTATTTGCCATTTCTGATGTAGAGAGCTATATTTCACTTACACAGTACAAGTAAGATTCATAGTCATCAGAAATTTGTGTATGAGGATTTGTTCTGACCTGACTGTTGAGGCGTCTTGAATAGAAGACTTGTGGAACTTAAAGGTTGTTAGGTCTTAAATTCAGATCCCAATAAGGTTCCTCCACACAATCAATCCAAAGGTTGAGTCAAGCTCCATTTTCAACTTTTGTTCATGACCTTGGTATGGAACCCAATCTCATTTCACTTTTGCATTTCATTTTAGTTTCTCAAGGACGCGTAAGGTTTAAGTATAGGGGGTTGATGAATCTATGATTCATCACTCCAAAAGTTGAAAATAGAGCTTTGTTCCTGAGTAATTAGCTGCATATTTCCACTTATATTGCATAATTAGCATTCATGCATGTAAAAATAATATTTGCATTTTAGCATTCATATTTGCATTAAATAAGAAGTCAAATTCACTTGTAAAAATCACCTGCAAATACCATATTTGTATATATAATTTATACTAACTCCAAATCCAATAAAATCAACTCTATAGTGTATATATTACTAACAATAATAAAGAAAAAATATCAAAAAATACTAACTTGTAAAATTGACCAATAAAACCCAAGTCCAAGATTGAGACATCTACTCACTTTTAAAGTAATATACATTCGAAGACCTTCAAAATGAGACCAATTTCATTAAAATCAGAGATCGCATGCAAAACTTGGGTTTTGGGCCCCTATTGTATATTATACTTATTGGCATTTTTACCCTTGTATTTTCTCCCTTTGTTTGACCTCTTTTTGATCAACATAAAACTTGTAGAGCTCATCGAGATCTACAACTTTCATATTTTGAGTTTTTCCAAATTCGGCCATCTCCTCTCTCTTTTCTTGATTTTCTCCTGAATAACCTGATCAGGCCATGTTGCTCTTTCTGGTTAAGCCACGTGGCCCGTTCACTTGCGTGCCACGCACCCTCCATTCTCCGTCGTTCGATCATCCCCACCCTCTCGGATCCACGTTGCTCATTCCCTCAACTCTTTTCCACCCTTCGATCGACGCTTAGATCCCATCGTGGTCGTTCTCCCGCGCCTCTCCCTCAGCTCGCCACGTGACATCTTCAGCACCACCTGATTTCCTCCATTCGCTTCAGATCCCAACTGTTCACTGTCGCATTTAATCTCCACCATCTGATTGCCATCGATATGGCATCCCAACCATCTGATTCCGCCCACGTATCCTTGTGCAACGTCACATCCTCCGTAGCTCTTGATCTCGACGTCCCAGATCCAATCCACACCTCTCGTTAGCACCCCTCTCTCAGCCGTTGGATCATGAGATCCAACGGTCGAGGACCCTTCTCCTACCTCCCGCTACCTCCTCGCCCACGTCGCCCACCTTGCGTAGCCACTCTACCCTTTCCATTACCCCCACCTTCTCCATCACACTCACTACCCTCTGACTACCCCTACGATGGAGCCCTGACGTCCACCATCCTCGCGAGTACCTTCGCTCCCCATGACTCCCTCTCTCTCGCTGTCTAAGCCAACCACAAGCCACGTCGACCATCAACCATGCCTCATCTCCCCCATCCTATAAATACATAGTCTCCTCCCGCCTCTACCTTCATCCGCCAAAATCACGAGAGAGGATCTCTAGCTCCTTTTTGTGTCTCCAGTGACAGGGGAGGCATGGGGAAGTTGAGTCACGATGAGAAACCTCCATCTCCAGGTGAGATCTGACGAGGAAACTTCGTCGTTGTTGCTGCCGGACCGCAGTAGCTTGAGCTCCACCGCCGTCGAGGTATTGAGTTACGATTGAAGGCGCTTCAGTCGTCCATCCCCAGGCAATTTCGACTTCCCTTCCAGGTAAACTCTCTTTCTTCTCTACTGTTCTCCTCTACTCCCCTGACTTGCATATTTTCCTCTGTTCTTTGTTCTTCTCGATCTCCCTCGTTCATTCCCCTCCTCCATCATAACCACCACCAAAAACTCCCTCGTCCCTCGCAAAGGAGACGAATCTGATTAAGGTCCATTACTTATTCGTATCACATCAGACTTCTGCAACACCTCATCCTCCATCGCCCCTTTGTGTGTATGCTCTGAGAGTTGCAGGATTCCAAGACTTGAGCTCTGTCGCATGAGCTGAGCAGTAGAGAAGCCATCCATCCGAGCATCCACACAAACCAACCGCGCATCGCTCATCCGCCTCGCGTGGTCGTACCTTAGCCACCCGCCTTCTCTCGCTCTATCGTATGGCGAAGAGCGAGGGCTTCCACCATGCAACACTTGTAACGGTCGCACGACCGGTCAACCTCCATCCTTTCACCAGCCACAGGCCATCCTTCACATGTACACAACCGCACCGAAGTCGTTCCTCCACTACACCGCCTCGAACTTCGCCCGACCATCTTTCGCAGCGGCAAGCTCCTCCGCCCCGACGACCCTTGGTTGTGTGTCGGCCGTCCGAGCGACTCCGCCCTCTACCACCACCGATTCGCATCGCCAGCTGCCAACCACTCGATTCTTATCGAGTGATCCAGAGTCCTTCAAAGACGAGCCTCGCCCTGACCATAGCTTCGGGTTCGACCGAAGCGCCAAAGACTGCCATGTGGAGGTCAGACCCGAAGCAGGAGCCGAACCAGCCTTGCACGTGAGGAGCACGTGCGAGGGACATTTACATTTGCCTCCCCCAACATTTGGCATATTCTATAAAGGCCCAACCTCGTAGCTCACGTGAATTGCACGTGCGATCCGTGGGGAAATTGCAGCCGTGTCCCTGTAAATTCTGGAAATGATGCAAATGTCCCCGCCAATGAACATCACGTGAGGTGCACGTGAAGCCCTGATCTTTTGCATTGAAGTCCTCGTCAGTCTAGGTATTTGCACTTTAGTCATGTCACCACGTTTTCTTTTAATCAATTTTTTTATGTATTGCATACATACCCCTGAGTTTGTTTGTTTATTTAAATGTCCATTTAGCATCATTTTGTCATTCCAAAAATTGCATATTGTAGAACATCTTAGACTTTATCATTGTGAATGCTTGTTATATTTTTGTGAGCTTCAAAGTATTTAATATAATTCTTTTAGTGGAAAATAGCATATTTTGCCCACTATTTGTCTTTAATTGATTATTGAATCGATTGTTGCTCCAAAAATCACCAAAAAGTCACAATAGGTCTAGTTTAGGTAGTTCTACATTGTGCCCAAATCGCATCATTTGCATGCATAATGATGCCTTAATAAACTAAATGGTGTTTTGCTTAATTGATTTTTAATAGGTCCTAAATTAATCATTTTTTAGGTCTAGTAATTTTCATGGATTCATCTCAAGTAGAAGTTTCTAGGATAAGTTTTATCTCTGAAAATGATTTCATTTCATATTTATTAAAACTAATATTGCGAAAAGCACCCTACATAAATATTTAATTCATAGTTAATTCATATAGAGTGGAAAAATTCCAAAAAAATAGGACAACTTCATTTCATTGCATTTAACATTCTGGCCAAGATTCATAATTTTTGCACTTAATTTGGGTATACCTTACATTTTAACCTTCGAATTTGGTTTGGATTGCACTGCATTTTCTTTATTAAATAAAAAAACTATCCACAAAAATATTCTACTGAAAACCTAACATATGAATCGACTTTGAATTAATCTAAGAAAAAAGTTTCCTCCATGAGTTCGACCTTGGGTTTGCCCAAGTAAAATAAAATTGTCGCTTGCGTTTAATTGACATATTAATCAAAGTGGTTTTGATAAGTCCGATTTTACCCGACTGCAACGAACACATCAAATTTAACCGTTAATCCCGTTGAATTAAGAAGGGTAATTTAGGGTTTATCATGGATGTCTCAACTACCACTTGGAACTAGCGAAGTATTGGCACTTATATCATACGTGACTGAGTAGGGCCCTGTTAATGACAGTATTCCTGCCATATGTGGAACATCTGACTTGGTCTAAAGTACTGAGCTTAGGCCATGCCCTCAATGATATGTCTATCTCATCGGTTTATGTCTGAGTACCTCGCTTGTTAGGGAAGTAGTGATTACACTTATCGACTTCTTCTCTCTTTTCTTTGCATGAGTAACCACCCAGGACCGATATTGAGGACCTTATAAAGTGCATATCACAGGATATAAAGGAGGTGGTACAAGTACATGGATACTTTCCCAGTAGTATAGGCTCTCCTCTAGGGCTAGCCTATAAGGACTCGTGACAATTTTTGCCTGAATCACAACTCTAAAACTGAAAAGATAAAAAAGTTGAACTCTTACGGCTTCACATTGAGTTGAGATGGTGAACCAAATTTTGTTTGGTGTTGTTTTCTTGAAATTAGGTCCAAAGATCAAAGACCAGTGCATTTGCACATTTTCATCACTCTTCTTTTCATACTTCCTCTTTGACCCTCACTCATTGTAAGCCTTCTACTATTTTACATTCCCTTTATTTCTTTTGCGCCACTGCGTCCTTCATCTAAATAGATCTTCTTTTCCTCTCAAGATGTCGACTCCACGATGGCTTAGTCGAGACTCCAGGGACACCCACATTGACTCCTCAAGTTCGGCATCTCCAATAATTTGGGTGATTTCCAGGTACATGGTTCAGACTATGTGAACCACCCTCAGGACTTCCTGCTTCTTCTTCCACTCACAAACTGGGAAAACTCTCTTCCCGAGTTCTGTCCCTTTTGGATGAAGATTGATTTTACTCCATATACCTCTCCATCCATAATAAAATTCTGAATCGACCCTAATTATGAATTATTCTCTCCATCTAGTGCATGCATGCAGACTGGTCTAGGTGTATTTTTTATTGCATATCTTGATCCCGATATGTAGACAATTCATTCATAGACAGATTTAGAGATGGCTCCACAGAGGAAAGGGACTGATGCAGCCAAGCACAGAGCCAAACACAGAGCAGGGCACTGGCCCAAGTCAGAATGAAGTGAACAGTTAACTCTTGGCCTCCATCCAAGTCATTCAGTAGCAACTAATTGACCAAGCTCTTGCTCAGGTCGCCTTTCAAGATATGTTGAATAACTTAAGGAGGAGATCATAAAAGAGGGTAACATCTCGAGGAGGAGGTGGTGATAACAACTTTGATGGTGAAGATAATCACTATGTAGATGGACCTCGCGGAGGCAAGGGAGAAGCAAGGAGAGGTCGACCCAAGCCCACCTTGAAGTAGATCTATAACCCTAGGTCCGGCCACAACAATGAGTGGATTCAAATTCCACCGATCCACAGACACTTCGAGCTGAAACTACAACTCCTTTCTCTCCTCCCCATCTTCCATCTGAATTCCAACGAGGAGCCTTACATCCATCTACAGCAGTTCAACATTATCTATAGCATAACTCACTACCCCAACATCCCATTGGGCATAGCCAAGATGACTGCCTTCACATTCATCCTTCAGGGAAAGGCCCTCTACTGGATCAACCATTTGGGGAAGGTAGTGATGGCCTGGGAGGATCTGAAGTCAGCTTTTCTGCACAAGTACTTTCCTCTCGGTCATCTCAATCTCATGCAGTCGAATTTCTAGCATCTCTCAAGGACCCCGAGAATCTTTTTATAAGACGTAGGAGACGTTTAGCGATCTTATTGAGAAATGCCCCCACTATGGCATCACAAGGACCAGTGTGGTCCAACATTTATTTGGGGTTTGGAAGAGTCTAGTCAATGTCTGGTTGACGTCACCTATGGAGGAACCCATTTCAACAAGGATGAGGATGCAGTATGGCAGATCTTTAAGGAGATGGTCGAAGGAGGTGTCATTTTATCCTCATCTCGTTCATCCCAGATCAAGACATTACCACAGGTCCTCCATAAGATCATAAACATGGCATATACACCTGAAGTTGATAGGTGTGATAACTCTGACTTGAGCACCATTGGAAGTCACCTGTTAAAAGTCAACATCATTGAGAAGAGGTCGCAAGACCTAGAGAAGCTCGTCAGGATTGAGCAAAGGATGAAGGGCTTGGACAAGCTCGATATTATTACCAAGCAACTGGAGCTGCTGGTGAACACCATCAGTGGATGCAACACCGTGACTACCGTATCTGAGACTCCAGTTGAGAAAAAGGAGCAAACACAACCACAACTGCCACAGTCGAGTCCCAGTCAACCTCTAGTCTAGCACATATACTTTGTGAAGGCCTCGGAGCAGCTAGCGCCACAACTGCACACACAGATGGTTGTCTACCAGCCACTTGAGTCCTAGCCCCAATATATCAAGCCTTGTTTTCCACCTTCCCCGTACATTCAAGAGGTGAATGGTGTCTGGAGGAATGATCAACAGCTGACCTGTCCTCAGGGACAACCCTAGGGTCAGAACCATGATGGTTAATCATATCATTAGCAGCAGGAGGGAAGACAAACCAGCCCAACCTGGCCTAATAGCAACCTCTGCAGCACGGTTACAACTGGAGGCAGAATAACTATCAGCAACAGTCCGGATACCATCAACAACAGTATCACCAGTCGATTACTCAATATCATCACCAGTACTCCTCCCCGCAGTATCAACAATACCCTTCTCTTCCTCTTCCTCCTCAATACTCATAGGGTTACCAGCAGCAGCCTCCGCAATATCAGTAGAGTCACAGGCCACAATAGGCCAAATCTTTTTAGGTTGCCGAAGTCAACCCAACCCTTGATTATCTGATTCGGTTAGTGAAGAACATGGCATAGATGATCCATAAGATAGATGACCTTACAACCGCAAAGACTGTCATATCAGCTCAGGTCGAAGCCAATCTGAACAACTTTCATCGTAAGGAGCAGGTAGCCTAGAGTACCCCACTCGATTCAAGTGAAAATAATATCTTTTTATCTAACGATGTAAATCTCTGAAGTGGTAGGACACTCTAGCCATCTACAACATCAAAGAGGAAGAGCAAAGCGTCCAATGGTGAATTGTTAGCTAGGCCAACATCACGATGAACACCATTTTTTGGAGCAGCACCAGATACAAAAACACAAAAAGAGAGCAGCAGTCCAGGTGAAGTCATGCCATCCTTGGAGATGCCAGCACCTACAGCAGAGCTAGAGCCAACGATGGAGCCGAGCCTGTTATTTTTGGTCCATCAGATGTAGATGAATGTATACCTTATTATCATCTACCTGTACAGAATGACATAGACAAAAAATTGAATGTGAATGAAAACATTTTTGGGAATGTACATATGCCTTTTCCTTCTATAATTAAATCAAAAATAGTAAAAAATTTGAAAATTTATTTGTCTGATCCTGGCATCAAACATTATGCTTGAGATACATATTCTGAAATCTATGGAGTACATTCTCAGTGTGAAGAAAGGACTCAAAGAATCGTGTGCAATGAAGCGTTGACCCCGTAAAAATCGACGTCGAAAAATCCGAGAAGCATATCCTCACCATGGTTATAGTAAACGCCATCAACAATCTCTCGCATAAGATGAAAGACAAAGGAGCACCACTCATCAGATGCACAATTTTCAATCAGGAGTTCGAGCACACCTTTCTTGACAGTGGAGCCTTCTATCAACCTTCTACCAGTATCACTCTCACAGAATTTGTGTTAGGAACACTCAACTCAACCAAGATGATTCTACAGTTCGTGGATCGATCCGTCAAGTGATTGATGAATTTCATATTTATCACTCTAAAAATGACTAATTAAGCTACAATCTCCAAAATTCATTGGCATTTCTTCATTTATATTGCATAATTAGAATTCGTGCATGTATTAATGATTATTGCATTTTATCACTCATTATTGCATAAAATGAGAAGCCAAAAATCCCATCCCAATTGACCTGTAAAATAGCTTAACTTCTCTGATTTTTAACTAATTCATTATAACTCCAAATAACTTGAAACCACCACCATTGTGTACGTATTACTAACAAGAATAAATGAAAAATACAAAAAAATCAGTAATATAAACAAGCAGACCAGAAACCCAAATCCTAATTCTAGGATTTCCAGACTAGAATGTTGATATCTTCCTCATCTAGTGGTCGATGTGATCCTACTCGCTTTTGAACTAATGTACATTCCATTATCTTCAAAACAAGACCAAGTTCAAGTGAATCAGAACTCATATGTGAAAGTTGGATTTTGGGGCTCTTTTGTACATTTTGTATTTTAACGGTTTTTGACCTATTATTTTATGTATATATTTAGCTCTTTTTATTTTATTTCTTTTTCATCTATTTTCTTTGATGAAAGTTTTATTAAAATGTAAAAAAATTCAAATGAGCTTGAAATCAAAGTAACTAACTGAGTCCGAGTCTTTACTAACAGTCTATACAAAAGTTGACATTTTTGTACTGTATTTTATTTCTTCATTTTCCTAATTATAAATAATACAAAAAATAGATTAATTTGTAAATATTTATATTTGATTTTATCAATTTTTTCGGATTTTTTATCTGGTCTAAAAATAAGGAAAAAGTTAGAAAATCTAAAATTAAGGTATTCTATGTACATAGAGTACCCCAAAAATATCAATTTGTGCAAATTATCAATTTTGGTTTTGTTTATGAAAGTTGCAGCCTCATCGAGACGAGAAACTTTTGTGAAGAAAATTTTTCGATCCGAGGTCGTTTGCTATTTCTTTTTGAATTATCTTTATATTTTATTTTTAAATTTTCTGGGAGTGACACGTGGTGGCTCCTGGAGCCGCCACGTGTCACCATTTTTTGCCTTTATTTTTGTTTATTTTTATTAAAAAAATAAAAAATAAAAAAACTATGTGGCAGATCCTCAACCATTCGATCTCGACCGATCGGACGGTCGAGGTGCGCCTCCTTCCTCCGCTCATCTCTCTCCCACTTTCCCAAAATCGTCGCCAACCGCCATGATTTTCACGACATCACTGCCTTCCCGCGAATCTTGCAGCCACCTTCCAGATCTACGAGCTCCACCGCCCTTTCCCAATTTGCGCCACTGCCTCCTCTATCTTCGAATCCTCATCAAATACCCCCTTATCACGTCTGCTCGTCAAAACCAAGTACAACTACAATCAGATCACAATCTCCCTCTTCTTGTGATCAACAACTGCACCCATCATTGCTCTCCAATCTCATCCCCTCGACCTTATATACCTTCCATCTCCGGCCCCTTCGATAGCCCTATAAGAGCAACACCGCTCCCTCAAAGACTCGCATCCACCATTTTCATTGAGAGAAGCCCCAGGTTGGCGATGATAGTGCCACCTCTCCTTCACTGCGGCAAGATCTGGCTTCCTCGGTCGTTGCAGTCGCGCTTCTCCGTGCATATACCCTAGCTCCAGTTCCCTACCATAGAGCCTATGACTTCATCAACTCCATCGATACTTCAATCACTACTCCACCGAAGCCCTCGACGTGCCACTGCCTCTGCCTTCATCATCGACTTAGCCTCTTACTGGAGGCATCGCCACCCGCTTCAGCCGAAGCCCTCGACGTGTTGCTGCCTCCACCTTCGTCATCGACTTAGCCTTTTGCCGGAGGCATCGCCATCTGCTTCAGCCGAAGCCTGGACGTGTTGTCGCCTTCTCCCCTCCCCGTGTGAGGTGCACGTACGGGAGGTACACGTGATTTGCACCCCGTCTCCTGGGAGATTTTGCGTAAGAGCCCCAACCTTTCGCCAATGCACCAGAATCCCCTCAGCTACCCAAGGGTCATGTGCATAACATGTGACCGCTTGGAACTTTTGCGAGAAGCACCCCCATAGAGCCACGAATTTCTATGAAAAATCCCCCCCCCCCACACGTGATCGTTATGTGCGCAGGGATTTTTTGTGCCAGAGCCCCTCGATCTCCCCCAATCCCAGCTTTATCCCCATCATCGAAGAGCACGTGCCTTGCATGTGCCACTTGGATTTTTTCCAATAACTCCCCTAGGAGTTTAGGTAATTACGGTTCAGTCCCTTCTCTACATTTTATTCTGCTTATTATAATATTGGAAACATATCCATGTGTTCTCTATTTATTCTTAGCCTATTTCCTGCATTAATTTATTATTCAAAAATTATACTTTGTTCCTTAATTAATTCCTGGTAGTATGGAAAGTTTGTGATATTTTTATATTCTATGATTAATTAATAATTATTTTTGTGAAAAACTGTGTATTTTACCCAGTCTGTACTTAGAAAATCATAAATAATTAACCACTGTTCAAAAAATTACCAAAAATTCAAGGATCAAAGAATTAATTGTTAATAATATTATGCCCAATAATAATTGAATTTTCATCACATTTTGCTCTATAAAAATCATTTTGTATATTTCAGTCTTTAATTTTTAATAGGTATTAAATCTCATATTTTCAAGGTTTATGATTTTTTCGAGATCAATCTTCTAGTGATAAATTTTTGATAATTTTATCCTTTGAAAATAAATAGGTTTAATATTTATTATAATTATATTTAAATTGACATCATTTACATTCATAAACTCTTTAAATATTCATCTTGCATCTGAAAATTCCAAAAAAAATTACACTGTGTTCATTTCACCATATTCTAAATCTCAGCTAAGTTTTAATTTTTGGACATCTTTTGATTGAAAATGTATTTTAATCCCTAAAATTGGCCACATTTGTATTTTACATTCCAAAATTGCATTAAAAATAGCAAAAAATACCGCCTTGAAAACCACGCACAAACTTTAGTACACATAAATCTTAGGTCCTTTCTTTGCATCCTTGAGTTCGACCTTGGGGCTTGCCTAAGTAAAATAAACATAAAACCAAGCTGATTAAAAAATAAATAAATTATTGTGGTTATTTCTTGATCGATTTCGAATTCCCGCCTACAATGAAAAGACAAATTTAAATGATAATTCACTCAAATTAACATAGGGTTTCCGCGACTCATCAGATGATGTCGTTGCCAGGGAGGGAAACTGCATAGGTTTTGTCTAAAAAAACGGTGCTAGGTTTTTCATATATTCGGGTAGTCTGACCCCTGAATCTTCACTGTATATTTTCCATTTTTTCTCTGTATTTATTTTATTTTTAGCATTTATTTTCTTATTTTATTTTTTGATTAATTTTTATGTCACTCTCTTACACACTCTCTCTCTCTCTTATTTTTCTTGTGTGGTACCCAATGCTCGTAGAGCAGTTTTTCTCAAAACCGACACATCTTCACCAACCCCCGAAAAGCCGCAAATTAAAATTAAGATCGAGTTGAGTCATGAAAGAGCGTAGAGTCTAGGATTTATTTTCTGCAATTTTATTTTTTGTAATAATTATTTATTTACAACGGTGTTTGTTTGGACTCTTGCGTGTGTAACAAGACCTTGAACTTTCTCTGTGGTGTGTTGTAGCATGTTTCACTCTCCGGTGAGGGTGGGGCCCGACTCGAGTGGCTCGTAGATTAGACCTACACATACGGCTATTAGAGCTTCTAGGATTTTATTATTCGTGATTGTAGAATCTAGGACCACACTTCACTTAATCGAGAAACACATTATGTCGTTCAATTTAGTCAAAATTTTTAACTCAATTCTTCACAGCTAATAGAACTTTCTGATAGTTGTGGTTTTTGTCAGCTTACATTCATATAGATTAATTTTCAATTCTTTTATTGCATCCCACATGGAGATAGCGACGAATCACTGTAAGTCTTCTATCTTAGCATACATCATTATTTCACATGCATCAGCTTTTCTGGAATTTCTCCCTCCTATTTATCACGTAAATTTTTAAATAAATCGGGACTGGTTGGTAGACATGAATTTCTGCTCATCTAATTCTTCAAGTGATCACCTCAATAAAATCGTGACTGCTAAACAAGGCTGACTTTAATTAACCCATAAAATCAAGAATTTTTGCGGGAGAGAACCTCGACCTTGGATTCATTTATCTGTCTGAGTGAGCGAGAGACGACACTTAAGGCTAGAGCCCACCTCTGGAATATTCGCTCAGACTACCGATTCTATAAAAACAATTAGCTACTTCTCAGTGAGGAAATACGGGTAGCCAGTAAACGGTCCAGATTTCCTTAGCAAAGTGGGTGGTTTTAAGGACAATATGTAAGGCTCCGTCCTTAAGTAATGGGTAGCCATTTTGTGGTCCATACTTACACCCATACTGGCTGAAAGTGGGTGCAACTAGTCGTAAGAATTCAGGCTGGTCTTTAAGGAAATTTTCGACACCTAATAGCTCGCTATTTATTTTCCAAGATTGACTTATCACCAACTAAAATTGAAAAGATAATTGCTGAAATCTTGCAGCTTCATTGTGTGAGTTGGTTAAACTGGGTTTGTATTGCATTTGCATTGGCGTGCGTGAACCGAATTCGAAGATCAAAAACCGCACACTTGTGCCATCACTCCTTAATTTTAAAAAAAATGGTTTCTTTTTGTGAGTATCATGTGCACTTGTACCAAGATCAACCATGTCGATTCATCATCACCCCCTCTGACGAAGACTGGACAATGGTCCGAGTACCCATCTAATCTATGCTATGAAAATGAATTTGTCTCGGTCAAACCCAAATCATCTAAAGCCTATTCTGCCAAGAATCCTCCAACATTTGTGGGAGACTTTCACTCTCGGATGAATCCAGCCCACTCGACGAGTTCCAAGCCATTCTACTCGAGTCGCCCTATTAAAGTCACCACAGCATCATATTTTTCACATCCACCACCTGTGACCACACATGATCAACTACCATCCTGGATTGAACCATCTTATTCCTGGTTTCTCGCTGAATCTCATGAACCATTTAAAGATGAAATCACTTTTGAGACTCATGACTGACCGATACACCAAACCCAACCGCCTTCATTATTTCCTCGCAATCTTGTTGGGATAGGTCCACAACTCACAGAAATACATCTAGACTGTACCTTAGGGAATAATATGATGGCCCGATAAAACCACAAGGACATGTATGCACCTAATGATCAACCATACTGGATTGACCCTAACGATCAAATCCTTATTGACCAACCAGAATACCACTCTTTCGGACAATCCGCACATATAGAGGACCAAACTGATGATATCGACTCATATGAACCTCGTATGACTCCATTCTTCTTCCTCTACTTAGGCCAAGGCCTAAGTATAAGAGGACCGATGCCATCTATATATACCATTCTCCGCATCACCTCCTCATGATCGCCCCATTTCCACCCTTCTTCCGTACTTAGGTTGACCAGAGCCTAAGTATTGGGGGGACCTGATGCCAACTATATGTACTCTACCCATCCATTTCTTCCATTATATGCCTCATTTACGCTCTTTTTCTATACTTATTCTGTTCACAGCCGAAGTATAGGGGGACGGGCTAATTTTTCTTTTTTCTTTTTCACTCTCTTACGCTTAGCCCGAGCTATGTCTTCTTTACGCTTCTTGTGCTCTGAGGACATATCACCCGCTAAGTATAGGGGGGTGTATATATACGGTGTGTATATTTTACCCATAGCTCGTACTTTTGTGTAAGTCTTCTATATGTATTAATGGGGTGGGTAACTAACTTGAAAAAATTTGAGTTCCGCAACTAACACTGACTGTGGACAACCAAAATGTTTTTTTAAATGACTTTTTACTTATTTTTGCATAAAAAACAAAAACAAAAAATGCACAAAAAAACACAAAAGTCAAAAAAAAATGTCTGCATTTCACACACCTGCATTTCATCCAGCATTACATGCTTATGCATGTGTGAAAAGCCCTTGGGTCTAAACCGAGTTATGAGCAAAAACCGAGAGTGGAATGGACTTGACCTTAATCCATGTAATTTTCAGAGGAATTTCAACGAGAAAGAGGATTTTAGAAGCTTCAGGTCTTTGACTTAATTATTTGAGTTATGCATGACAATGTACTGAGTTTGACTCTTAGTGTCTTACCTGGTCTCTTAATTCTGGGTACGACTCTAGAATAGGGAATTAATTTGTACTCTCGCATTATGTACTTAGCTCAACTCAAATGGGGTGTTGGAAGACTGTGTTAGTTTCTTTTCTGGTAGCGTGGACATCTAAAGACCGAAGTATGGGTTGTATTAAAGCTTCGGAAAAGGGATGGGCATCTGGGCATAATTTTTTCTAAGACCCCAAAATATGTACGGAAAAACAAATTCCATATCCGTAGGGGTACAACAAGATCCAAGCAGAGCTACCGAAAAACCAAACACAAAGAAGCCACTACCAAATAAATATTTGACCAAAAAGGTCCAAGCTTCAAGAAAACCTGCAGATCTTGGTGGAGACTTAGAGAAATTGGTCGGCTTCACAAGGAGAGGTGACTACATTGGTCACCCTTCAGTTCTTTTCTACTTCTTCTAATTTCTCCCTCTATTCGATTGTGAACACAATGCGACAAACCTTAGAAGGAAATACATGACTCCTTGAGGACGAGTTATTGGAGGAGAGGTTTGCATGGTAGTCCAACATTCTGGATGGAAAGAGCTAAAACTTTCACCCACATGAATTGATTGTTCAATGTTCATGGGGTATGCTTTGGGAGGAGGAATTATCTAAGATGACTTCTGAGCCGAAATTTTGATAATGATAGAACTTAAAGGCTGTTGAATTTAAAATTCTAAGTCTCACAAAAGTTTCGCCAAACTAATAATCCAAAGGTCGGATCTAGTTCCATTTTCACCTTCAGCTCATGGTCTTGGTATGGAACCCAATCTCATTTCACCTCATTGCACTTCTTTGGATGCTCGGGGACGAGCATGTTTTAAGTATAGGGGGATGATGAATCTCCGATTCATCACTCTAAAAATGACTAATTAAGCTCAAATCTCCAAAATTCAATGGCATTTCTTCATTTATATTGCATAGTTAGCATTCATGCATGTATTAATAATAATTGCATTTTTTTCACTCATTATTTCATAAAATGTGAAGCCAGAAATCCCAACCCAATTGACTTGTAAAATATCTTAACTTCTTTGATTTTTACCTAATTCATGCTAACTCCAAATGACCTGAAACCACTCCATTGTGTACACATTACTAACAAGAATAAATGAAAATTACAAAAAAATCACTAACTTAAATAAGCAAACTAGAAACCCAAACCCTAATTCCATGATTTCCGGACTAAAATGTTGATATCTTCCTCATCCACTGTCCGATTTGATCCTACTTACTTTTGAAATAATATACATTCAATTACCTTCAAAACAAAATCAAGTTATAGTGAATGGGAGCTCATATGTGAAAGTTGGGTTTTGGGCCTCTTTTGTACATTTTGTATTTTAGTGGTTTTTGGCCTATTATTTTATGTATTTATTAAACTCATTTTTTTAATTTATTTTTCATATATTTTCTTTGATGAAAGTTTATTAAATGCAAAAAAATCCAAATTCAAAATGATCTTGAAATCAAAGAAATTAACTGTGTCCGAGTCTTCACTAACAGTCTATATAAAAGTTGTCGTTTTGGTATAGTATTTTATTTCTTCATTTTTCTAATTATAAAAAATACAAAAAATAGATTAATGTGTAAATATTTATATTTGATTTTCTCATATTTTTCCAAATTTTTATCTGGTTTAAAAAAAATTAGAAAACCCAAAAATCAAGGTATTCTATATACATGGAGTACCCCAAAAACATCATTTTGTGCAAATTATCGATTTTAGTTTTTCATCGAGATAAGCAACTTTTGTGAAGAAACTTTTTTGATCCGAAGTCATTTGCTATTTCTTTTTGAATTATTTTTATATTTTATTTTCGAATTTCCTTGGAGTTACACGTGTCACCCATTTTTTGCCTTTATTTTCATTTATTTTTATTAAAAAATAAAAAAAAGAAAATTTAAAAATCAAAATAAGTACAAATAAAAAAACCACATGGCAACACCTCAACCGTCTGACCTCGGCCGATCGGACGGTCGAGGCGCGCCTCCTTCCTCCGCAAATCTCTCTCCCATTTTCCCAAAATCATCACCGACCGTCGTGATTTCCGCGACATAGTTGCATTCCCACAAATCTTGTAGCCACCTTCCAATCTGATCGCAATCTCCCTATTCTTGCGATCGACAATCGCACCCAACACCGATCTCCAATCTCATCCCCTCGACCTCGCGTACCTTCCATCTCCGGCCCCTTCGCCAGCCCCATAAGAGCAACGCCGCTCCCTTGAAGACATGCATCCATCGTTTTCATTGAGAGGAGCACCAGGTTGGCAATGATAGCGCCACCGCTCCTTCCCTACAGCGAGATCCGGTTCCTCGACAGTTGCAGTCACGCTCCTCTGCACATCTGCTCCAGCTCTGATTCCCTGTCGTAGAGCCTACAACTTCATTAACTCCACCAATACTTTGATTACTGCTCCGTCGATGCCCTCGACGTACCACCGCCTCCGCCTTCGTCATCGACTTAGCCTCCTGCCGGAGGCATCGCCACCCGCTTCAGCCGAAGCCCTCGACGTGTCGCTGCCTCCACCTTCATCATCGACTTAGCCTCCTGCTGGAGGCATCGCCGCCCACTCAAACCGAAGCCCTCGACGTACAGTTGCCTCCACCCCTCCCCACATGAGGTGCACGTGTGGAAGGTATACGTGATCTGTACATCATCTCCTGGAGATTTTGCTGAAGAGCCCCCAACCTTTCGTCAATGCACCAGAAGCCCCTCAACTACCCAAGGGTCACGTTGACGTGACCGCTTGGAACTTTTGCGAGAAGCGCCCTTAAAGAGATGAATTTCTACGAAGAGCCCCCCCCCAAGTAATCGACATGTACGCAGGGATTTTTTGTATTGGAGCCCATGGATCTTTACCAAATCCTAGCAGCATCCCAGTCATCCAAAGCACGTGCCCCTTATATTTTTTGCAGTAACTCCCCTAGGAGTTTAGGTAATTACAGTTCAGTCCCTTCTCTGCATTTTTTTTCTGTTTATTGTAATATTGCAAACATATCCTTATGTTCTCTATTTATTCTTAGCCTATTTACTACATCAATTTATTACTCAAAAATTGCACTTTGATCCTTAATTAATTCTTGACGGTATGGCAAGTTTGTGATATTTGTATACTCTTTGGTTAATTACTAATTATTATTTTGGTGAAAACAGTGTATTTTACCCAGTCTATACTTAGCAAATCATAAATAATTAACCAGTGCTCGAAAAATTGCCAAAATTCACGGATCATGGAATTAATTATTAGTAACATTGTGCCCAAAAAGAATTGCATGCATGCGTATTTTGCTCTATAAAAATAATTTTGTAGATTTCAATCTTTAAATTTTAATAGGTATTAACTCTCGTATTTTCAAGATTTAGGATTTTTCTGAGATCAAACACCTAGTGATAGATCTTAGGTAATTTTATCCTTCAAAAATAAATAGGTATGTATTATAATTAAATATTGAAATTAACACCATTTGCATTCATAAATTCTTTAAATATTCACCTTGGATCCGAAAATTCTAAAAACAATACATTGTGTTCATTTAACCATATTTTACATTTTGACCAAGTTTTATAATTTTTGGACATCGTTTGATTGAAATTGTATTTTTAGTCCCTAAAATTGGACACATTCGCATTTTGCATTCCAAAATTGCATTAAAAATACCAAAAAAATATCGCCTCGAAAATCACACACAAACTTTGATAGACATAATTCTAAGTTGTTCCTTTGCCTCCTTGAGTTCGACCTTGGGACTTGCCGAAGTAAAATAAACATAAAACCACGTCGATTAAAAAAATAGAATAAATTATAGTGGTTAATTCTTTTATCGATTTTGATTTCCCACCTACAACGAAACGACAAATTTAAATGAAAATTCACACAAATTAATGTAGGGTTTTTGTGACTCGTCAGATGATGCCATTACCGAGGACGCAAACGACTTATGGTTTGTCTAAAAAAATTAGTGCTGGGTTTTTCATATATTCAGGTAGTCTAACACCCGAATCTTAACTATATATTTTCCATTTTTTTCTCTGCCTTTATTTTATTTTCAACATTTATTTTCTTATTTTATTTTTTGATTAATTTATGTGTCACTCTCTTACACACACTCTCTCTCTCTCTTCTTGTGAGGTACCCAATGCTCGTGAAGCGATTTTTCTCAAAACCGATGCATCTTCACCGACGCCCGAAAAGCCGTAAATTAAAATTAAGATCGAGTCGTGAGAAAGCGTGGAGTTTAGGATTTATTTTCTGCAATTTATTTTTTGTAATATTTTTTCATTTACGGTGGTGTTCGTTTGAACACTCATGTGTGTAACAACACCTTGAAATTTCTTTGTGGTGTGTCATGGCATGTTTCACTCTCCAGTGAGGGTAGGGCCCAACTCGAGTGGATCGTAGGTTAGACCTGCACATACGGCTATTAGAGCTTCTAGGATTTTATTGTTTATGCTCGTAGAACTTAGGACCATACTTCACTTAATCGAGACACACATTAGATCCTTCAATTTAGTCAACATTTTTAAATCAATTCTTCACGGCTAATAGAACTTTCGGATAGGTGTGGTTTTTGTCGGCTTGTATTCATATAGAATAATTTTCAATTCTTGTATTGCATCCTGCATGGAGATTGCGAGGAATCATTGTAAGTCTTCTATTTGAGAATACATAGTTGTTTCACGTGCATCGGCTTTTCCCAAATTTCTCTTTCCAGTTTTATCATGTAAATTTTTAAAGGAAATTGATACTGGACGGTAGATGTGAATTTCTGCTCATCTGATTCTTCAAGTGATCACCTCAATAAATTTGGGACTACTAAATAAGGCTGACTTTAATTAACCCATAAAATCAAGAATTTTTGTAGGAGAGCAACCCCGACATTGAATTCATTTATCTGTCTAAGTGAGCGAGGGACGACACTTAAGGCTAGAGCCTAGTCCAGAATCTTCGCTCAGACTACTGATTCTATAAAAATGATGAGCTACGTCTCAGTGAGGAAATACAGGAAGACGGTAAAGGGTCCGGATTTCCTTAATAGAGTGGGTAGTTTAAAGGACACTGTGTAAGGCTCCATCCTTTAGTAATGGGTAGCTATTTTGCGGCCTGTACTTACACCCTTACTTGCTGAAAGTAGGTGCAACTAGTCATAAGAATTTAGGCCAGATTTTAAGGAAATTTCCGGCACCTAACGGCTCGCTAATTATTTTCCAAGATTGACTTATCACCAACTAAAATTGAAAAGATCATTGTCGAACTCTTGCGGCTTCATTGTGTGAGTTGGTGAAACTGGGGTTTGTATTGAGTTTGCATTTGTGTTTGTGAACTGAATTCGAAGATCAAAAACAACACACTTGTGCCATCACTCTCCTTAATTTAAAAAAATCAGTTTCTTCTTGTGAGTATCCTGTGCACTTGCACCAAGATCAACCATGTCGATTAATCATCAATCCCCTTTAATCTGAGTGCCCATCTGTTCTATACTATGAAAATGAATTTATCTCGATCAAACCCAAATCATGTAAAGCCTCTTCTGACAAAAAACCTCCAACATTTGATGGAGACTTCACTCTCGGATGAATCTAGCCAACTCGATGAATTCCAAGCCATTCTACTCAAATAATCCCATCAAAGTCACCACGGCATCATATTTTTCACCTCCACCACATGTTACCACACATGATCAACTGCCATCCTGGTTGTACCATCTTATTCTGCATTTCACGTTGAAACTCATGAACCATTTAAAGATCAAATCGCTTTTGAGACTCATGACTGGCCGAGACACCAAACCCAACTGCCTTCATTCTTTCCTCATAATCTTATTGGTCTAGGTCCACAACTCACAAAAATACATCCAGACTAGACCTTAGGGAAAATAATGATGGCCCGATCAAACCACAAGGAGAGGTCCGCAACCAATGATCAACCATATTGGATTGACCCTAATGATCAAATCCATATTGACCAACCAGAATACCACTTTTTCTGACAACCCGCACATACAGAGGACCAAACCGATGATATCGACACATATGCACCCCGTATGACTCCATTATTTGGGGTTTACGATCAATCATGACCATGGATGTAGACTCTAATCAAACCAGAATTGCATGCCTGAGTCACGGTATGAAGAGTATGTGACCTACAGATTCCAGCAAAATCCTCCCACTGAGAAGACTACTTCCATGATTTTTGAGGAGAATTTTTTAGAAAATAACGATCATATATTGGATATTCCAAGAGAATCTTCTCCTAGCTCATACCGAAAAATGGAAGATGAAATGACTGGATCTCAATTTCAAAAAATGAGAAACATAGACTGCTCCCATGATGATCATGAAAAGTTTTTGAAGGATGACATTTCGAGAATTACTAAGAGATATAAATTAATTGAGGATAAGTTTAGAAATTTCATTGACTGACTATATTCATTCTATTTTAGCTCGGATATAAAAATGGAAGATGAAAAGATTGAATCTCCTGTTGAAAGCCCTGAGGATATTCAGAAACCCATAGACTATATTCACCCTAGGGATGACTCTGACAGCGACACCTCTGCATATTACTCCCCTAGGGATAACTCTGATTCTGACTCTTACTCGGCAAATCAAAACCCATCATCATGTATGGAAAGTACCACATCTATACACAACACCGAAAACAGCAAAAAAATCGAAATATTCAAAAACACTCAAAAATTTGAAAAACCAAAAAAATACATAAAAATTGAAAGTGAGGAGGATTTAAGGAATTTGGATCCTGCTCTAAGGGAAGCACTGAGAAAATATTGATTTTTGAACTTCCCTTGATACAAGCCATTGAACACTTCCCCGACCTTAAAGGATTTGTAATGAGCAAATTAATGATGAAAAAGTCGGGCAGGACGAGAAGACTAAAAGACATATCTTGTCAATGGCCACCTCCTTGGTGTTGAGGAGAAAAATCAAGAGCCGTAGAGTGAAGAGGTTGCCCAGATTTGACTGTGAATCAAAGACACAACATTTACCCAAGCTCGAATTGATGATGACTCACCAATCAATATCCTCCTGATCTCTATATTTGACAAGCTCAAACTCAGACCTATCAGGAAGATAAGAGATATCGTTCAACTGGCTGATCGATCGATAAAGTGATCGAGAGGAACCATTTCAGTCATCGTTACATTCAAAGGTGCTCCACTCAAAGTGGACTTCATGATCATTGATAATGAGCATCAAGGCGAATTCATCCGGTCTCCAATCATTCTCGAAAAGCCATTCTTTGCATTAGCTAAGGTAATTATTGAGTGCGAGACTCGGGAAATAAACTTTACAGCATTGGGAGCACTTCGATCTCACCCAGTCTTTGAGGAAACACGATATTTTGAGGCAATACATGAAACCGTCAATGGTCGTAACCATCAAGCGGTAGATGAGCCCTACCCCACTGTTACACCTGAGATAACAATTGTTGAGGAGACCATTGGTTTAGAGACTCTCCCCACTGTTCCATTTCTCGCTGCTCTCACCATGGAACATCAAATACACTACTTCTTATATGATCCTGAGACATATGCATGGGCTCATACTGAGTCAGCATAAATCTTTTTTGACCACTTTGATCAAATCAACCTGACATGGGAATGCTCCAACATCAATTCAATTGAGAACAAATATGTTGGACGTGCACTAACCATTAGTTCAAAAACTCTCCAACTGTTCCATTTCCCGCTGCTCTCACCATGGAACATAGAATTTATGACTTCTTATATGATCCTGAAACATATGCATGGGCTCACCCTGAGTCGGTCGAAATCTTCTCTGACCACCTTGACCAAAGCAATCCAACTCAGGAGTGCACCAACATTAAGATAATAAAGAACAAATACGTGAGAGGCTCACTAACCAAGAAGGAAAATTTCAATGTTTATTCAGTTAGAGATTCTATTGTCAACACCTCATTTCTAGGACCAGCACCTTCACAGACAACACGAAACAAAATGGATGCTCCTTCATCTAAAAAGAAAGTTTCCTTTGGCATGCCGAAAAAGGAATCATCTGATGATTCCTCATCATGTCCGGACAAGGTAATATACATGAGTGAGGTTCGTTCGGTAGCTCTAAAGCCCTATCTACGCAAGGATCCAAACACCGATTCCCGTTGAATGACTCCTGTTCCTCACTATTATTCATCCAAAGCCGATTCTCCCGGTCTCATTAAATATACTGGAAAAATTTCTTATCAGCTGACTGAGACTGATGCTTCAGAGTATTCATCATCCGAAGATGAATCACTTGATCCCAAAAGGAATAAATTCTGAGAAAACAACTGAAGCAACTAAAGAACAAGAATATCTAGAGCGTCTCCACTTTCAAATACTATTTCTCTGAGGATAACTCCGATGATGGTTGGCTTTCATCTGATTCATACGCTTCATCTAATATCCAGCATGATTTACCTAAGGATAACACTAACAATGGTTGGGATTCATATGCTACATCTTATCATTACGATCTCCCACCTCAAGCTCACAAAAAGATTGGCCGAAAATCGCCTTAATCATCGGCTACCCTCCCTCCCGACCCCATCGGTCTCCTTGTACATCTTGTTCCTCTACTTAGGCCAAGGCCTAAGTATGGGGGACCGATGACATATGTATATACCATTCTCCTCATGACCTCCTTCTCATGATCTCCCCATTTCCGCCCTTCTGGATGTGAAGAGCTAAAACCTTTCACACACATGAGTCGATTGTTCAATGTTCATGCAATATGCTTCGGAAGGAGGATTGATTTAAGATGTGACTTCTAAGCCGAAACTATAACAATGATGTGTTTAACTTAAATGTCATTGATTTTAAAAATCTAAGTCTCACTGAAGTTCTGTCAAACTAATAATCCAAAAGTCGGGTCTAGTTCAATTTTCACCTTCAGCTCATGGTCTTGGTATGGAATCCAATCTCATTTCACCTCATTGCACTTCTTTAGATGCTCAGGGACGAGCATGGTTTAAGTAAAGGGGGTGATGAATCTATGATTCATCACTCTAAAAATGACTAATTAAGCTAAAATCCCCTAAATGCATTGGTATTTCTTCATTTTTATTGCATAATTAGCATTTGTGTATGTATTAATAATAATGGCATTTTATCACTCATTATTGCATAAAATGAGAAGCCAAAAATCCCAGCCCAATTGACATGTAAAATAGCTTAACTTATCTAGTTTTTAACTAATTCATGCTAATTCCAAATGACATGAAACCACCTCCATTGTGTACATATTACTAACAAGAATAAATGAAAGATAAAAAAATCACTAACTTAAATAAGCGGACCGGAAACCCAAACCCTAATTCCATGATTTTTCAGACTAAAATATTGATATCTTCCTCATTCAGTGTCTGATTTAATCCTATTCATTTTTGAACTAATGTACATTCAATTACCTTCAAAACAAGAATAAGTTCAAGTGAATCGGAGCTCATACGTGAAAGTTGGGTTTTGGGCCTCTTTTGTGCATTTTGTATTTTAGTGGTTTTTAACCTATTATATTATGTATTTATTTAAATCTTTTTATTTTATTTATTTTTCATCTATTTTATTTGAATAAGGTTTTATTAAAATGCAAAAAAATCCAAATTCAAAATGAGCTTGAAATCAAAGAAACTAACTGAGTCTCGGTCTTCACTATGAGTATGTACAAAAGTTGTCGTTTTGGTACTATATTTTGTTTCTTCATTTTCCTCATTATTAAAAATACAAAAAATAGATTAATGTGTAAATATTTATATTTGATTTTATCATATTTTTTCTAGATTTTTTATCTGGTTTAAAAATAATAAAAAAAATTTAAAAAAAACCCAAAAATCAAGGTATTCTATGTACATGGAGTAGCCCAAAAATATCACTTTGAGCAAATTATTGATTTTGGTTTTGGTCTCTTCATGAAAGTTTTAGATCTCATCGAGTCGAGCAACTGTTGTTAAGAAACTTTTTTGATCTGAGGTTGTTTGCTATTTCTTTTCGAATTATCTTTATATTTTATTTTCGAATTTTATGGGAGTGATACGTGGCAGCTCCTAAAGTCACCACGTGTCACCATATTTGGCCTATATTTTCATTTTTTTATAAAAAATAAAAAAATATTAAAATATTAAAAAACACATGGCAGCACCTCAATCGCCCGATCTCGGTCAATCGGATGGCCGAGGCACGCCTCCTTTCGCCGCTCATCTCTCTCCCACTTTCCCAAAATCGCCACCGACCGTTGTGATTTTCGCAGCATTGCCATCTTCCTGCGAATCTCGTGGACACCTTCCAGATTGGCAAGCTCCGTCGCCCTTTCCAATTTGCACCACAGCCTCCTCCATCTTCGAATCCTCATCAAATCCCCCCCCCCCCCCCCGATTTCATCTCCTCGTCAAAACCAAGTACAACTCCAATCAGATCACAATCTCCCTCTTCTTGCGATCGACAATCGCACCCATCACCGATCTTCGATCTCATCCCCTCGACCTCACATACCTTCCATCTCAGAACCCTTCGCCATCCCTATAAGAGCAACGCCGCTCCCTCGAAGACCTGCATCCACCGTTTCCATTGAGAAGAGCCCCAGTTTGGCGGTGACAGTGCCACCGCTCCTTCCCTATTGAGAAATCCCACTTCCATGGTTGTTGCAGCCGCGCTCCTCTGCGCATCTGCCCCAGCTCTGGTTCCCTCTCGTGGAGCCTACGACTCCACCAACTCCACCGATACTTTGATTACTGCTCCGCCGAAGCCCTCGAGGTGCCACTGCCTCCACCTTCGTCATCATAGCCTCCTGCCGGAGGCATCACCACCTGCCGGAGGCATCTCCACCTGCTTCAGCCGAATCCCTCGACATGTTGCCACCTCCGCCTTCATCGTCGACTTAGCCTCATGTTGGAGGCATAGCCACCCGCTTCAGCTGAAGCCCTCGACGTACCGTCGCCTCCGCCCCTCCCCACGTGAGTCGCATGTGGGGGAGGTACACGTGATCTACACCCAGACTCCTGGGATATTTTGCTGAAGAGCCCCTAACCTTTCACCAACGCACCAGAAGCCCCTCAGTTACCCAAGGGTCGCGTGCATAGCACATGACTGCTTGGAACTTTTGCGAGAAGTACCCCCATAGAGCCACGAATTTCTAAGAAAAGCCCCCCCAAACACACGTGATCGCTACATGTGCGGGGATTTTTTGCGTCGAACCCCCTAGATCTCCCCCAAATCCCAGCAGCATCCCCGCCATCCAAGGGCACGTTCTTTGCACATTCCTCTTGGATTTTTTGTAGTAACTCTTGTAGGAGTTTAGGTAATTATGGTTAAGTCCCTTCTTTACATTCTTTATTCTTTTTATTGTAATATTGCAAACATATCCTTGTGTTCTCTATTTATTCTTAGCCTATTTACTGCATCAATTTATTATTCAAAAATTATACTTTGTTCCTTAATTAATTCTTGACAGTATGGTAAGTTTGTGATATTTTCTATTTTGTGGTTAATTTTTTCTATTATGTGGTTAATTACTAATTATTATTTTGGTGAAAAACTACGTATTTTACCTAGTATGTACTTAGAAAATCATAAATAACCATTCAGCGCTTGAAAAATTACCAAACATTCACGGATCATAGAATTAATTATTAGTAACATTGCGCCCAAAAATAATTGCATTTGCATCATATTTTGCTCTATAAAAATCATTTTGCATATTTCAATCTTTAATATTTAATAAGTATAAAATCTTGTATTTTCAAGGTTTAGGATTTTTCTGAGATCAATCACCTAGTGATAGATCTTGGGTAATTTTATCCTTCGAAAATAAAAACTAGATATTGAAATTCACACCATTTGCATTCATAAATTCTTTAAATATTCATCTTGCATCAAAAAATTCCAAAAAAATATATACTATGTTCATTCGCCATATTTTACATGTTGGCCAAGTTTTGTAATTTTTGGACAATGTTTGATTGAAATTGTATTTTAGTCCCTAAATTGGCCACATTTGCATTTTGCATTCCAAAATTGCATTAAAAATACCAAAAAAATACCGCCTCGAAAATCGTTTACAAACTTTGATAAACATAATTCTAGGTTGTTCCTTTGCATCCATGAGTTTGACCTTAGAACTTGCCCAAGTAAAATAAACATAAAAGCACGCTGATTAAAAAAATTGAATTAATTATTACGGTTATTTCTTGATCAATTTCAAATTCCCGCCTACAACAAAATGACATATTTAAATGATAATTCATGCAACTTAACGTGAGGCTTTCGCGACTCGTCAGTGGTCTAGAGGAATGTTGGAGGACATGATCGTCACTGTTCAAGGGATGCAATGCCTTGTTTATTTCATTTTCTTGGACATGGACACCTCACACCTTTGCTCCATACCCCGATTATACTTGGGTGGTCGTTCCTTCGAATAGCTGAAGTAGTAGTTGACTACGACACTAGAGATATCGCATCCTCCCCCCAGCAGTGATAAGATACAGATAGGGATCGCGCCTGAGCTGAAGCCAAGAGAAGTTGTATATGAGATGAGCGTGCTTGCACGAGAATGGTTTGGGGATTGACTTTTTAGTGTAAATCAGAGATAAAAATCTATTCTTGGATGGCAATGGAATTCCTCTCTACCGAGGAAGTATGGGAAAGCACAATACAATTAACCGAGGTCTTCGAAGATGAGATCTTTGTTGATGTGCAAGTGGAGAAGTATGAACAATCACCCTCATATGAGTATGAGGATTTCATTGCAGGTCTTTGTGATATGTTGAATGAAAAGCTGAATTTCCAGAGGTGGACAACTAATAGTTGAAAGAGCTAACACTTACGGTTGACGTGGTGGTCACCACTGAATCAACTCCCACACCACCAAAGCTCAAACCTTTACACTCCAATATGTAGTATGTCTTCCTTGCAGGAGAGCCCAACATGTATCCGGTTATTATCAATTCTCATTTAATCAAAGATCAAGAATCTCGTCTGATGGAGGTTCTTGAAAGAAACCGCAAGGCCATAGGCTGCAAGATATCGGATCTCCATGAGAACAATCCATCATTATGCTCGCATCACATCTACCTGGAAGAAGATAGCAAACCTTCCCGTGAATTCCAGTGCAGACTAAATCCGAATCTTTAGGTGGTTTAGATGAAGGGAATTCAGAAATAATGTGATTTGGGATTCATTTAATTTATCGCCGACTCCAAGTGGGTGAGTTCATTGCACGTAGTGCCAAAGAAGTCAGGGATCACCATTGTTACTCATGATATGGGAGAGGAGATTCTGACTAGAGTGCCAACATCATGGCGAGTTTGTGTGGATTACAGACATCTAAACCTCGCCACCAAGAAGGATCATTTTCCACTATCTTTCATCGACCAAATACTCAAGAGGCTAGTCGTGAAGGAATATTTCTGCTTTTTGGATGGTTACTCTGGATACAATCAAGTTGCGATCGTGCTTGAAGATCAAGAGATGACAATGTTCACATGTTCTTTTGGGATGTACACTTTCCGACGGATGTTGTTCAGGTTGTGTAATGCCCCCGCTACATTTCATAGAGGTATGCTAGTTGTTTTTGTATATGGTGGATAGTTTCCTTGAGTTTTTCATGGACGATTTCTCAATCTATGGAGATTCATATGATCAATGCCTGGACTATCTAGACAAAGTTCTGAGGAGGTGCTATGAAGTGAACCTCATGCTCTCGTAGGAGAAAAGCAATTTCATGGTGACTAAAGGGTTCATGCTGGGTCAGGTTGTATCAAAACATGGCATGGAAGTTGACCCAGCCAAGGTGGAAGTTATTTCTAAACTTGATCCACCTTCAAATCTGAAACAAGTCAAATCATTTCTGGGGCAGGTCTGTTTCTACCAACGATTCATAAAAGATTTCAGCAAGCTTGCCCGACTGTTGACAGAACTGCTTGGCAAGGAGACAGATTTCGTTGTGGATGATCGTGTTCTCCAAGCCTTCAATCAGTTGAAAGACTTGATCATACATGCTCCTATCCTACAGCCACTGGATTGGTCTATACCATTTGAGATCATAACGGATGCATGAGACTTCCTAATTGGTGTTGTTCTAGGAAAATATGAGATAGGATTCCATTTATGATTCATTACGCTTGCAGAACACTTGATGAAGCTCAGAAGAACTAAACGATGATCGAGAAAGAGCTGCTAGTTGTAGTGTTTGCACTGATGAAGTTCATGTCACATCTCGGATTAAGGGTAATAATTTATACTGACCATTTTGCCATCAGATACCTACAGAGAAAGAAAGATTCCAAGCCTCGACTATTTCATTGGATTCTTCTACTCCAAGAATTCGACTTGAAAATTTATGACAAACAAGCAACGAAAATGTGGGAGCATATCGTCTTTTAAGAATAATTAATGTAGAGTCACCTGAGCAGAATTAAAATCCAATCAAAGAGACCTTTCCAGATGAGGTGTCTTGTCTTTATACTCTCTTCCCTAGTATGCAGATATCGTGAACTATCTTTTCTCCAATAAGATTCTGCCAGACTGGCCAAAGATCAAACTTGATACATTCTTGTCTAATATTCATTTACCAGTGCGAAGAACACATCTATTCCGAGAGGGTGTAGACTGCATCTAGAGGAGGTGTATACCTTAGGAAGAGATAATGGGTATCCTAGATCACCATCTTAAGATCGAAGCAGGTAAACACCACTTTGGAAAGAGGACAACAATGAAAGTTCTTCAATAGACCTTCGATGGCCGACTTTATTCAAGGATGTAGCAGATTATGTAAGAAATGTACTAACTACCAGTGAATGGCCAGAAACATCAGCATGCACGACATAATGCCTTTGAAATACATTCAGATATCCAATGTCTTTGATGCATGGGGCATTGATCTCATGGGGGCATTCCCTAATAGCCAGGGTTTTGAGTACATCATGCTCATCGTTGACTATAACAGTAGATGGGAAGAGGCAATCCATATACGAACTGCAGACAGCTGCACAGCCTATCACTTTTTCAAGTACAATATCATATCATGGTTCAGCATCCCCAATATTCTTATCTCTGGCAGGGAGAGCCACTTTATCAACAAAGAGGTCAATACATTGACCAAAGAATACGACATCAAACATTGTGTTGCAACACCATACCACCCTCAATCAAATGGCTTAGCTGAATGTTCTAACAGGGAGATCAAAACCATAAGCAGAAGCTTGTACCTCTGCATCATAAGAATTGATCTCAGTTACTGGACTCAGTTCTTTGGGCATTAGCATGGCATATAAGTCTCCTCTTGGTCTGTCTCCCTATTTCCTCATTTATGGCAAGACTTGCCACCTACCCATGTAACTAATTTACAAATCCTTATATGCATTGAACATGTGCTACCTTGATTCTGAGATGACAGGAAGTAATTGCAAAGTTGATCTGAACAGATTCACTGAATTCAGAGACTATGCATATGAAAACAATGTGATGTACAAAGAGGAAGTCAAGCAATGGCACGACAAACATATTTGCAGAAAGAATTTTGAATCTGGACAAAAGGTGTGGTTTTTTGATGTGAAGTTGAAGATTTTCTTAGGCAAGCTGAAAAGCAAATGGATTGGGTCATTCATTGTAAAAACTGTGTGTGACAATAAAAGCCTTCTCATATAAAAATTGTCACCTGACGCACAGCCCTTTCTAGTCAACTGACAGTTGATGAAGCCAAACTTAGAGCATGGCACATTCCTATCTGTTTTGAGTTTGTATTTCAAGATGAGCTCACAGAGGCAAATAGATTAGACATTTGAGCAGAAAAATCACAAAAAGATTTTTGTTTTCTTCTTTTCTCCTTGTCGTTTTCATTTTTCTCATCCTTCTGAAAAGGTGTTCACCCCTTTCATCACTGATATACTTAGGATGTACTTTGTCCTAAGTATAGGGGGTTAGCACCCTGAGTTATTCATTTATTGATCCCTCACATGTCCCCTCAACTCTTGATAATATGTCTATATTTAGGGATATTTTAACCTAAGTATAGGTGGGACATGTTGAGCCGATAATTTCGTACATTCCCTCCCTTGACCTTCCCTACCTTGTGTACATGCTTCTATATTTAGGATTATTTCATCCTAAGTATAGGGGTGATGGTTAACTTCTCATTCGATTCATTCTTTAGTCGTTGTAGCATAGATCGTTCTATACTTAGTATGAGTTATGTCTACCTCTTTTCTCTCTGATCTATGAGGACAGCTCAAGATAACTATAGGGGGTCACATATACGTTGTATATACTTTAGTCATAACTCATACTTTGAATTTTTCAATAATATATCTAATTGGTAAAACACATAATAATGCTTTGTAAACACTTGTAATAAGTTTGTTAAAAATGTTTTGCAAAATGATTTGAAAAATGGTTGAAAATTATTTGAAAACTATTTTGAAAACTATTTGGAAAACTTTTGAAAAATGTTTTCAAACCTTTATAAGAATCTTTTGTTTGCAAAAAAATCCTTTTATTTCTGAAAATAAATTCTTTTGAAAATCTACTTGCAAATGATTTGAAAAAATGTTGCAAATATATTTTGAAAAATCTATATATATTGTTTGGAAAATATTTACAAAATGATTTCAAGGCTTGTAATGTTTGTAAAAATATTTATCAAAATTATTTAAGTTTTCAAACTATTTGCAAAAGTGTATTCAAAAATGTTTTAAAAATCTTGCATAAATAATGACTCAAATAAAAATCTTACGACAATGTATAAAACTTGTATATAAATCGTATAGATACTCACTAACACTCAACTTGTAAAATCACTTATATAAAATACACCTTCACTACCATCCTAGTAAATATAGGTTCACTCCCGTGTAAATATCTGTGTCAATTCTTTTATAACTCTTTTATTTTTAAAAAATCACTAAAAATTTACAAAATTCGAAAATCCATAAAAACTTGCAAAATATTTTCAAAATGTACATAATATTTTTCAAAACTTTCTCAAAAATCCCATAAAAATTCCAAAATAAAAAAAAATGCATCACAGAAATATTTTCCTTACATTGTACATAGCATTTGCATTTTTCAGATTGATGTTGATAATTGAACTAGTCTAAGTAAAATCCAAAGATTGGTATTTGGTTTGATCTTAATCCACTTAATCACAGGAACCTTTAAGGAACTAAAATTGAGATACTTCAGGTCAACTAGACTTAATTCTTTGAGACCACGAGACTTGGTTCATTGTCATCTTGAAAGCCTAAGTAGAATATTTTGGAATGCAAGCATGACTCTTGTCGACAGTGATCTAGTTTGCACAACTACACTTTATACATTGCTCAACTTAGTTGAAGTGGTAGAGGGCTGGATTTGTCGGCATGAGATACAAGCCATATGTGGCCATTGTACCTCAAATCGATCCAATAGCAAAAAGGTCTAAAGACAAAACATTTTGAGTTGCAATAGTGCTTCAAAAAAGGGATAGTCTACCGAGCCAAGAGGAAAAAGTCCTTAAGTAAATGTTGATGTATATAGTATTCAAAAAAATATGCAAAATCAAAAACTCCAAAAGAAATAAATGGGCAAAAATCAAAGTAAAATCAATTCTCCTCGGAGTATATATGTACATAGTGAATAAGCAAACTTGAGCTTCAAAGTCAAATACATGTGAGCCTGCAGCTTAATGACTTGGTTACACTGGTCAGGCATTATATGATAGGTTGCTACAATGGTTACCATCCATTCCCTTCTCTACCTCCTCTTCTTGAGTTGGATGCACTTGAACTTAGAAGGGAATACACCGCTTCTCGAGGAAAGAGTTGTTGGATTGGGGAATTAGGGTCATGTTGGAGAAGACTGACTTTTACTGCTTCAGCTGAGAGGATCTCAATATCACTGGCATTTTACAAGGTACACTCATAGTCATAAGGGACTGCATATGACATCGACTTTTTCTGACCTATTTTTTTGAGGAAACTTGGGCTTAGTTTTGTGGATCTTATAGGTGATTGTGTTTCAAATCTGATTTCCATTAAGGTTCTGACAAAATTTAATTTCCAAAACTCTGATTGAGCTCTAAACTTTGATTTTATGGAGACAAGTTTGAAAGTTAAAATCAATACAAGTTCTTTCTTTTTCTTTTCTTTATTTTCTTTCTGTACTTATAAGCATAAGTGTTTGCTAGGGACTAGCAAAGGCAAGTATAGGGTGGTCATGAATCTCCATTTCGCCACCTTTATTGTTTCATTTTGCCTTTAAACCCTAGCTAAATGCATATAAACAACATTATTAAAAATAGCATATAGTATTTATTGTATAAATATTGTATAAAATACTATGTTTAAAGCTAAAATAAAAGAATAAAGATAGTAAAAGAAAAAGAAATGAAATACCATAGATATTGAATGACCCAAAATCTCAAGACATAGATATTAGGATGAGTGGTCGACAAGGAATAAAGTAGGGGGGGATAAGGGCTAAAAATACAATAAAAACCTAATTTTCAATTCATCATTAGGTCATTTTTGGACCTGTTTTATTTTTTATTATTTAACCTTAAATCAATAAACTTTGTACATGAAATTTTAAGATAAAAATACACAGAAAATACAAAATTTATTCACATAGAAACAATATACAATGTGCCTTCTATACTCATAATAAAATTCCAAAATCCCAACTTCACAGACTTGTATCTTCTCCGTATGAACTCAAAATTCATCAAAATCACATTTAATTGTATATAACTTTTAATTATCTATTTAATGGAGGTAATTCATCCAATTTTGAGTTAAGATGTAAAATTTAGGTTTTGGCTCCTATTGTACATTATACCTGAATAAAATATTCATTTTACTCATTCTTTATATTTTCAAGATGTTATATTTTTATAATTTTGTAAATATTATTTATAATGTATGTAAATAATTAGAAGAAAGAAAAGCCATCAAAAATACAATAAAATAACTAAGTGTACAAAAATACACATATGACTTATATATACGTATACCAATATAATAAATGTAGATGTTTATTTAAGTGTATAAATTACTTTAGAAAAATACAATAAAAATATTTTTGTATGCATTAAAATAAGTTATAAATATATATAATATATAGATAAGATAATAAAATTCAAAATTCAAAATAAAAAAATAAAGTACATTCTAAAGGTTAATATACCCATAAATATACTTGTAAAAAATAACTTACAATAGATAAACTTGTAAAAATAAATAAAAATCACCATAAAATACTAAATAAAATAATAAATATTTCTATATTTTAACTAAAAATTAAATAAATCATTATTTTTTTCGAGTTATTCCTCTTTTATTTTATTGTTTGTCTTGTAGTAGCCTACGTGGCCCAATCAGGTTACAGCCTCGGTCAACCCGCAGGTCAACTGAGACACCTGCAACCCTAGCCCTGCCAACCTTGCCATTGACCCTTCTTCCTCGAATTTTCCCTACTGCTCCTTGAATCTTCTCGACCGGATTCCTTCAGCAATTTTGATCATCGATCGTCGTTCTATCACACAATTGTCTCTCCTTGATTGATGGAGTGTTGTCGAGAACCCTAGCCTCGATCATAGGGGCCCAATATAAAACTAAACCATTGGACCTCATTTGAAGTTTGATCCCTCTTCCACCATCCAAACCCTAACTCTAGACCGGATTGAACTTCCTGGTGAGAACAGGAGGCTCTCCAGCGGTTCAACGAGAGAGAAAGGACATGAATCGAGCGAGATCCAACTCCATTGACCATCTCTACCGCGAGCTTCTGCTCCCTACCTCCCGGGTCAGGTGAGCTTCTACCTCTTTGCATTTTCCCGTTCCTAGAACTTAGAGTATCCTAGTCTTTATTTCCAGTTAATTTCGCCTTTTATTCCATAAAATCAAAAGTTCAAAGTTCGCTAGAGCTAAGCTCCAACGACCTTCTTCGTTGTTTCCCGGTGGTGTTCCAATCCATTTTCCACCGCCATATCGTTCATTCACCATCACTCGTCCTATGCCCCATACATAGCCATCCACCCTGATCGTTCCCAGATCAAGAGATCAACTCTCCCATCTATGTCGTTCACCGGAGAGCTCCACCCCAATACACCCACATTCCTTCTCACCCGCTAACGCCTCAGGAACCTTTGTTTTTTCATCTCCAAGCTAACTATGTAGGTCCTAAGGATTGAAAGCCCCGAATAAGGCGATTTTGAACCCCAAGAACATCTCCAGTGGTCTCCAACCTCTAGGGCTCCTCCGACGAGCCCCACACCTCTCTGAGATGTCTAGCAGCTACGGACCATCCTCTTGAGCATGTTCAGCACCGGAGATTCGAGAGAGGAGCTTGGACGAGGGAGAACAAGATGATTCAAGGTCGGGGAAGGTAAAGTTCTTCCATGTTCTTCATGCGAAGCAACAGTCATTGGATCTAGGAGACACTCCATATCTGATCCTCGCCATCCAATCACGCCTCCCTTCAGCCATCAGATGAAGCCCAAGTTCTTATCTCAGCTTTCTATCGTCAAAGGGGTATCAGTCGTCCAAAAGGCGCCATGTGTTAAGTGAAGAGCTACCCACCATTGGATTGCACCTTAGGGGGTAATTTTGACTTATACCTCCCTCTCTTTTGTATTTTATTTTTAATCCATAAACATTCATCTATAGCATAAAAGCTTTTGGTTATTTAGCAAGTATCCACATATACTGCTCATATTTGCACTTAGGTCCTCTACCACGTCACCTTGTGTGCCCATACACTTGAGGTGGTGGGCTTTTTGTATGGATCCCCCTCTATTGTATGTTATTGTTTAGTCTAGTAACTTTGAGATTCAGTTTAAAACTTTTTTTGGGAATTTTGCAAGTATGCCTTACCGTGTTTTGCAAATTGCATTTATACCCCTGCAAGTGTGGATTGAATTAAATATTCATGGGTAAATTACGTAAAGGCCCCTATATTTTGGAAATTAGTTCTAGATTGCATTTTAATTTATTTTTTTTGCATTTTAGTCCAAATAAGAATTATATTTTTAGTTTTTTATCTCTTCCATTAAAAATAGCATTTTACATCTAAAAATTATAGGAATTTTATTTTAAGTATCTGCTATATTAATAAATCACATATATTTTTCGCATGATAAATTAAATATTTTCCTATATTTAAAAAATCTAAATATATTCCCAGTTTGCATTAAAAATACATAAAAATTAGACAAAATGTTTTAAAAAATTCTAAAAAAATCAGGATTATTTATTTATTGTGTTTTACACCTACAGACAAAAATCATCAAAAATCAAAATAAAATTGAAAAATTTACAAACCCTATCTATCCCTAAAAAAATATAAAAATTTCATTAAAAATCTAAAAATTATGTTTTTGTTTCTATTTTTCTTTATTATATTTCTTGTAAATAAAATTTAGTTTTGCAATTTCTAAATCTTCTTAGTAATTTTTGAAATCCAAAACAATTCGATACATTAATTTCAGTCACTGTTTTATATTTTTAACACCGAAAAATAGCAAAAACATTGAGAAAAATACCTAAATTGAGGGAAATATTAAAAAGATAAAAAAAACATTTTTTGATATTTTTTAGTGTTTATAGCTATATATATAATTAAAAATCCCACTTTTTATATATAGTTATAATTAGTTATTTGTTATTAATATCAATGATATATTAAAATTACCAAAAATATATATTTTAAACTTTGCAAAAATAAAAAGGATTGTACCTTAGGATATTGTTCTTATTTTGTATATATTTTATATTTATTATATATCTTATAAATACTATATATATTATATACTTATCTTATATATAAAAGGGGGAAAAACTAAAATCGTAAAATATAAAAAGAAATATAAAAAATATAAAATTAAGAATACATAAAAGTATATAAAAACAAAAATTCTAAAAAAATCTAAATAAGTAAAAACCTGATAAAAATCAAAAATCTTCTTTAAAATACCAAGAACAATTGTTGACTTCTCTCCAATCTTTGTTGTCTATTCCCTGCACTCCCTATGTTCGACATCTACACTATTTGCCTTATACACATCTTTTGTAGAGATGTAATAAATTTTAACTCCACATTTTTCCTTTGCTTTACTTGATCTATTTGTGGGTTAACTGTTGATGGAATTGGATTTTGTGGGCAGTCGTCTTAGCGAAACTGTATTCTCGCCTTGTGAGGATATTTTAGATCCTCAAAAATCTGTCTCAATAATGTGCTACAAAGAAGACAGTCAAATTAGGGTTTGAACTTCGGATATATTGAAGTCTTTCAATATGAAGGAAGAATGAATATTTTGAATACCCCATGTTAAATCTATTTTAATGTATCATTTACTATTGCATTCTAAGTGAATGATAAAACCATATGGATTTTAGTGGCTCCATTTCTTAGCTTAATGATTTGAGAATTAATTAGATTAAGTCTCATCTCACTTGAACCAATGTCCAATTTGATGTCCAAATGTTGAAAAGTGAAATGGTGATGGAAATGGAAATATACACACTCCAAGAGCTCAATTTTAAACTTCAAATGGTTTGGAATATGATTAGAAATGGTCAAGGAAGCTAGATTCAGCTCACTGATGCATTCTCCAGCTCATGTAGAGTGTGATATGTTTCGTTAAGATCATGTAGAGTGTGAATTATTTCAGCTCAAGCTCAACATTTTTAAGTTATGCACTTTAATAAAAATGGTATAAAACCTGAAATTGGATAGTTATCTAAATCTTAAGTAACTATACACGGATATCATGATTTTCCTGACATTGTCTTCAAGTGTTTGCATTTGTAATTAGGACTCGTACTATGTGACATCAATATTGATACAATAATTATTATTTTCATATTCAATTTTCTATGTGGGAATTTTTATGAATATGATTCACAACTATAATTCAGTAATGTGAATAGTGATTCATACTAATTAATATTTATATAAATACGATTCATATAATTATTTCAAGGCACATGTGTGAATATGATTCACATTAGAATCTAAATGTAAACTGGATTTACATTTTTATTTGGATTAATGAATATGATTCATAAGCTATGATGGTCTTTCTCATAAAATTATAAATTATAATAATTAGATTATCATCATAATAATAATTACGAAACGAACTCCAATTATGGAAACAAGGGGGACTTCAATGGAGAAACATGTGGTGCCACCATTAAGAATCCTATTCGATTAGGCTATCAATTTGTTGATTGATTTATTACCTTATTTATTGATTTATTTAATTAAAATAAGAAAAATCAAGTCATATTTGTTATTGAATAAGGACTAGATTATAGCCCTTGATCCTCCATCCTATGGACACCATGGAAGACATCTAGCATGAGAAGAGGACACCTAATAGACATCCTCCATAGCTATAAAGAGAGGGAATGCCTCTCTTTTAAAAGTATCCTTGTTCCTCCAAATAATTATCTTGCCTTGAGAATTGAAGAAAGAGAAGAATCTTGAGAAATTATTCTCTCAAATGTCATCTCCTTTTCCCTACACATCTACCTTGTCACTCCTCTCTCTCTCCATTGGTGTGGCCCTGTGGAGGAGAAGATCGTCTCCTTCTCCGTAGTCCTTGTGAATGAAGAATGATTATTTCATACAATAAAATCAATATCTTGACCATCCTTACGTGGACAAGTTCAAGAAGTCGACATCAAAGTTTTTGGGAAGTTACGCGACTCATCATCGTTCCCACGAGAGAAGCAGGCGAAGACCAGACTTGATTCAAGAGGTCTCTTGCTTTAGAGACTCACGCTTCAAGAGGTAAACCCGATCTCATCTCAATGTTCACTAAAATATAATAACCATGTTAGGAAAATCATGTCTCTAAATTAATTATTTCTTAAAGTACAAATTTATTGTGCTGAAATTGCATGTTCATACGATGATCTTACAATGTTTTTGCAAATTATTTGTTATTTTCTGCATTTGCATGATGCAAAGTTCATAAAAGTTTTTATTTAATTCTTTCAATTGATATTAGATCCTTAGTTTATATGATTTCGATTGCATCCAAGTCTGATGAACAATCTGCTAGATAATCGCAATCATCAGGCACATTATCTTGCGACAGTTTTAACGATTCAAATGGTTCGATGACATTCAAAGTTGCTACAGTTATCCCCAATTTTGAACTTATTTTTTGGAATGTATATGAGATCTATAAGGTTTGGTCTCATGCCCAAAACATACACCAATAGTTGGTGGCATTTGGGAGAAGATTCATATGTTAAAAATGATCGCAAACTTTGATTTGAATGAAATAATGTAGCTAGAAAATATTGAATTTTTTACTACAGTTTTTTATTCATATAATATGATAAATATTGATTGGTCAAAAATCAAGTCCTCAATCGGTATGAAAAGTTCTGTGCAATTCCAATGTGCGACCTCGAGAAACTAGATTTCTCCATAGGCGAATTTAAAATAGGACTTGATTGCTTTAAGTGACTTGTTTCTCTTATTTTAAGATTAAAAATAGATTGAAATATATTTTATATATTGACATCAGAAGTTGGATATTTTGGTAATAATTTGGGTCACAATGAATTTAATCCAAGTTATATAATGACGTCTAATTTGAAGTGTCATGGTCGCAACTTGCAAATTCGAATCTAAAATCAAAGTTTCTTTAGTTTGGATATATGAAATAAATTAGAAAGAATTTTCCTTTAATGATTTATGTACTTGGATGTTTGAAATGTAATTGGAAATCGTGAAGTCGGTTGGATTGATTTCACGAATTGTCTAGATTGTTCAATTAGACATTATGAACAAAAAAATAAATTCATATATTTCTTAGTGTTATATCGAATTGGAACGGTGAAGGTTGAAGGATATTGAGAATCCTCAAGCGCATCACGGAAGCGTGATGATCATATCGAATACGATCGGGGCGACTAGTCGTAATAGTCGCAAGGTGCAGCGGAATTTAAAAAATTTAAATCAAACGATGAAACCACATGATCACGAGAACACTTCTCGGATCGTTTCATCAAACCACAAAGTATAAGGAATACCTTTGAAGCGTGGTTGCGATCGCGAGATCCCAAACAAGAGATCCTCCTGTCTCAAGTCCGATCCACGAAGAACGCACTTGCGGGCATGATGATGAGTCGTGTTCCTCCCGCAATCCTCGATGAAGATCCAAGCAATAGATCCCCTGATTTCGTAAAGCGAAATCCGTCGTCTTCCTCTATAGCGAGTAGCCACGAAGAAGAAGGAGATCCTCGAGTCGTCGAAGGTGAAGGCGAGAACTTCTCTCCTTTCTCAACAATGGTGGTCGGCCACCCTATGGAGAGAGAGAGCACGAGAATGAGAGGGAGAGAGAGAAGTAGAGTAGGCGTCTACTTGGTGTGCTTTTAAGGGCTAAGGCTACCCTCTTTATATATTAGTTTGGGATCTAATGGATCTCAATCCATGTCTCTCATGGATCCAACGGTCATTGTAATCCAAGAGCCATCCAACGGCTATGATTGTTGTTGGTAAAAAACCAACAACATTAGTTTATATTTAATCAAATATGTGTTGAATTATTATCAACAAAATTTAATTAACATAAATTAATTTATCAAGAGATAATAAGTCAACAAATAAGAGGAGACAACAACCCCTCCTAAAATCAAGGAGGCGTCACCTATGACTAAGTCATAGGTGACGCCACCTATGATTATAGGTGGTTTTGTCTCCTTTTATTTATATTATTATTTCTTAATTATTTGCAATAATTATTATTGCAATAATATCCACCAAATTAATTCCAAATTAATTTGTGAATATTTCAATCATGCCATTGAAAAATATGTGAATCATATTCACATCCCAAACTAATTTGTAAATTACATTTCCAATTAATTAACTAATGTGGATCCAATCCACATTAATAATTAACAAATGTTATTTACAATATTTCTCTCTCTTGATATATTATAAATCTCATTTATAATATACGCAGATATTCTGGATATCACTATCCACGATCTGCTTATCCTTGATAATTAAATCCCATTTAATTATCTTGGACAATCATTCTCTTAACATGAATCTTATTCATATTGTTCTTGATAATTAAATCTCATTTAATCATCAATACCTTCTTGCTTGGATACTAAATTCATCACAGGAATTATTCTTGAACTCCTTCAAGAATAATGTGCCTTCTCCGCAGATACTTGGAGATAAGGACAGGGCGATTGTATTGTTCCACGTATAGTGACTTGGATGTTGAGATCTCATCTCAAATCCAGATCTAATGGACCTCTCATAGATGCTTGATTAAATCAAGACCGTATACTTAATCTTCTCATTGCATCTGAATCACATTCAGATCAATGTCCAACATTTGGACTAAGATCAAGTTACTTCTCTACTGAGAGGAGTCACTAAAATCCAGACCTGTTTCATCACTCCCTCGGACTGGAAGCGTCATGGTTATACAATCGTTTATGATCACATCACGCTCAGGTATTCCCTATACCTGCACATCCTGCATAATGGAAGACCAATGATCAACCTGAAGATGAAGATCTATTTTATATTGTCTTCTTCAGGGTTTGATCACCAAGTTTCTCAATCTTGGTCATTGGGATTTGGTATCGATCATATGCTTTCCCAAAGCATATATCATACCTTCAAATTCTTGTCATGCTTCCAAAGCACGACGACCATGCATGGAATTTGATCGGTCCCAATACCTCATGAGTGAGCTCATGTCTTCCGATTCATAAGTGAACCTGTATGATCCCTTTGAGAGATCGTATTACTCATATGCCCTTATATGCACACCAGCTCGCCGGTGTATAGACCTTGATTAGGTCATCAACCTAATGGTCTGCCAAATGTACACACTCAGACATATAGTAACACATCTGTCTCTAGTCAGAGGATGTGTGCCTATGCTGTGACAGTGTTCAACATAGGACTTAGGTTATCTCGATCTCACTAAGTCAACCCATTGACTTAACTAATCTGACACCTCCGAATCACTATTCCCATGCAGAGGACCTGCATCGAGAGGTCGGTCAGATATCAGCCTATGCGAGAAAAGGATTGCCATCTCCTACTCAGGCAAGAGATCATCTCTTAATAATCATTTGACGGTGTTTGATGAGTCCTCTTTCTAACCCATTAGATATTCATCCAAACACCAACCTCTATGATTCATTTAATGAATCAACAGCTATATTATTAAGAAAGCCATAGTACATAACCCTAATCGTACAGAGGGACCTTATAGTGCATTCATTCACTTAATTTCAGAAAGGGAGTGAACAATCAATAACTTTTATTGATAAAACATAATTATTACAATAACACTTATTGTAAGAATGGTTCGCCCTGGGCTCACATGGCTAACAATCTCCCACTAGCCCTCAGAACCATTCAGGAACAGCCCTTAAACCCATACTCATTACATGCTGGTCGAAAACCTTCTGCGTCAGAGGTTTGGTAAGAGGATCAGCAACGTTTTCTGCAGAGGCCACCTTTGTGATGATGATATCACCACGCTTTTGAATCTCCCGAATGATGTGGTATTTCCTTTCCACGTGCTTGCTCTTTTGATGCCATCTGGGTTCCTTTGCCTGGGCAATGACTCCCGTGTTATCACAGAGTAGCGGGATGGGAGTATCAGAGAAAACTACGCCAAGCTCCTGGACGAACTTGCGTAACCACACCGCCTCCTTTGCAGCATCCGATGCGGCAATGTATTCGGCTTCTGTTGTTGAATCTGCCGTAGTGTCCTGCTTCTTGCTTCTCCAGCTCACAGCACCACCGTTCAACAGGAATACAAACCCTGATGTCGACTTTCGATCATCAATATCTGACTGGAAGTCTGAATCTGTATATCCCAAGACTTGGAGATCACCATCTCCATAGACCAAGATGTAAACTTGCGTCTGTCTTAGATATTTAAATATGTTCTTTACTGCATTCCAGTGTTGCTCTCCATAGCAGGATTGGTAACGACTTACCACTCCCACTGCATGGCAGATGTCTGGCCTAGTGCACATCATGGCATACATTAAGCTTCTTACAGCTGATGCATAGGGGCATCCAGCCATGGCCTTCTTTTCCTCAACACTTTGAGGAGCCATCCCTTTAGACAGATGAATACCATGTCTTAAGGGGAGGAATCCTTTCTTGGAACTATCCATGCGGAATCGTTCAAGAATCTTCTTAATGTATCCATGTTGTGACAATCCCAACATCCTCTTTTCTCGGTTTCAGAACAACTTTAGGCCTAAGATGTAAGAGGCTTCTCCAAGATCTTTCATCTCGAAGGTATGAGATAGCCAAATCTTCACACTGGTCATCATTCCTGTATCATTCCCAATGATAAGGATATCATCTACGTAAAGCACGATGAACACAATGGCGCTTCCACTAAGCTTCTTGTACACACAAGGTTCATCAAGATTTTGCACAAAATCATAACTCTTTATGGTTTCGTCAAATCTGATGTTCCAGCTACGAGAAGCTTGTTTGAGCCCATAGATGGATTTCTTCAGCTTGCATACTTTACCGTCCTCAGCTATGAAGCCCTGGGGCTGCTCCATATAGATATCCTCCTCGAGGTATCCATTGAGGAAAGCTGTCTTGACGTCCATCTGCTAGATGTCGTAGTCAAGAGATGCAGCTATAGCTAGCAGTGTCCTGATGGACTTAAGCATAGCCATAGGAGAGAATGTCTCATCGTAGTCGATGCCTTCTCTCTGTGTGTAGCTCTTGGCTACGAGCCGTGCCTTGAAAGTCTCTACTTTCCCATCAGGTCCCCTCTTTCTCTTGAAGATCCATTTGCAACCAATGGGTTTCACCCCCTTAGGTGGATCCTCTAGGGTCCATACACCATTCTTATGCATGGAGTCAATCTCTGACTTCATTGCTAGCATCCATCTGTCCATGTCATGATCCGCAAGTGCTTCATCAAATGAAGTAGGATCATTGTCAATCTCACTTGACACATGGAATCCATACCTTTCAGGTGGTGCAACCACCCTCGAACTCCTTCGAAGGGGTATGGGTGTTACATCTTCATTTATCTCTTCAGTTTCTGGTTCAGGAATTTCAGAATCCTCAGGGTATTCGATGAGTTCCTCTACTTCATTTTTATCTTGACCTTTAAGGAAATCATCCTCCAGAAATCTCACATCTCTAGAGACAAAAACCTTTTGGGTCTCAGGGTCATAAAGCTGATATCCAATACCATCTTTAACATACCCAATGAAGTAGCACTAACAAGTGCGAGATTCTAGCTTACTTGCATCCACATTCTTTGCATGGACCAAGCAACCCCAAACCCTCAAGTGTCTAACACTAGGTTTGGTTCCATACCATAGCTCATGAGGAGTCTTAGGCACAGATTTACTAGGAATCTTGTTCAGGATATATATTGCAGTCTCTACTGCATATCCCCAGAAACTAAAAGGTAAACGTGCTTTGCTCATCATTGAACGGACCATGTCCATGATGGTCCTGTTGCGTCTTTCAGCAACACCATTAAGTTGGGGAGTTCTAGGGGGAGTGAGATTGGAGACAATTCCATTCTCTTTAAGGTATCCCTTGAATTCATCTGAGAGGTACTCGCCACCTTGGTCAGATCGAATCCGTTTAATCTTCCTATCGGTTTGGTTCTCAATCAAAGCCTTAACTCTTTGAACTTTTCAAAGGTCTCAGATTTATGACGTAGTAGGAAGATAAACCCGTATCGCGAATGGTCATCAATAAACGTCAAATAATATCGATATCCATTTCGAGTCGCGGTACTGAAGGGACCACATACATCAGTATGTATTAGGTCAAGAATACCTTCGCATCTCGTAACCTTGTTACGGAAGGGCATTCTGGTCATTTTACCTCGAATGCAATGTTTACAGGTAAGTAAAGATTGAACCTGTAGAAAATCTAAGGGTCCATCCTTTATCAATCTATTGATCCTATCAACAGATAAATGACCAAGCCTTTGATGCCAAATCATATTCGAATGATTTCCATTCTCCCTGGATCTTTTAGGGTTTTTATTAGTGGTAGTGACATTCATGACACATTCATCAATGCACAATTCATAGAGTCCACTAGAAGTCAAAACACCATCCGCAATAAATTTATCATATTTATTAATGACTAACTTATTACAGAATATGAAGGAATATCCATGTCTAAAAAGCTTAGATACGGATATCAAATTCCTCCTGACTTCAGGTACATAAAGACACTCTTTAAGTACTAAGACTCGACCACTAGATAATGATAGTCGGCAGGTTCCAATGGCGACTGCTGCAACACTTGCATCAGATCCCATCTGGATGACTATCTCCCCTTGCTCCAGATTCCTAGTTTCCTGAAATAAATGCAACGAATTGCATACATGAACAGAAGCACCAGAATCTATAACCCAACTTCCTTCTCGTCAAACGAGAAAGCTAGTTTCAATGATGAAAGTAGATTTCATACTTGCTGGGGCTTTACCTTTGTCAGCAGACTTCAGGTATTCTGGGCAATTACGCCGCCAGTGCCCCGGCTTCTTGCAGTGGTGACAGACATCGGTCGTCTTCGATGTCATTAACGTGGAAGCACTGGAAGATGAACCAACTCCTTGATTCTTCTTCTTTCTCTTCTGGGCCGGGCCCTTCCGAGAACCTTGCTTCCGACCGCGCTTTCCTTTCACTTGTGCAACCATTGCACTAGCAGAGGGGCTGTCCTTCTTCATCACGTCATCTGCAGACTTTAATGCAGCTAACAGCCCAGCATTAGTGAAATCAACTTTGCTCATGTGATATGACACGACAAAGTTGTTGAAAGACTTAGGGAGTGACAGGAGAATGAAATCAGCTTGCATATCAGAATCCATGTAAGCTCCCAGGGTTTCCAATTCGGAGAGGTACCCAAACACTTTGAGCACATGCTCTCTAACAGAGGTCCCTTCATGCATCTTGCAGCGAATAATTTCTTTCATCACATTGTAATGCTGTGTGCGGTTTACGTCACCGAACATTTCCTTCAGATTCAGCATGATATCTTGGCAGTGGTTCATTTCCACATGTTGCTTCTGAAGCACTTTGGATAATAAGCCAAGGATATAACATCTTGCCAAGTTATGATCTTCATCATATTTCTCATTAAAAGATTTATCTTCCGCAGTCAGAGGGTCTGCTATCTTGTCTTTGCTCAGCACATAAGAGATGCGCTCCGCAGATAGGACAAGATCCAAATTTCGGATCCAATCCGAATAATTTGGTCCGGTCAACTGATTGACCTCCAGAAGCCTGCTCAGAGGGTTCATGGGCTTCATTTTCTGAAATTAAGAATGCACTATATTAGAATATATAAATAATTATATATCCAATTTTAAAACATTTGATTAAGGCATTTTAAATCAAATTTGTCTTGCTATGTCTACTATGAAAGATTATTCCCTAATCGTCTTTCAAAGTAAGAGATATACTTACCCTATATCTCAAGCAAGATATGGGATCTCCCTCTCTATCTTTATCACATCCAATAATATGAGAACCTGTGACTCGAATAAAGAGAAGCGGGAACACATTCCGCCTTGCAAGTCCAACTTGCATTTCCCAATTTGGTCTTTAACACCCGGGCTCACCACCCCTAAGATGATGTTGACTCGTTGCTAATTGAACCAACCGTCAACAAGCTTAAAACTCGCTATACGCAATCCAATACCGCCCCAATAATATGAGGACGTCGATATTGGGGTCACTACGTATACGGCCTTACTCTTTCGAGAAGCAAAGAACCGGATCCAAATAATTGTATATAGGATCTGTCACTTCGGACAGGCGTCTCCTATATACAACTTTTGGCGACGAAATTCTTTGCCTTGACGGGAGACCATGGATGTCACTTATGTGATCCTCCACCTCTTATTCAAATTGAAATAATTAATTATCGTGAATCATATTCACATAATTAATTCTAACAAGGGAAATACACATCTATTCATAATAGAGTGTTTCATAGGATATAATTAATTTAATCACATTAAATCAATCATTAATCCTTTTATCAATCAACAAACTTTGAATTCTTTGCTTGAATAGTAGGTATAATCTCAAAGTACGTATTATTTCGAATTTTAATAATTAGAAATACACTTTGATTTCTCCGGCATTATCCAATCCCTACCCGTTGTCATGGCCAGTACCGACGAGAGTGAGACGGACCACATACGTTGCAACCCGCTACCCAAGCGATCTCCGACTAGACACCATATCCACCTCAGGGAAAGGATAATACCAGATAGATCATCATGTACTTTGAGATGCTCATCGGTCTTTCAACTGAAATTATACCATATAATATACATCAAAACATTTTTTGATTATATTAAAAGGAGATTTGCTAAACAAATCCCCAATCCTATTCAAGCAAGAGGTTTTGCACGTAAAAGTTGTCCTACAACTATTGTAGGATGACCTAGGGTTTTTCATGAAAACAATGTTTGTTGATGATTTCAAATTAACCAATGATCAAGATCAACTATCTTATCATTATCGTTTAGTGGGATGTCATTCAAGGAATTGATTATCATCTTTAAATATTCCACAAATATTTATCAATAACCAATTTCAGAAAATTAACAATTAATTTTCATCAACATTTATTTGAATGACTATCACAAGGTTCATGATAAAAAAATGTCAATTTCCAGCAGTGACCCCTTATCACTAAAATTAACTTATCCTGATCAATTTAAATCCAAAATTCGCAAAATTAGTGCCCTAAGATTTCCAACTTGATTTATTACAGAGTCTATGTGATATTTCACGCATTTCTAGGCGTAACAAAACCGTAATTAACAAATTTAATCACGTTCTGTTCTGCAGTTCCCGCAACTGTGAATACATGCATATTCAAAAGGCCATATCTTGAGCAAATTAAATCCAAATTTAGTAAACTCAAGTCCTATGGTTTCCTTGTTTAATGGGAAATAAAATCCAATTGAATATTTTGTGTTTAAACAATTTAAACAGTGCCGAAAAAAACAATTAGACAGAGTTGCGAAAATTCAAATGCGCCAAAAAAATTTCGCGACCATTTCAAACCCAAGTCGTCTATGGTTCATGGATCATATCCAAAACCTTTTTTGACCTAAGGCTCTGATACCACTTGAAGGATATTGAGAATCCTCAAGCCCATCACGGAAGCGTGATGATCATATCGAATACGATCGGGGAGACTAGTCGTACTAGTCGCAAGGTGCAGTGGAATTTAAAAAAATTTAAATCAAACGATGAAACCACATGATCACGAGAACACTTCTCGGATCGTTTCATCAAACCACAAAAGTATAAGGAATACCTTTGAAGCGTGGTTGTGATCGCGAGATCCCAAACAAGAGATTCTCCTGTCTCAAGTCCGATCCACGAAGAACGCACTTGCGGGCACGATGATGAGTCGCGTTCCTCCCGCAAACCTCGATGAAGATCCAAGCAATAGATCCCCTGATTTCGTCAAGCGAAATCCGTCGTCTTCCTCTATAGAGAGTAGCCACGAAGAAGAAGGAGATCCTCGAGTCGTCGAAGGCGAAGGTGAGAACTTCTCTCCTTTCTCAACAATGGTGGTCGGCCACCCTATGGAGAGAGAGAGAGAGCACGAGAATGAGAGGGAGAGAGAGAGAAGTAGAGTAGGCGTCTACTTGGTGTGCTTTCAAGGGCTAAGGCTACCTCTTTATATATTAGTTTGGGATCCAATGGATCTCAAATCCATGGCTCTCATGGATCCAACGGTCATTGTAATCCAAGAGCCATCCAACGGCTATGATTGTTGTTGGTAAAAAACCAACAACATTAATTTATATTAAATTAAATATGTGTTGAATTATTATCAACAAAATTTAATTAACATAAATTAATTTATCAAGAGATAATAAGTCAACAAATAAGAGGAGACAACAACCCCTCCTAAATCAAGGAGGAGTCACCTATGACTAAGTCATAGGTTACGCCACCTATGATTATAGGTGGTTTTGTCTCCTTTTATTTATATTATTATTTCTTAATTATTTTGCAATAATTATTATTGCAATAATATCCACCAAATTAATTCCAAATTAATTTGTGAATATTTCAATCATGCCATTGAAAAATATGTGAATCATATTCACATCCCAAACTAATTTGTAAATTACATTTCCAATTAATTAACTAATGTGGATCAAATCCACATTAATAATTAACAAATGTTATTTACAATATTTCTCTCTTGATATATTATAAATCTCATTTATAACATACGCAGATATGCTGGATATCACTATCCACGATCTGCTTATCCTTGATAATTAAATCCCATTTAATTATCTTGGACAATCATTCTCTTAACATGAATCTTAATCATATTGTTCCTGATAATTAAATCTCATTTAATCATCAATACCTTCTTGCTTGGATACTAAATTCATCGCAGGAATTATTCTTGAACTCCTTCAAGAATAATGTGCCTTCTCCGCAGATACTTTGAGATAAGGACAGGGCGATTGTATTGTTCCACGTATAGTGACTTGGATGTTGAGATCTCATCTCAAATCCAGATCTAATAGACCTCTCATAGATGCTTGATTAAATCAAGACCGTATACTTAATCTTCTCATTGCATCTGAATCACATTCAGATCAATGTCCAACATTTGGACTAAGATCAAGTTACTTCTCTACTGAGAGGAGTCACTAAAATCCAGACATGTTTCATCACTCCCTCGGACTGGAAGCGTCATGGTTATACAATCGTTTATGATCACATCACCCTCAGGGATTCCCAATACCTGCACATCCTGCATACTGGAAGACCAATGATCAACATGAAGATGAAGATCTATTTTATACTGTCTTCTTCGGGGTTTGATCACCAAGTTTCTCAATCTTGGTCATTGGGATTTGGTATCGATCATATGCTTTCCCAAAGCATATATCATACCTTCAAATTCTTGTCATGCTTCCAAAGCACGACGACCATGCATGGAATTTGATAGGTCCCAATACCTCATGAGTGAGCTCATGTCTTCCGGTTCATAAGTGAACCTGTATGATCCCTTTGAGAGATCGTATTACTCATATGCCTATATATGCACACCAGCTCGCCGGTGTATAGACCTTGATTAGGTCAACCTAATGGTCTGCCAAATGTACACACTCAGACAAACACATATGTCTCTAGTTAGAGGATGTGTGCCTATGCTGTGACAGTGTTCAACATAGGACTTAGGTTATCTCGATCTCGCTAAGTCAACCCATTGACTTAACTAATCTGACACCTCCGAATCACTATTCCCATGCAGAGGACCTGCATCGAGAGGTCGGTCAGATATCAGCCTGAAAGGATTGGTCACAACTTTTGGACTCGGTCTTTTGGGCCTATAGGACTTCCTTCAAGACACCTTTGGGCACATCTCCCTTTCGACTCATTTATGGCAAGCCATGCCACTGACCAGTGGAGATCAAGCACAAGTCACTTTGGGCAGTCACTGAGCTACTATTGGATACCAAGAGTGTAGAAGATCAAAGGAAAGCAGAATTGGCAGCAATGAAGGAGTTGAGAGACAAAATCTTCTCAAGTATCCTACACTACAAGGTTAGAGAGAAGATATGGCATGATTCTCACACCAGCCATAAACAGTTTGAGACGAACCAGAGAGTATGGCTATTTGATGCTAGGTTGAGATTATTTCCAAGGAAATTACAGAGTAAATGGAAGGGACAATACTTGGTCAGAAAGTGCACGACAACGGAAGCATTGATATATTTGAGTTGTCATCTGATTCCACCTTTCAAGTTAACGGTCAATGCCTGGAGCCATGTCTTGATCATGATCCGCTGATCGTTGATGTTGCCCCTATTAATTTTGTATGAGATGTGATCTTTAACTCACATCATTTGCGTCTCATACCTGATTTTCACTTCCACTCTATAGATGTATAGATCCATTATGTCTATATCAGTCATTCTTTTTGTTCAACACCCCATTCTCATCTTATGATTATGCTGTACTTAGGGTTCACTTTTCCCTAAGTATAGGGGGTGTCGAATATATGATTGACCATTTGACTCTATTACCTCTGTTCTACTACCTATACTTGGGATATTTTACCCTAAGTATAGGGGAGGTAATATATGCACATCCTACTCCTCAGTTTTCCCTTGTGTGTACATTCTTCTATACTTAAGATTAGTTGATCCTAAGTATAGGGGGATCACCGACCACTATTCATTTGATTCTTTTATTCTTTCATTTGTTATTGTAGTATAGCATTCTTTTCACTCCCTCATACTCAACACGAGTTATGTCTTCTTTCATCGCTCTTTGATCACTCTAAGGACATCATTCGAGCAAAGTATTGGGGGGTGTCGTATATATTGTATATATACTTTAGCCATAACTCATTTTAAACTATTTTATGTATCAAAATTATGTATATAGTACAAAAGTTTTGAAAACTGTGTGAAAAAAGTTTACAAAAATAGTTTGTAAAACCATATTTGTAAACTATTTTGCAAAACTATTTTGCCAAATAAAGGAATAAGTAAGGTGTATAACAACTATTTGTACATATATGTACATTAAAAACCAGAATCTACCCCTAAAATCTTTGTGTGTTAGTATTATGTAAATAAAATTAATATTGTGCATAAACCCTTTTGTATATGTCTTTGTAAAAATCTTTCCTTATTTTTCAAAATACCTAAAAAAATGAAAATCAAAATTTCCATAAAAATTTGCATATTTTCGAAAATTCCCTACAAAAAGAATTTTGTACATACTTGCATTCTTCATAATATTGGTTGACATTTAAACTAGTTCGAAATTAAATTGAAAAATGGAGCTTGGTTAAGACCTTAATCTACTTAACTTCAAAGGAATCTTATAGGATATGGGGTTAAGACTTTTCAAGTCAATAGTGACTCAATTCTTTGAGTCCACTAGGCTATGTTCACATGTTATCTTAATGAGACTAAGTAGAACACTTAACAATGCATGCATGACTCTTAGAGACAATGGCTTGACTTGGACACACACCTTACACATAGCTCAACATAAATGAGGTGCTGAGGAGGCAGAATCCTTTGGCTTGGAGTAGAATACAAGGGTAGTATAACTAGCTGGAACCTCTCATCCTCCTCTAGGGAGGGATGCACGCCTTAACCTGGTCTAGTGGCATTGAGGTGTAAAGATAGGAGACTGTGGGTTGCAATAATGTTTCAAAAGAGGGATAGTCTACTGGCTCAAGAAGAAAAACTCCTTATGTATATGTTGCATCATGTAGATATGTTGTCCATATGCACATAAAAATGTGCGAAATTATGAAAAACTGCAAAAAAGGGGACATGCCTGATTGAAAATAAAATGCTTGCCGGAGTGTATATACTGAATACACAAAGCTATGGATCCCACCGTCTCATCTCATGGAAGCTTGCAGCTGGAGACTTAGCTACACTGATTAAGCTCCAAGGGATACATGGCTACACTGGTCACATTCCATTCTATTCTTTCCCCCTCTTCTTGAGTTGGTTGTACTTGAACTTAGAAGGGAATACCATGCTCCTCGAGGAAAGAGTCGCTAGACTGGGGGATTAGAGTTACCTTGTTGAGGGAGGCTGCTTCTTTTCCATTTCTGAGATGGGGAGCTACATATCACTTACAACAGTACAAGGAAAGACTCATAGTCATTTGAGTTTGCGTATGTAAATTTGTTCTGACCTGGTTATTAAGGAGTCCTGACTATAGAACTGTGGAACTTGGAGGCTGTTGAGTCTTAAACCTATTTCCCAATAAGGTTCCACCAAATTAACAATCCAAAGGTCTGACTGAGCTCCCTACTCAAATTTAATGAACATAAGTTTAATATCAACTTTGATTCTTTTTCTTTTCTTCTTATTTTCACTTCTTTTTCAAAAAAGTGTTTACTAATGGACTAGCAAAGGTAAAGTATAGGGGGATGAAGAATCTACGATTCTCATTCTTTCTTCTTTTAGTTTAGCTTTATCTTTTAGCAAAACTACCTATAAATATATATAAATACAATAATTTGTTGTTGTGTATGTCTTTGCTAATAGTACATAATTAACACATATTTTCCAAAAATAAAATAATAAAGAGAAAAAAAAGAAAGATGTATTTAGAATAAATACAAATTGGCCTAAATCCTGAGAGAAGCTTAAATCTTGACCTGATCGGCAAAAAATAAATAAAGAAAAATAAGGTACATTGTATATTGTACATAACATCTAGACCTGTACAAAGAAATATTTATATTACATGATGTGAACATGATATTATCTTTGAATATTTGTATACAACTCTAAAAAGAAAAATAAAAAAATAAAATAAAAAAGGAGACACAAAATAAAATAATAAAAACAAAATCCACAAATTCATTGTACAAAGGTTACATGTACATATATACAACACCTATTTGTTTAACACCTTTAGTTAATTTATAAAAATCAAATAAAAATTATTTTATATCCCTCAAATCGTAAATAAAATATAAATAAAATTTATTTTTATAAAAATAATAAAAATAAAAATACATGTATATAATACATAGGTCTATTATACCTATACATAATACTATATACTGTATATATCACAATAAGTTAATTTATAAAAATAATAAAAATCACCAAAAAGTAACTTACAAAATAATAAACATTTTTCATTTTATTCACTTTTTATTTTAAATCATCTACTATTATACTTAATATTCTTTTATTTTGTAAATCCAAATTTCTGATTGGTCCAAGAGGATTGTTGACTGTGTCAACCCTTCCTCCCAACTGACCCGACCTGATATCACCATCGCCGGACCTGGTTTCTCCCTATTTTCAAAATCGAACCTAGCACCCATTCACCTTGATTTCACTGCCCGACTACGCTCCTAGGATCCATGATCCTTGCGGATCCCTAGGCATAGCCGGATCACCTTAGGGTTTCACGCTTCCCTTCGATCTTTCTAGACCCTTGGACATTCCCATATATTCTCTCTTCCACCTCTCGAGCATGGCATCTCATTTCTCGTGCCACCACAGACCCCTAGATATCTTCAGGAGAGTGACAACTCCTCGGAAGCCCTTCAGAGCCTTGTTTGGTGGTCCGATTGAGCGAAGCTCATCGCATGGCCGGAGAGCCATCGCGAGAAGCCTACTTCGCCTTCCATAACTTGGTTAAGGCCATAACCTCGCCGCCCACATCGCCTGAAGCTTATGATCTTGCCAGCTTCTTCAGGTTACACTTATCTTCCCCTTATTGTTCATTTCACTTCTATCTTTTCATTTCCACCACTGCCAGTTCACCTGCTCCAACCACCAGGTCTGGAGCTTCGTCACTCACCTTCCCCTGTACCGATTGACACACCACGTCGCCTTCACTCTTCCCTTGCGATATGACCCCCTTAGTCTCGCTCATTGGAGCGAGATTAAGGACTGACTTCCTTCCCCCATGCACGCCGGAAGTTGAAGCTCACCCACCATTGCTTCCTTGGTTTATCTCGCAAAATAACCTCGACCGAAGCTTGGTCTTCGAGCATGGAGTCTACCTGCAGGTCTACACACATGTGGAGCATCATTTGGACCCCTCACAGCTCAGGCAGAGCAACTCTAGGAGGGGAACCATATCCCCGACCATCCGACCGTCACTTCCTCCATTGGAGTTGTTCATTCGACGCGGAACTTTCCCACGAAGGTGTTGAACTCATTCACAGGTTGATCAACCTCCAGATTTACCGTAGATCCTTGATCGAACCTCGCCAGAGCCGTGCTCTTCAAACACCCTCCAGAACTGTCAAATGACTCCCATTGCCTAGTTCTGATCACAGCCGTTCCTTCACACCGAAAGGATAACGATCTGATCCATTGCTTGTCAGATCTGGGCCACACATCCTAGGCATTCCTCCAGATATTAGATCCTTTTCATAAGAAGATCAGAGTCGTACGTAACTCTACGCTCCGAGCCGTCAAATATGCCAGAAGCCACGTGTCACCCGTGCCTGCTTGCGTAAACTTCATCTTTTACCCTGTCTTTTATGTCATTCACATTCAGTCCAATAAATAGCTAAGAACAATTGTAGCTTAGACATTCTATTTTATTTATTTGCATTTTAGTCCAGTTGAGTCGAGTCCACGTGCATCCCACGTGTTTCTTGGGTTATTTATAGTATTTTTCTTGAACCTTTTACCTGTTATGGAATGAATGTTAAGTTTTCCATATTTACATCTATGCCCTATTTGCCTGACTCACGTGCTGTGCATGCTTGACCTGGAAAATTGCATAGTCACCCCTCAAGTTTTACTACGTGTTATGATTAGGCCCCTAGAGCTGAAAATATTTGCAACTAGGTCCTTGTGAACCATTTTTGACTACTTGTATTTTATTGGATGCAATAAATAGCAAATTAGCTCTAAAAATTCTACAAAAATACCCATTAGCTCTTGCTTGCTTGTTTGCATGGTAATTTTGGTTTGCCAAATTGAGTTTATTTTATATTATTAAAAATTCAAAAACCCATAAAAAGTATCCTATTTATTTTTGAAAAATTATAAAAATTCAAAAAATCATCTAAAAATGCTATAAAAATTAGGCTAGTTGTCTTTTGTTGTCTTTTATCTCAATATCAATTTTATTTGATAATTCCATATAAAACCCATAAAATTACAAAACACTCAAAAACTTCTAAAAATTATATAAAGTTATAGGAGAAAAATCAAAAATACTGATTTCTATCTCTGTTTGTAGATATTTACTTATATTTTATCATAAAATTCACTTTTAGGAGTTTTAGGCCCTTTAATTGTTTTTAATTTGCAAATTACTCCTGATTGTGCATTGTTTACCATTTTTGTCGCTGCTTGATTTTTAGAAAATCCAAAAGACAATTCAAAATTATAAAAATACAAAAAATAATATAAAACATACAAAACCCAAAAATATTTTTATTGTAATTTTTTGAGTATGTTTGACCTTTTATAAAAATACAAAAAGAGTGTGCTTGAGTCTTTTTATTCCTTGTGCTTATTGCCTTTATTTTGAATATAAAAAATTTACAAAACTTAAAAACCACTAAAAATATTTGTATTCCCGAAAGCTGACTACTAAATTTTTAAATTATACTCCTTGTATTCGATCCTGGTCGCTATATGAGGTAATAAAATAGCAAAGCCGCTTGCATTGATTGCCTTATCATAGAGTGGTTTGATTTTCTTGTTGACCGATTTGATTGATTGAGGATAATGGCACTTGATTTATTTATTCCACCTTAGTCGATTGCGAAACCATGCCATCACATCCTATGTCTGAGGGTTCTTATACTTCACAGATGAGAGCACATACACTATGCAGTTTGTCTCAAAAACAAGTTCCAAATTACATATTCTATCTGAATAATTTGGACCAGTCAACTGATTGACCTTAAGTAGCTTGTTCAGTGGGTTAAGAGATTTCATCTGAAATGAAAAGAATACACTTTAATAAATATTGATTAAGGAATATAATTAAATTAGATTATTTTAAATATAGATGTTATTGTATTGTTTGTACTTTGAAAGTATTCTTCCCCTTCGAATCTCTCAAAGCATGAGGCAGGCTAACCCAACGGCCTCACTATGAGATCTGAGTCTCATTTCCACTTTCATTGCACCCCAACAATATGAGAAAATGCAACTACAATGAAAAGAAAGAGAAATCTTTCTGCGTTAGAAGTCCAACTTGTATTCTCAGTTCAGTCTTCAACACCCACACCCGTACATATATGGAGTTAGCATGTTGTCGAGTAAACCAACCATCAATACATGAATACAATTTACACTATGTGCAATTCAATGACGCCTCAATAATATGAGGAACAATATTGGGGTTACTACGCATACATCCCATATCTTTCGAGAAACGAATAATCCGATCCATGTGAATTTGTATTCCGTAGTCATGACTACGCACGAGCGTCGTCCAAAAATACAACCCATGGCAAAAAAGTTCTTTGCAATGATGGAAGACCATGGATGTTATCATATGAATTAGTCCATATTTTGTATAATTAATGATTAATCATTTCAAATCATATTCTCATGATTAATGTTAATAAGGGATAAAGTTAGGATACTCGATTTTTTTAGTTTTAATCCAATTGAAATGATGGATATCAATCAAACAAGCCATTCAAACTTTATGCACTTGATGTCATTACATAGTATATACCCACACATAGTACAATTCATTAATCCAAATTTAGTTTGTTAAAGCACGCCATGAATTCTCATTCTATCATTGCCTAAACGAATCCAACCAGGTCATGCGGACTTATGCTAACAGGGAGCGCTTCCACTGCAAATGTTATGTAGGGTACCAATTAAGTAACTCATTATCATATATAGGTATAGACACCTTTGTTAGCCATGTGAGCCCGAGGCGAACCATTCTTACAATAAGTGTTATTGTAATAATTATGTTTTATCAATAAAAGTTATTGATTGTTCACTCCCTTTCTGAAATTAAGTGAATGAATGCACTATAAGGTCCCTCTGTACGATTAGGGTTATGTACCATGGCCTTCTTAATAATATAGCTGTTGATTCATTAAATGAATCATAGAGGCTGGTGTTTGGATGAATATCTAATGGGTTAGATAGAGAAAATAGTCTGTATCTCCCTATTCGAAACTTCCGCAAGACCATTAGTTTGTGGATGATATGGAGTGGCAACTCTATGGTCAATGATGTACTAGTTAGCAAAGGCCCTTACCATGTCGTTGATAAAATGAGTCCCCTGTCAGAAATCAAGACTCTAGGTACCCCGAACTGTGAAATGATATTCTTCCTCCAAAATTTGCAAACAGACTTTGCATCTATGGATCGAGCGGGAATGGCCTCAACCCAATGACTAACATAATCCACAACAAGCAGAATGTACCCAAACCCTTGACTCTTAGGGAATGAACCCATGAAATCAATGCCCCATGCATCAGAAACCTCACAGAAGTGAATGGGTTGCATCGGCATCATATCTCTCTATCTACAAGTACCCATCCTCTGACAATTAGTGCACTTCTTCACAAATTCATCTGAACCTTGAAGAGGGTAGGCCACCAAAGGTCGGATTGGAGAACTTTCTGTGTTATCCGTCTCCCAGAGTGATGTCCTCCTGCCTCAAGCTTGTGGCTGTAGGTGAGGATGTTATGGTGCTCATCCTGAAGAATACACCAACACCAGACACTATCCCCCTTCATGGTAAAGGGTGGGATCCTCCCAATGGTACGACTTGACCTTTGCAAGGATGGTCTCAAGTCGCTGTCTGGGCCAACCTTGTAGAACTTTCTTGGGGACAAGATAGTTCACAATATCAGCGTACCATGGAAGCAAGGTGATAGCAAGAGTCACCTCGTCTGGTAAAGTCTCTGTGATAGGCATCGTCTTCTCTGAATCCTCAAGATTCTCTAATCGGGAGAGGTGATATGCCACCACATTCTTAACTCCAGGTTTATCCTTAATATCTATGTCAAACTCCTGGAGTAGAAGGATCCATCTGATCAATCTAGCTTTGACATCCTTATTTGCCATGAGGTATCATATGGCGGTGTGATCTGTGTAAATCGTCACTCTAGATCCAAGATTGTAAGATCAAAACTTATCCAAAGCAAAGAATACGGCTAGCATCTCCTTCTCAGTCATGGTATGTTCCGCTGAGCGGCATCCAAATGACAGCAAGCATAGTGAATAGAAAAAGGTAATCCATCCCTCCTTTGTCTAAGCACAGCTCCTATGGCAAAATTAGAAGTGTCTGTCATGATCTCAAATGGGAGAGATCAATCGGGTAGTTGAAGGATAGGAGCCTGTACAACTAATCCCTTGAGAGTCTCAAATGATGCAAGACACTTATCATCTACAAAGAACTCAGTGACTTTTTTCAGCAGATCAGTAAGTGGTCGGGCAATCCAACTGAAGACATGTATAAACCGTAGGTAGAAACCGACATGCCCCAGAAAAGACCGCAACTGGCATAAATTGGACAGTGGATTGAGTTTCTTGATGATGTCCACCTTGGCTGGATCGACCTCCATGTCCCTGTTGGAGATGATGTGGTCAAGGACCGTCCCTTGAGTCATCATGAAATGACTCTTCTCCCAAGATAGAACACGGTTGACCTTGATGCAACGCTAAAGTACTCGGTCTAAGCAGTCAAGATAAGCATCAAACCCATCACCATAGATCGAAAAGTTATCCATGAATACTTCTAAACTTCGCCCACCATATCCAAGAAGATGGAAAGGATGCACCTTTGGAATGTATCATGGGCATTACATAAACCAAAGGGCATCTGTATGAAAGCATACTTCTGAATGGATAGGTGAACGTCGTTTTCTCCTAGTCTTTGGGAGCTATGGCCACCTGATTGTACCCCGAGTACCCATCAAGAAAGCAGTAATGACTCTTCCCAGCCAGCCTCTCTATAATTTGATCAATAAATGCAGCGGAAAATGATCCTTCTTGGTGGCCTGATTCAATCGTTTGTAGTCCACACAGATCCTCCAAGAAGTGGGTACTCGATTATCTATCTCCTCTCCAGACTCACTCACAACTGTGGTGATACCCATCTTCTTGGGTACCACATGCAACAGACTAACCCATTTGGAGTCGGATATGGGGTCGATAAAATCAGCGCTCCACCACTTAGATATTTCTTTCATGACTACATCTCAAGATTCGGGTTTAGCCTTCACTAGAACTCACGCGATGGCTTGGCTTCCTCTTCAAGATAGATGTGGTGGGAGCACAGTGATGGACTTATCCCCTGGAGATCAGCTACTCTCCATCTAATTTCCTTGTAGTTTCTTTCAAGAACCTCCATCAAAAGAGATTCTTGGTGTTCAGTCAAATCTGCTGAGATAATGACTGGAAACATATCTGGCTCACCCGCAAGGAATCTATACTTCATGCTCTGCGGCAAGGTCTTCAACTCAGGACAAGTGGGAGCTGGCAAATCTGGCTTCTGAAAAGTTTGCGTGAAGGCTACCAAATCTACATGTGAGAGCTCTCGCTGAATCTACAAATCTGACAAAGATGGCCATGTTGGTGTATCTGTCAACTGTACTGGCTCGCTCTCCATCCTAGCTAGTGGCTCCGTGGACATCAGACATGGTAAATAATCATCGAAATCCTGCCAATCAAAATCAATGTCTAAGCCTGGGGGATCTGAGTCTGAATCATATGAAATCTAATCTACCTCGATATCCTGATCGTAATCATCAGCCTCTAAGGTGTCATGTGCCATGAGTGTACTCTCTGAACTCTCATTAGCTGTAATATGTAACTCTGCAGTGTCTGTAGGTGTGACAAGAGCTCGTGATGTTGGATCTGCTCAAACTGCTTCATCATCTGTAATCACAAAATCACACTCCTGGTGGATGTCTAGCTTTGCATCTGTCATCTGCTCTGAGTCGGCCGTCTTCTCTGAGCAAGCTGAATCTCTGGCTCTAGTCTCCTCAATCATCTCTATTTGTACACTTTCATCCTTGATGCGAAAGTATGCATTCCCGCTATCATGATCGGACAATGCCTTGGATGTGGCTAAGAAAGGTCGTCCTAAGATGATGGGGGTATCAGTCACAGATTCAGGAATCTCCATGTCTAGTACAACAAATCCACGGGGAATTTCATGCCCTAAATTGTGACGATAACATCCTTTAGTAACCTCTTCGGCCTCTTAATAGATCTATCAGCAAACTGAAAGATTGTCTTGCTCTATTTAAGAGGGCCAAACTCGAATCAGTAGAGTAAGGCAGTCGGGAGGAGGTTAATCGAAGAGCCGTTGTCTAACAAAGTACAATCGAATTGCTGCTCATGGATATGGCATCTAACATAGGGAGCTCCTTCATCGGGTCTCTTGGCTGGCAATCGGTTCTGGATAGCAAAGCATTTGGCATGGGTGAGTACATGGATCTATGCATTATGGTTCCTCTTCTTCCTACAGATGGTGGCCTTCTCTCTCAAGTTCTTCTGGAATAGAGGCGTGTGCTAGAGTGCCTCCTAAAGAGTCGGCTAGATCTGAAATATGTCTATCATCTGCTCGTGGAACTCTAACTGGTGCCTTTTTATTTTCTGTTTTTGGTCCCTTTCTTAAGAGGGGTACTGGAGGGAAGGGGATAGGAGAACCCTCTCCAGAGAGATGAGGGTCAGGAGTAGGTTCCTGTGCATTCAATAGGCTAGAATACATGCAAAGATCATCAGGTACAATAGATGGATGCACAAGAGATACAGAAACCTTTCCTTTATTCATATTTTTTATTTTTGATGTTTTTCCATTTTTTGTATATTTTCATAAGACTCCTCAGGTACAAGTTGAGTCGCATCAGTACCACCGATAATATCTAAACTTGTGGCATCAGTACTGCGCTCTAGCCTTGCAGCCAGTAACTTGGTGGCATTAGTACCACCATCTGCAATTGGAAATACGACGGTCTTAGCACCATCGCTTGGATCAACATCCTTGGTGGCTTCAGTACCACCGTCATCATCATCATAGTGAGCAGCATCAGTACCGCACCCGACCTCGTCTGGCACTCCAAAATCTGCATCAAGATGTCGCCTAGATGAGTCACCGCCGGTTGGCTTCCTACCACTCCTAAGTGTCACAAAATCAACATCAAATATAGAAGAGAAGTGACATCCATAATATCACTAGGAGTGGTGGTTTCTGTAAACTGTACATGCTCAAACTTCCTCTTCAGATTATTGGGGTTGGGTTCAATCTGAGCAGGTATGGAGGCCTTGTCCTTTATTATCCCCCTCATCTCCTATCGGAACTCGTCCATTTCTCGCTGGAAGGAGACTTGCTGATCAGAGAGCAAGCAGGAGAGATCATCAAGGGTTGGGTTCTCATAAACTGGTGCACGAGAACCGGATAGGTTGCCTTGCTAGAAATGAGGCTGAGACTGCTACTGGTAGTGAGGAGGAGGCTGGGAGTACTACTGACGAAACTCCTGGGTTGTTGTTGGTATTGGGAGTACCAGATCCCATTGACTTCTATCAACGGCTCCTGATTCTCGTGGAGTGGTGGGGGAAGGGATGCCAAGGGCTGATCCAACTGGTATACCACCATCTGAGTGTCTGAAGATGGTGGTGGCTGCTGGTACTGCTAGAGCTACTGGACCGGCTCTGCTTGGATGTGGTGAACCTGATGATGCAAGGCAGAGGACTGGGAAGAGTTGCTCCCTGGATCAGTCTGTAACTTGAGACAGGACTGAGAAGCCGTCTGTGCATCTTGGAGATACATGATCTGGGTCTTTAGGTCACTCAAGTTTTGGGCCAGGTCATCAATTTTTTTGAACTTATCCAGCTTCTTCTCAATGATTTCTATCCGGTCCAACTTCTGGCTAATGATGCCCATATTGGCAGTCGAATACTCGACGAGTGTTGCTGCCAAAGAAGATGTGGAAGGATCGGCATCGAAGCGTGCAATCCTATAGTATGAAACTGCCCGTGGGAGAGGCATCCCCTGAGTGTAGACGCGGTTCTGGGACATCACTATGTAGTTATATGCCATCTCCTCATAGATGGCCTAGACCTAGTCTTCTTCCTTGGTGAAGTAGGAACCTCCGTATAAGGCGTTCACAAGCCCCTACAGCTCAGGTGTCATCCCACAAAAAAACTCTGGACGAGGTTGGGCTTGCTAATCTCGTGGTGGGGACACATGTCTATGAACTCTCTGAAACAATCCCATGCTTCATGGAACTGTTTATTTGGGATCATAGTGAAGTTGCTAATCGTGGCTCTTGCTGCACTGGTCCAACCGAGTGGATAGTACTTGTTCAAGTACTCGGTCCGTAGCTGCTCCCAAGTAGTGACGATCATCCCTAGGTACTTCAGCAAGTAGGATGCTCTGTCTACCAAGGAAATGGGGAAGGAAATTATCTTGATGATATCTTCGTCCACAAATCTGTCATGGACGGTGCTGCAGATCATGTCGAACTTCTGTGGATGGAGATCGGGCTCCTCGGTGGCTAGCCCATGGAACTTGGGCAGTAACTAAATAGTTTGGGGGAGAAGCTCAAAATCTCCAAGGATCTCGGGCAGTTGGATCCATCTGTGGGTGAGAGTCTCACTAGGATTATGCAATTGTCTCATCGTGTAGGCTGGTCTGCCTGGTTCCTGCGGCTCATCCTGATGTCCATCTATGTCCTTGGCTCTAGGTATCTCTCCATCGGCTGCTAGTCTTTGTGGCTCCTCTCGTCCATCTCTCATCTGTGTAAACTCTCTCCTCACCTCTGCCATGAACACTCCCTCGTCCTGAATCTATCGTTGCATGGTCTCCAAGGAAGCTAGCAATGTGTTGTTGATGGCGGCCTGATTTAGTACATACGATGAGGTCTGCAGCTGATCATCAGTTATGTTCTCGTTGCTGGAAATCTCTCTGATCTCTGCAAAGGCAAAAGACCGTAGCTCAGGTGTTGTCAAGTGAACAAAAAGGTGTATCTCAAGGGTAGAAGAACAATGCTCAAGGGGGAACAGGGTGGAGGCGAATTCAGGTTTAGAGAGAGGGTCTGAGCTCTCTAAAGCTGTCCTAGATGAACGAGGAGGAGTGCTGGAAAGTGGTGCTACTAAAGGCGGCCTAAGAGACCTGATTCCCATTATTTTGATGTGGGGATTTATGAAGAGTGGATATGGGACGCAAGCAAGATAAGAAATCAAACCCTTGTTTCACCTACGCAACGTAATGTGATGATCGTAAAGGCTCGGTTGTTTATCTTGTCAATTTTATTAGATGAACATGCAATCTATCAAAGCGATTAAGCGAGCTATTAGGAGAATGATTCTCCCAAGAGACTGTCCCAAGTTCTTACGACTAATTATTTCCAGCCAGTATGGAATGCGGACCGTTTATTGGCTACCCGATCTTACCTAATCTGCTGAGGATGTCCGGATCGATTACCGGCTACACGGTGAAATCCTCACTGGAGAATAGCTAATCATCAAAATCGGTAGTCTGAAAGAGAGTTCAAGCGTGTCTCTATCCTAGTGTGTGGGCCTCTCTCTCTCTCTCTCTCTCTCTCTCTCTCTCTACAGGTAAATCAGACAATGAGGGGTTACTCTCCCTAAAACAAAGATTTTCAGTGAAGTGTGGTTTCAGGTCAAGTTTTCTTTAGCAGTCCCAGATTTTATTGGTTATCACTTTTTTAGGTATTTTTCTTAATAATGCAACATCTAATGAATTTTCCTATTTCCATTTTATTTATGTCCAAGAAAACTAGGGGAGGAAGATGGAAAAGCCGATGCACGATCAAACACTGTGATGCATGCAGAGATAGACATGTGTACCTTGCTCTAGCACTCTACATGCAGGGTGATCCACGCATAAATTAAAAGACAGAAATAAAATTAATTTATATGATGCATGAGGAAATCGTCCCTAAGATGAGCAACTTCTATTAGCGGGAAGAGCTGGTAGTCAACTAATAAGAGAAGAGACCTGAGTCCGGTCTTAGATGCCGATCGGTGCCCACTACAATGGGTCTTACCAGCGTTGTATACAGCCTCTCTCGACGCATGGTCTCTTAACTAATTAAATTGACTTTTTTTTATTTAACTAAGTCTAAATATGATCTATAGGAGTAGATATTCTATTAGGGTGTTTGGACCTTAGCTAATTACCGAGCTTAAGCAAATAAAAATCTGAAACCTAGGGGCCAAATCCTCGAGAATCAGATAGAAAATAAAGGTGAAAAATCAACAAAAAATGCAGTGAGGTCCCTCGAGTGCACTTGCACTCGGCGAAATAGACCTCGAATAAATGTCTCACAAGAGTCCAAAAGTTCTAAGTTATTACAAAAATTATTTTTTAAAATAAATATCTCTATCTAGAATAACTAATCCTGTGGTCCTCTACTCCTCCTCCTGTGATGGTCCCTCCCAAAGAAAACCGAATCATCCTCCAAGTGGTTCCTTTCACAAAAATCAAAATAGAAGAATTTCAAAAAAAAACAGTTACAATAAATAGAGACAAAAATAGATGAAAAATGAAATCAAACTACTAAGTTGTGCTCTATGGCAACGACGCCATTCTGATGACATGGTTTCACGATCGACTAAGGCAAAATAAATAAATCAAGTGTCGTTATCCTCAATCAATCAAATCGGTCAATAAGAAAATCAAACCACTCTAAGATAAGGCAATTAATGTAAACTTCCTCGCTATTTTATTTATCTGGTATAGTGAACAGGTCAAACACAAGGAACACGATTTTATTTATCTGGTACTTCAACTATTTTTGGGATTTTCTAAAAATCAAACAGTGAAAAAAATGGTAAACAGTGCACAGTTAGGAGTAATTTGCAAATTAAAAATGCTTAAAATGACCAAACTCCTGTGAATGAATTTTGTGATAAAATATAAAGAAATATCTACAAATAGAGACTGAAGTCAATATTTTTAAATTTTTCTATAATTTTATATAATTTTTATAAGTTTTTTAGTGTTTTGTAATTTTTATGGTTTTTAAAGGAATTATCAAAGAAAATTGATACTAGAGATAAAAGACAACAAAAGATAACTACCCTGATTTTTATAGCATTTATAGATGATTTTTTGAATTTTTATAATTTTTCAAAAACAAATAGGACACTTTTTTATGTGTTTATGAATTTTTTATAATATAAAATAAACTTAATTTGGCAAACCAAAATTACCCCGCACATAACAAGTAAGCAAGAGCTTACAAGTATTTTTTTAGAATTTATTTATTGCATCCAATAAAGATAAGCAGTCAAAAATAGTTCACAAGGACCTAGTTACAAATATTTTCAGTTCTGGGGCCTAAGCATAGCACACAGTAAAACTTGACGTAATTTTTCCAGGTCAAAAGCACGTGAATCAGACAAACAGGGGCATAGATGCAAATATGAAAAACTTAACATTCATTCCATAACTGATAAAAGGTTCATGACAAATACTGCAAATAACCCAAGAAACACGTGGGGATGCACGTGGACTCGATTCAACTGGACTAAAATGAAAATAAATAAACTAGAAGGTCTAAACTGCAATTATTCTTAATTACATATTACATTTATTAGACTGAATAGAAATGACATAAAAGATAGGGTAAAAGATGAAGTTTACTCAGGTAGGCGTGAGTGACACGTGGCTTCTGGCAATATTTGACGGCTTGGAGCATAGAGCTGATGTATGGCTCTGATCTTTTTATAGAAAAGGATCTGACGTCTCCAGGAATGTCTGGGATGTGCGGCCCAGATCCGACAAGCAACGGATTAGATCATTATCCTTTTGGTGTGAAGGAACGGTTGTGATTGGAACTGGGCAACGAAAGTCATCCGACGGTTCTGGAGGGTGTTGGAAGAACACGTCTATTTTTAGGTTTGATCGATGATCTACGATGAATCTGGAGGCTGATCAACGCACGAACAAGTTCAACACCTTCGTGGGAAAGCTCTGCGTCGAGTGAACGACTCTGATGGAGGAAGTGACGGTCAGATGGTTGGGGCTATGGTTCCCCTCTTAGAGCTGCTCTGCCTGAGTTGTGAGGGGTCCAAATGATGCTCTACGTGTGTGTATACTTGCAAGTAGACTCCAAGCTTGAGTACCAAGCGACGGTCGAGGTTATTTTGTGAGATAAACCAAGGAAGCGACGGTGGGTGAGCTTCGACTTCCAGCGTGCATGGGTGTTGAGCGAGATAATCTTCGAGGATTGGTTATTAATGATATAAAGTTGTCGTTGCGATCCCCAGAATTCCCAGCTCAAACAAATAATTTGTTTCCTTCTCAAGCCACAAAATTAATTACAAGAATAATGAAGCGAGATAAATTTTTACTACTTATTTACCAGTATAGTTAACAGGATCAAACTCAGAGAGGATACAATTCCCGAGGGTTATTCAATTAATTGAAACAAATCAATTAAAAGAAAATGAAATTCTCAATGTACACTATGCTAGGTTTTTGTTTTGATGTTTGTCTTTATAATTTTTTAATTTTTTAATTTCTATTTTTTTCTTATTTTCAAATTTTTAATGATTTTAACTTTGCAAATTTTTAATTTTCATAAAAATGATTCCTTTTTTTAAAAACAAAAGATATATACACAAAAGAAATGAAACCTTATTTTTTAACTTTTTTAAAATATAACGAAAATGCTAAAAAATGTTTAAATAAAATATTTTTGTGTTTTATGAATTTTTTACTATTTTTGTATTTTTTTGAGATTTTTAGATTTTTTAGGATTTTTAAATTGAATAAAAATAGGAGAAATGCAAAAATGTAGTACACAGGATTATTTTGTAATTTAAAAATATAAAATACAATTAAAAATTGTGAAAATCATTTTTCCTATAAACTAAAGGAAATTATCTACACACAGGAGCTGAAATCACTATTTTTGGATTTTTCTACAATTTTCTACTATTTTTATAAAATATTTAATATCTTGCAAGTTTTTGGGTTTTATAAATAATTAATACGCGAAATTTGCAAAGAAATTAAAACACGCAAAAGAGAATTAATCTAATTTTTTTGTAATTTTTGAAGTAATATTTGAATTTTTGGGATTTTTCAAAGTTCAAAAAGGGGAAAATGACATGTTTTTTATTTTTTAATAATAATAATTGAAAATAAAATTCAATGAAATTTATATACAATGAAGAGGAACACATCAAGAATACATACAAATTTTTGAAGAATTTTAAGAGTAATAAAAACATTTATTTTGATAAGAAAAGATAAGAAATAAAAGTCTGAATAACAGGGGTTTATTTGTAAATACTTAAAATTTATGCATCAGATAATAACATGAAATAAAAAAATACTGAAAGCACAAATTACCCAAATGACCACGTGCAAAGCACGTAACTGTAGAGGGGTGGGAGCTTCTTTGCGGTTATTAAAAAACCTTGGGGTGTAATTGTAATTTACCCCAAAAAATGATATTTTTTGGGTCTTCTATCGTTATTCATTTCACGTCAAATCAAGAGGGGTGTCTAGGAGCTTCGCTCACCCTTGTCTTCCTTCTTTCCCAAGCCTCAAGCGACGGCTGTGCGACTTCAACGACGGCTATGGCGGTTCAAGGAGGTGCGCAGACTGGCGCGAGGGAGTCGGGAGTAGGCTGGCACAGCCGGCAAGGTGTTAAGGATGGTGGGGCTGGCCAGTGGTGTGTTGTGGTGCTGTAGCGGCAATGACGGGCGGCGACTGGCTATGGATGGCAGAGCTTGCGGGCGGCGGCTAGCGGTGGACCTCGCGAGGCGGTGAAAGGTGGTGGTCGCATGGGTGACGGAAGCCGCTATAGGCGGCTGCAGGTAGATAAGAAAGCTTGTGATGGACGGCGGACGCGGGTAGGAGGTCGCTTCTCCAGGAGGATGGCTAGAGATCAGCGGCCGAGCGGCGGAAGGCCGGTTGAAGAGTGTGGGCGCCGCTGGTGGGATGAGCGGCGATGCCTGCGCACTACCCTTTTTTCTTAATTTTTGTAAACAGAAATAGAGAAAAAATTTAAAAAAAACATAAATTGGTGAAATTAGTTTTTTATTTTTTTTAAATTTTTTTATTTGATCCTGTAAAACAAATATTCAAAGGAAAAAACTATATATTTTTTGTTCTTTTATTTTTTATTTATAAAAAAATTAGGATGTGAGCACGACGGCTAATCCTAAAATCAAAACGGAATATTTGAAGAGGTATTCGGTGAAAAATGAGGAAAGGATTCGTGTCTCCGACCACCGTACGCGGCCAGAGTTGGAAGATTTCGTGAGGTAGAATAAGAATGCGAATAGATCGAGATGTAAAGGTGAAAAATCGGATCATTTTCGGAACTAATCGTGATGTGTGATTCTAAGATCTAGAAAAAAATGACAACGAAATAAAATGCGAAAATTAAACTACGAATAAACTAGATTAAAAATAAGAGAAGAAAAACGGGGATCTCACCGTAGGAGCGGAAAAGACCGTGATCGCCTCGACGAAGGCCGAATCGTTGTCACCGGACGGCTCGGAGAGTAGGCACCCTTCTACAACAAGATAGCTCTCAGAGAATAGGCTCCTCTCACCAAAGATTGATCAAGTGAGATAAGGGAGGAGGAGCCAATTAAATAGAGGATTAATTGAATTTGAATTTGAATTTAAAAATTGAATGGAGATAAAGAGATAAGAAAGAATTTGAAATGAGATAAATATAAAAAAGAAATTAGTGTCAAAATTATTTACAAAAATTAATTTTTTTGTATTTTCTTCACTTTATTAAATTGAATAATAAATGTTACTTTTTTTCTTTTTTTATGGTGGTTATTTAAGAACATCAACTATATACATATATTATATACATAAGGTACATTATATACATAGTTTAATAAGGAAATTAGTTTTTTTATATATTTTAAATTTTATTTTAAATAATTAGTAAGAAATATTTACAAATATAATATGTACAAATAAATGGTAAAATTGAACAATCCACCCCAGAAAATAGACTTTTCAACCATAACTCTAAAAATTATAAAATCATGGCCATTTTAAAGATAATTTAATTTAGAATACAATGGAAGTGAGTTTGGTTCAATTTGAGTTCATATGGAGCCGGAATTGGTATTTTCATTGTCGCTTAATGGCTTTTTCTAGTTGTGGTTACTTTTATTATGTACATGATTTTATTTTGCAATTATTTTTATTATTTAAAGAACATTTTTATTTACAACTTTTGTTTTGAAAATTATTTAGTTTGAGGTCAATTTATGTACAAATAAAAAAGTGTAAGTATACAAATATACACAGCACATTTTTTGGATTTTCTGATTAAGGACCCCTATCTCCCCCTACTTTATTCCTGGTCGATCAGGTCAAAAGTCTTGACCTTCTCTCGGAGTTCGGGTCAGCTAGTATCTATTACATATATACAGTCTTCTTTTTTTCTTTTCTTTATTTTTCTTTCTTTCTTTATTGATTTATTTTAGGTTAAAATAGTAATAAGTGTACAATATTTACATACGGATGTAAGTTAGAAAGAATATAGAGTTAGTATTATATACATGTGTTTAATAGGGGATTTTAAGCTAAAATAAATGAATAAAGATGATGAAATGCAGATTCATCATCCCCCTATACTTTACCTTTGCTAGTCCCTTAGCAAACACTTATTTGAAAGAGAAAGTGAAACAAAAAGAAAAAGAATGGAAAAATAAAGAAATTAGGATAATATTGAGTATTAAACTTATCTTCATAAAATTGTAGTATGGAGCTCTGTCAGACCTTTGGATTATTAATGTGGCGGAACCTTAATAGGAAATGTATTTAAAACCTACCAGCCTCTAAGTTCCACAAGACTCCTATTCAGGTCTCCTCAACAGTCAGGTCAGAACAAGTCTACATACACAAATTCTTATGACTATGAATCTTTACTTGTATGGTGTAAGTGAAGTATATCTCCCCAGTTCAAAAGTAGCAAAGAAACAGCCTCCCTCAACAAGGTAACTCTAGTCCCTTGGTCTAGCAACTCTTTCCACGAGGAGCGGGGATATTCCCTTCTAAGTTCAAGTACAACCAGCTCAAGAAAAGGAGATGGAGAAAAAATGGACGGTAACCAATGTAGTTACCTATCCTTGGATGCAGGACCAGTGTAGCCAAGTCATCCAGTTGCAAGCTTACAAAGATTTGACTTTGAATCTCTTATTATTTTCTTTTTTTTCTTTATTTTCTTTATCCTTGTATATACACTACGGCAGGCATTTTACTTTTCAATCAGGCCTATCCACTTTTGGATATTCTACATTTTTTCTCTTCTTCTTCTTCTTTTTTTTGAAAATATATACAAGGTGTGGCATGTACATAAGGAGTTTTTCCTCTTGAGCTAGTAGACTATCCCTTTTTTAAAGCATTATTGCAGCCCCACAGTATCCTGTCTTTAGACCTCAATGCTACTAGATCAGGTTGAGATGCACAACCCTCCCTAGAGGAAGACAAGAGGTTCCGCCTAGAAGTACTACCCTCGTATGCTACTCCAAGCCAAAAGATTCTGCCTACTCACTACCTCCTCCATGAAGAGCTACGTATAGAGTGCTTGTCCAAGATAAGCCACAGTCTGAAAGAATCATGCATGTGTTGTTAAATATTCTACTTAGACTAATCAAGATGACATGTGAACATAGTCTTATGAACTCAGAATTAAGTCGCTAATACCTGAAAAGCCTTAACTCCATTATTTATGAGGTTCCTCTGAAATTAAGTGGATTAAGGTCCAACTAAGCTTCATTCTTCAATTTTATTCCAGACTTAGTTTAAATGTCAATACTATCCTGAAAAATGCACGTTTAAATGTCAATACTATCCTGAAAAATGCACATGCAAATGCAAAAAGAAAGCAAATTTTGTTTGAAATAATTTTCTAATTTTGAACTTTTTATGGGTTTTTGGAAAATAAAATAAAAAAATGATGCACATGTAAAGAGAGATTTTTTGAAATTTTAATTGGTTTTGAAGTTTTTAGGATTTTTTTAAAAGAAAAAGGGTATATACAAGGATTTTTTGTTTTTTTTGGGGGGGGGTCTGTTTTTGGTTTTTTGTGTGTTTGTTTGTTTTTTGTTTGTTTTTTTGTTTTTTTTATTTTATAGCTATTTTTTTAATAAAAAGTGATCAATGTCTATATACATCAACGTAGATTTTACGAATTTATATACATATCCCCAAAAATAATCATATTTAAAAGTACAAGTTATGTCTAAAGTATATATACAATATATACGACACCCCCTATACTTAGCTTGAACTATGTCCTCATATTGATCAGAGAGCGGCAAAGGAAGACATAACTCGTGCTAAGTATAGAAAAGTGAAAAGACTCATGTACTACAATGACTCAAATAGAAGATGAAAAGAATAGAAGTCGGTGATCCCCCCTATACTTAGGATCAAGTGATCCTAAGTATAGAAGACTGTACAAAAAGGGAAAACCAATGAAGAGAATGTACGGACTCAATGAAAAAACACAAAAAAAATAATGTGAACAACATCACTCCCCCCCCCCATACTTAGGGTAGAGTATTCCTAAGTATAGGCAACAACAGAAGTGATGAACAAGACGAATATGAACAACACAAATCATTCACCACCACCCCCCATACTTAGGATAAAGCACATCCTAAGTATAGCATATATACACACGGAAAAGAGGTGAATGATAAAAAGGAAGAATAAAGAATGAAACAAAAGTATATACAAAAGGGATGTATGTACAAAAGTCAAGAAGGTCGAAAGCGGGCCTTCTTGTGAGATGGCTGAGGAATGGATCTGACAAGGTGTAAGTTGGTATTGGGGTTATCATTAGACATAAATTGATCAGGATCAACTAAGAATGTATCCTCAGTAGTCTCAGAGTGTGCAGGCAAAAATCGGTCGGTGGAAGTAGTGTGGTCATGTCATGTCTGGAAAGTCTCGCAAATATCAAAGTAAGATGGCTCGAAATCATTATCAGAAAAAGTAGGATCAATTTCAGCCTGGCGAGCCTCTACTGGATCATCATCTTCATCAAAAGGCCCAAATTCCTTTATAAAAGCAATTCAAATCAACTTTGGCCTTATCAGTCTCGTCAAGGTGAATAGGAACGGACTCATCAGTGAAATTAGTCAAATCATGCCCATCTTGTCTAGTCTTAGAGTCTACCTTCCATTCTAGGATGTCTATTGTATAAATCCCACGGATGTCATCAATGCATCTCTGCATACCAGAAGGGGGAACTCCAAAGTCTATATTTTCCGAGTCTTCCTCCTTGAAGAGGAATTGGGCCCAGTATCATACAGTATACAACAAGAATCTCTGATAGTATCGTCAAGGTCAAAGTCCCTGGGTTTGGCTAACATGGGCATGCTCTCATGGGATGCAGGTCTCTGGTCAGTAATGGGTGTAGTGATCAACACATCGCTCCCTACATCAGAACGGAAGCGAATCTCTCCTGATCCATAATCAATAACGGCTCTCGTAGAGGTGAGGAAAGGTCATCCCAAGATGATTGGAGGGTACTCCATAGGGGTGGAGGCCTCCATGGGCAATACGATAAAATCAGAAGTGAACTTCATGCCCTGAATAAGAATGGCAGTGTTTTCTAAAATACCCTTCGGCCTCTTGATAGATCCATCAGCAAATTGAACTAGCATCCTGGTTTTCTTGAGAGGCCCAAGATGAAGAGATTGTACCATAGAGATGGGTATTATATTTATTGAAGCTCCACCATCAAGGAGAGTATTATCACAAGAATAGTCAGATATGCAGCAACTCACAAGAGGTGTGGCAGTGTTCCCTTTCTTAGAATGTGAACGGTGAGAGATGGCGTGGGTAGTGGCCAAAGTCAAGATGTGACGCTCAGATCTTCTCCTCTGCTTTCTCTTCTTATGTTGAGGAGCAGATAAAATGGGTCATGGCCTAGTGAAGTGAGGATTTGATGATCTCATTAAAGGTGGCCATCACTTTAAGTTCAGTCAATATTTTTTTGAATTTTTAGATCTCGTCCAGATTAGGGAGGAGATCGGAATCAGCATATACACGAGTATTACCAAGAGCAGTCTGTACAGCGTATCCTTAGGGTCAAGGGACATGTGGTGAATGACTGTGTAGGAAAATGGTTTGGCATGGGTTCCCTCTCCTCATAAAATGAATCAACAATGTGTCTCCCGAAATCTTTTAGGATTTTTAAAATTTTCTCAATTTTTTGTATTTTGGGCGATTGCAAGCTCTCATGATTATCCTCAAGTGAATCCATATCCTCAAATAGTGGAGCAATATTTCGGCTCTTATTTATGTTAAATAGATTGCTAATCCTCGAATTCATATGCTCCATCATCTGATTCAGGGTCTCAAGTGTGGACATCATGAAAGGTGACTCCAAAATCTCAGGATCGGATGAGTGGAATGAGGGTGGGTGAGAATCAAAGTCCAACTCCTGAAACAATGGGTTAGGTGGATATGCACAAAAATCAGGAGGAAAGTCTTCCTGGAAAAAGAAAGGTGGATCAGCTGGAGGGTACGAGGGATCCGTGAAGATCGGATTAAAATAACTCCAGTCAGCCATCTCTGAAACAAGAGAAAATTATCAGGAGAGCACGGTAGTCAAGTCAAAAGATGTGAAGAAAAAGGCTCAAATGCACAGAAGGATCTAGTATGCACACAAGTAATCAAACACAATACAAATCCCAGTTCACCAACTCAACGCAATGTGAAGATCGTGAAGGTTTGGTCAATTATCTTGTCATTTTTTAGAGTTTGGTGAGAATACAATCTATTAGAGCGGTTTAAGCAAGCTGTTAGGAACCCAATTATCCTAGGAGATTGTCCTAATCTCACAACTGGTTTTTCCCAACTAGTATGGGTGCGGACCGTTTACCTGCTACCCGATCTTCCCACTCTGCTAAGGAAATCCTGAACCAATTACCGACTACCCGGTGAAGTCCTCACTAGAGAACAACTAATTACAAGATAGTAGTCTGCGGGTCACTCTCTCTCTCCAGATAAATCAAACAAGGTGGGGGTTACTCTATCCAAAATAATGATTTTTCCTTACATTTATTTTAGGGTTGAGTTTTCTTTAGCAGACCTGAATTTTAGGCAGTTATCACTTGATTTGAATATTTTCAATGAATTGCCTACCGAGTGTTCAATTTCATTTTTAACTTATGTGAATGAAAACGAGGAAGGAGATCGGAAATGCCAATGTGCAATTTAAACACTATGATGCATGCACGGGTTAGAGATGTGTGCCTTGTTGCCAGCACTCTACATGTAGGGTGATCCACGCAGAATTTAAATACAAAAAATAAACTAACCTTAATGCAAATGCAAGTGAACCGTCCTAATCAATAGCGTCTATTAACGGGTAAGAACTAATTAAATTTGACTAAGTCTAATTACGCTTTATTCTATAGGTACAGAAATTCTTGTTTAGGGTGCTTGGACCTAATCAATTACATGGCTTAAGAAAATTAATTAAAGCAATCAATAGGTAGCTCACGAAATCCATGTGAAACAAAGAAAAATAAGGTGATGAAAACAAAACTGGTGAGGTCCCCCAAGTACACCAACACTTAACGAAACAGATCCCGCAACAAATGAATGTCCATTTACAAGAGTTCAAATGCTAGAAATAAATAAAACATAGTCCAATTTTTTATGCTTGGTCTCCTTCAGTTCTTCTTCTCCTCCTCTCACACTATCCTGCGGCTAGGTGAATAATCAAGCTGCCTCCGCGTCGTTTGGGTGCTTCGACTCTCCTAGGATCCCCTCCTTCACTCCACGGGCCCTCATAAGAAAAAGAGAAGAGAGAATGTATAAGAAACACAATTACAAAATATGAGTAGGAAAAAATAAAATAAAAACAGTGAATATGAACAATGGAGTTAATGTGGAGAACTATAAACAAATATGTACAACCAAGAATACCATGTTAAAAGAGAAACCTAACTACCCATGTCGTACCTCCCCAGCAACGGTGCCATTTTTTTAAGCGAGATAATATTTGAGGATTGGTTATTAATGATATAAAGTTGTCGTTGCGATCCTCAAAATTCCCGCCTCAAATAAACAATTTTTTTCTTCTCAAGCCACAACATTAATTACAAGAATAATGAAGCGAGAGAAATTTATGCTACTTATTTACATGTATAGCTAAAAGGATCGAACTTAGGAAGGCTACAATTCCCGATGATTATTCAATTAATTGAAAAAACTCAATTAAAAAAATAAAATTCTTAATGTATACTATGCTTGGTTTTTATTTTGATTTTTGTCTTTTTAATTTTTTTAGTTTTTTTATTTCTATTTTTTTTCTGATTTTCAAATTCTTAATGATTTTAACTTTGCAAATTTTTAATTTTCAAAAAATGATTTTTTAAAATAAAAGATATATAAACAAAAGAAATGAAACCTTCTTTTTTAATTTTTTTTAAAATATAACAAAAATGCTAAAAATATTTAAATAAAATATTTTTGTGTTTTTATGATTTTTTTACTATTTTTATATTTTTTAGATATTTTTAAATTTTTTAGGATTTTTAAATTGAATAAAAATAAGAGAAAATGCAAACGGTGAGCACACATGGTTATTTTGCAATTTAAAAATATAAAATGAAATTAAAAATTGTGAAAATTATTTTTATTATAAACTAAAGGAAACTATCTGCACAAGAACTGAAATCACTATTTTTAGATTTTCCTATAATTTTCTATGATTTTTATAAGATTTTTAGTACCTTGCAATTTTTTGGGTTTTATAAATAATTAATACGTGGAATTTTCATAGAAATTAAAACACGCCAAAAGAAATTAACTAAATTTTTGGAATTTTTGAAGCAATATTCGAATTTTCAGGATTTTTTAAAGTTCAAAAAGGGAAAAATTACATGTTTTGATTTTTTAATAATAAAAAATGAAAATAAAATGCAATGAAATTTATATACAATGAAGAGGAACACGGCATGAACATACACAATTTTTTGCATAATTTTAAGAGCAATAAAACATTTATTTTGATAACGAAAGATAAGAAATAAAAGTTTGAATTACAGGGGCTTATTTGTAAATACCTAAAGTTTATGCATCTGAGTAAGAGGAAATAAAAAATACTGAAAGCGCAAATTACCCAAATGACCACGCACAAACACGTGATTATATAGAGGTAGGGACTTCTTTGTAGTTATTGAAAACCCTTGGGGGTGTAATTATAATTTGCCCCAAAAATAATAATATTTTTAGGGCTCTTCTGTCTTCATTCATTTCACACCAAATCAAGAGGGGTGTCTGGGGGCTTCGCATCGCCCTTGTCTTCCTTCTCTCCCAAACTGCAGGCGGCGGCGGTGCGACTTCAACGGTGGCTATGGCGGTTCCAGGAGGTACGCGCATACTGCGTGAGGGAGTCGGAAGCGATCTGGTACGGTTGGCAAGGCGTCGAGGATGGCGGGGATGGCCAGTGGTGCATTGCGGTGCTGGAGCGACGGTGACGGGCGTCGGCTGGATGTGTACAGGCAGAGCTCGCGAGCGGCGACTGGCTGTGGACCTCGTGAGGCGGTGAAAGGCGGTGCCTGCACGGGTGACAGAGGCTGCTACAAGCGACTGCAGGCAGACGGGACGTCCTGCGTAGGACGGCGTACGCGGGCAGGAGGTGTCTTCTCCAGGAGGATGGCTGGAGATCGACGGTCGAGCGGCGGAATGTCGGTTGAAGGGTGCAGGCGCCGCTGGTGGGATGAGCGGCGACATCTGCGTGCTACCCTTTTTTTAATTTTTGTAAACAGAAACAGAGATAAACAATTCTTTTAAAACAGAAATTACATAAATTAGCTTTTTTTTAATTTTTTATTTGATCCTGCAAAATAAATGTTAGAAGGAAGAAACTATAATTTTTTTATTATTTTTATATATAAATAAATTAGGACGCGAGCATAACAGCTCAATCCCAAAATCAAAACGGTATACGTGAACGGGGATCCGGTGAAAATGAGGAAAGGATCCGTGTCTCCGACCACCGTATGCAGCCGGAGTTGGAAGATTTCGTGAGGTAGAATAAGAACATGAATAGATCGAGATGTGAAGGTAAAAAATCAGATCGGATCCGGATCAAATCGTGATGTGTGATTTAAGATCTCGAAAAAATGATAATGAAATAAAATGCGAAAATTAAACTACGATTAACCTATTTAAAAAAAGAGAAGAAAAATGTGGATCTTAGTGTGGGAGTGGAAAAGATCGTGATCGCCCTTACGAAGGCCGACTCGCTGTCATCGGACAGCTCAGAGGTTAGGCACCCTTCTGCGAGAAGATAGCTCTCGGAGAATAGGCTTCTTTCATCAAAGATTGATCAAGTGAAAATGAGGGAGGAGGAGCCAATAAAATAGAGCATTAATTGAATTTGAATTTAAAAATTGAATGGAGGTAAAAAGATAAGAAAGAATTTGAAATGAGTTAAAGATAAAAAAAATTAGTGTCAAAAATATTTATGAAAATTAATTTTTTTTTGTATTTTCATCACTTTATTAAATTGAATAATAAATGTTAATTTTTTTATTTTTTATGGTAGTTATTTATCAAAAATATACATATACTATATACATAAGATACATTATATACATAGTTAAATAAGGAAATTAGTTTTTTTATTTTTTTATTTTTATTTTTATTTTAAATAATTAGTAAAAATATTTACAAATACAATATGTATAAATAAATGGTAAAATTGTACAATCCACCCCAAAAACCGACTTTTAAACCGTAACTCCGAAAATTATGAAATCATAACCATTTTAAAGATAATTTAATTTAGAATACAATGTAAGTGGGTTTGGTTAAATTTGAGTCCATATGGAGCCGGAATTGATCTTTCAATTATCGCTTAATGGCTTTTTCTAATTGTGGTTACTTTTATTATGTACATGATTTTATTTTGCAATTATTTTTATTATTTAGAGAACATTTTTATTTATACTTTTGTTTTAAAAATTATTTAGTTTGAGGTCAATTTATGTACAAATACAATATTGTAAGTATACATATATGCACAACACATTTTTTTGGATTTTCTGATTAAGGACCCTATCTCCCCATACTTTATTCCTGATCGATCAGGTCAAGTCTTGAACTTCTCTCAGGGTTTGGGCCAGGCTGTATATATTACATATATACAATATTCTTCTTTTTTTATTTATTTTTCCTTTCTTTCTTTATTTATTTATTTAAGGTTAAAATAGTACTAAGTGTACAATATTTACACACAGATGTAAGTTAATAAGAATATAAAGTTAGTATTATATACATATGTTTAATAAGGGATTTTAAGCGAAAATAAATGAATAAAGATGATGAAATGCATATTCATCATCGTGGGGGAAGGAAGTCAGACCTTAATCTTGCTCCGATGAGAGAGCCTAAGGGGGTTAGGTCATGAGGCAGGAGTAATGGTGATGTGGTGTGTCGATCAGTATGGGGGAAGGTGTGTGACGAAGCTCCAGGCCCGGTTGTTGGGGCAGGTGAACTGGCGGTGGTGGAATCGAAAAGATCGAAGTGAAATGAACAATGCGAGGAAGATAAGCGTTACCTGAAGAAGCTGACAAGCTTAGAAGCTTCAAGCAATGTGGGCAGCGAGGTTATGGCCTCAACCAAGCTGTGGAAGGCGAAGGAGGCTTCTTGTGATGGCTCTATGGCCACGCAATGAGCTTCGCTCAATCGGACCACCAAACAAGGCTCTGAAGGGCTCTCCGAGGAGTTGTCACTCTCCTAAAGGTGTCTGGGGTCTGTGGTGGTGCGAGGAACGAGCTGCCGTACTCGGGAGGCGGAAGAGATATATAGGGATGCCCGAGGGTCTAGAAAGATTGAAGGGAAGCGCGAAACCCTAAAGCGATCTGACTATGCCTAGGGATTCGTGAGAATCACAGATCTTAGGAGCACAGTCAGCCAGTGAAATCAAGGTGAATGGGTGGCGAGTTTGATTGGGATGGGTTGGGTCAGCTAGGAGGAAGGGTTGACCATGGTCAACAATTCTCCTGGACTAATCAAAAATTAGGATATACAAAATAAAAGAATTTAAAGTATAAAATAGTAGATGATTTTAAAATAAAAAGTGAAAAAAAATTGAAAATGTTTATTTTTTGTAAGCTATTTTTCTGTGATTTTTAATTATTTTATAAAATAATTTATTATGATATATACAGTATATAGTATTATGTATAGGTATAATAGACCTATATATTATATACATGTATTTTTATTTTTTATTATTTTTACAAAAATAATATTTATTTTTTATTTTATTTACAAAGTAGAGAGGAGTTTCAGTTGTACATTGTCATAAGAAAATTCCTTTAAAAATTAAAGGAATGTTTTACAAAGCAGTCGTGAGACCTGTTATGCTCTATGGATCTAAATGTTGGCATGTGAACCATAGACATGTGTAGAGAATGGTTGTAGCAGAAATGAAAATGCTAAGGTGGATGCGTGGACACACACGTAAAGATCGGATTCGGAATGATGCAATCAGAAAGAAAGTTGGTGTAGCTCCAATCAAGGATAAGATGCGAGAAAACCGCTTAAGATGGTTTGATCGTTTGCAAAGAAGATCAGTTGATGCACCAGTTAGGAGATGTGAGTGTTGGGGTGTTGAGCCAGCTAAAAGAGGGTGATGATGGCCTAAGAAGTGTTGGAAAGAGACTATACGAAGGGATCTTAGTTTTTTTGGATATAAGCCGAGATTGACCCAAGATAGATCTTAATGGAGGCGAAGAATCCATGTAGCCGACCATACTTAATTGTGGGAAAAGGCTTTGTTGTTGTTGTGTGTTTTTTATTTACAAAATAATTTAAGGGATATAAAATAATTTGTATTTGATTTTTATGAATTAACTAAAAGTGTTAAATAAATAGTGTTGTATATATGTATATGTGGCCTTTGTACAATGAATTTGTGGATTTTGCTATTTTTTATTTTATTTTATGTCTCCTAATTTTTTATTTATTTTTTTATTTATTTCTATTTTTAGATCTATATACAAATATTCAAAACTAATATGGTGTTCACATCATGTAAAATAAATATTTCTTTGTGCAGGTCTAGATGTTATGTACAATATACAATGTACCTTATTTTTCTTTATTTATTTTTTATTGATCAAGTCAAGATTTGACCTTCGCTCGGGGTTTAGGCCAATCTGCATTTATTCTAATACGTCTTTCTTTTTCTTTTCTCTTTATTCTTTTATTTTTGGAAAATATGTGTTAACTATGTACTATTAGCAAAGACATATACAATGACAAATTATTGTATTTATATATATTCATAGGTAGTTTTGCTAAGAGATAAAGATAAAATAAAAGAATAAGGAATGAGAATTTTAGATTCATCAGGATGCCCAAGAGTTGAACAAGAAGTGGGATGAGGATCATTTGAATGCTACGTTCTTGGATCATTGTCTAATATTCTTCAGAAGCAACTTATAGACATTGAATCCGCTCATGACATCCTTCTGAGTCTGAATGAGATGTATGGAGATGAGAACCACACTCTTTTTACATTAAGGTCCAATGAGGACATTATGAAGAAAGAATATCCCTCTAACAATGAAACAGTTTCACATGTTAAAGGAAAGCATGACTAGAAGAATGGATCTTGGAAGTGACCTAAGAGAATAAAAAAGGTCAAACTATTTGATTAATCTCTTAATGCTTCAACACATATGACATCCATGGAGATGGATGTCTACCATCACTGCTATAAGGTAGGATTTTGGATGAGTAACCATCCAGAGTACCTAAAGTCCTTAGAGAAGGACAAGGGTATAACTTTGGCAAATAATCTGCATTCATCATTGAAACCAACTTACTCATAGGACAAGAAGGTAGTTGGATTGTTGATTTCGGTGCTTATATTCATGTATGCAATCAACTGCATATATTTCAAGACATCGGAAATATTGACGAGGGGGAGATAGTCATCCAGATGGGATCCAATGCAACTGTTGCAGCGGTCATCATGGGAACCTATAGATTATCATTATCTAGTAGGAGAGTCTTGGATATTAGAGATTGTCTCTATGTACCAAATGTTTGAAGGAATTTACTGTATGTATCTAAGCTGGTTAGACATGGATATACCTTTACTTTTCTGGGATAAACGTATCATAAATCGTTATGGTAATTTTATAGTGAATGATTCTTTAACAGCAGGTGGACTCTATGAATTGAACATGCATGAATGTATTGTGAATCATAATACTACTATTAATAAAAAACCCCTAAACTATTAAGAGAGAATGGAGATCATTTAACCTTGATGTGCCATCAAATACTTGGAAATGTATCTGTTGATAGGATCAATAAACTAGTAAAGGACAGACGCCTGGATTTTCTGGAAGTCCATGACTTACCAACTTGCGAGAATTGTATTCATGAAAAAATGTTTAGGATACCCTTCTTTAAGAAAGGTGAACGATGTAAAGGTATACTTGACCTAATACATATTGATGAAAGCAGTCCCTTTCGTACTGCGACTGAAACAGACATCAATATTACGTGACTTTTATTGATGATCATTTGTGGTATGGATTTGTCTTCATATTACGTCACAAACACGAAGCCTTTGAAAAGTTCAGAGAGTTCATGGCTTTGGTTGAGAACCAAATCGAAAAGAAGATAAAAAGAACTCAAAGAATACATTAAGGAGAGAGGAATTATTTCCAATCTCACTCCTCCAGGTAGTCCTCAATGCAATGGATTTGCAGAGAGATGCAACAATACCATGTTGGACATGGTTAGATCAATGATAAGTAATGCAAACTTACATATTAGTTTCCGGGGACATGCAATAGAAACTACAGTCTATGTCAAATAAGATTTCATCTAAATCTGTACCGAAAACCCCTCACGAGCTATAGTATGGTACCAAGCCGAGTATACGCAACTTAAAGATTTGGGGTTTTTGTTCCATGAAAAAACCGTGGATCCAAGCAAGTTGCAATCTTGCACTAGAGAGTGATACTTCATCGGATATGTAAAGAATGCCATTAGATGCCAACTTTACGATCCTGAGACTTAAAATGTATTTGTTTCTGGAGACATCAAATTTCTAGAAGATGAATTCCTTAGAAGTCAAGAAAATAATGAAGTTAAGGAATTAATCAAATCTATTGAGATTGATGAAGTTCCTACACCAGAAACTAAAGAGATAATTGAAAACGACATGACCATATCTCTTAGAAAGACTTCTAGGGTTGTAAAACAACCTGAAAGGTATGGATTCCATGTATCAAAAGAGTCAGATGATGATCCAACTTCATTCGATGGAGCTTTGGGTGATTGTGACATGGATAGTTGGATGCTAGAAATGAAGTTTGAAATAAACTCCATGCACAATCAAGCGTCACAAGGTGTTCCACATTCACGTACACAACAACGCAGTATATCGCAAGAACAATTTGAACTTACAATCACAATTTGAAATAGGAGTCACAATCCCCTCCTCCCCCCCCATGCTATACTGCAACAAAATCATCCAATCAAGGTTGGAACAAAGAATTTTGTGTAAGTGGGTCAAATTTTAATAAATCAAAATACATATATCGATAATTAAAATTATATTAATTAAAAATATGCATATATGCATACTCATATTCCTCACATACTTGCACACATGTTCAAACACACACATGCATTGCTCCACACTTTTACACACCTACATCCATACATGAATTCCTCACAAACTTGAATACATGCTCAAACACACCTATATACTCTTACATTCATGCCCACATTGCTCCCTACACAACTACATGCATACTCATATTCCTTACACACTTGCATACACTCATACACACATATATGTCTGAAATTAAGAAAAATCACAGTGAAAGTTAATAATAAAATGAACAGAACTGAATTTTAAGGGAAAAAATCATGGCATAAAAACTTTGCTCAGATAACAACTTCCACATAGATCAATTGTTGCAGCATCTATAGGTTAAGCCATGTCACTATAGTAGTTGTTCATCCATGTCCAGTGCCACAACATCGGTTGCTCTTCGGGAATGTGGGCAATCATCATTGAGATAGGTGTGTTCCTATGTTTAAGCATAAATCAGCAGAGAATGTAAACTTATGATATGTAAAATATGAATGTTATGTCGCCGTCGCAAGTGGTGAGCCACGCCAAATATGTGGCTGCTCATCGAATAGGAAATAATGATAAAATCCCTGGGTTATTCATCGTCGTGGGAAAAATAGCATTTATTAGGCTCACAAGTATATTTATATTCAAAATCAAGCGTCACAAGGTGTTTCACATTCACATACATCATAACAAAGTATATCGCAAGAATAATTTGAACTTAGAACCACAATTTGAAATAGGAGTCTCAATCCCCTCCTCCCTCTTCATGCCATATTGCAACAAAATCATCCCATCAAGGGTGGACCAAAGAATTCTGTATAAGTGCGGTTAAATTTTAATAAATCAAAACACATATATAGATAAGTAAAATTCTATTAGTTAAAATATGCACATATGCATACCTATATTCCTCATACACTTACAAATATGTCCAAACATACCCATACATTGCTCCATACGCTCGTACACACCTACATGCATACCCAAATTCCTCATGAACTTGAATACATGCTCAAACACACTCATACATGCCCACATTGCACCATATACTCATCTACCTATACGCATACCCACATTCCTCGTGAAATTTGACGGAGTTGTGATCTAAGCGTGGATGCGATCGAAGTCTCTAAATGAATAGACCACATGTCTCAAGTTCAATTCGACGGAGGAGACGCTTGCAAGCGCATTGATGAAATGTGTCCTTCTCGTAATCCAAGATATTGATCTAAGCGGCGGATCCCCTGATTTCATCACACAAAATTCGAGGTCCTCTTCATATACTGGAAGCACAGAGGAAGACGAAGATCCACAAGCGGTCGCAGCGGTGGTACGATAGCGTAGCGACGACGGCGATCTTCTTTAGGGAAAGAGGTGGACGGACACTCTTGAAGGAGAGTAGGGGCGTGTATGAGAATGAAAAAGTGAGAGAGCATTTGAAATTGTAGTAAAAAAAGAAGAGATAGGTTTGCCTCTTCTTTTATAATATTTTGGGAGTCCATGGATCTCAATCCATGGACAGCACAAATCCAATGTTGGAGATTGGTTTGTGTTTCTTAAAATGGTCATGATTTTATTGTAAAAACACAACAACAATTAATTAAATTAAATTAAATATATTGATAAATTGTCAATATAAATTAATTCAATCAAATCAATAAGAAATGAAGGAATAGGAAAGAGGCAAAGCTCCTTCCTAATGAGGAGTGGACGACCACACATGAATTAGGACTAAAGGGTGGTCATCCACCCTCCTCACAAGGAAGGTGCTTTCCTTTTCCAATTATGTGAGATATTGTGTCTCACATAATCCTTTAGTAATTGCAAAAAAAATTATTGTAAATTATTTCAAAAAAATAATTCCAAATTATTTTGTGATGATTTTAATCATGCTATTGGAAATTTGTGAATCATTTTCATAACTCAAAGTAAAATGTAAATTACATTTTAGTTAATTATCAAATGTGAATCCAAGTGACATAAACATTTAAATTGTAAATGTTATTTACAAATAACTCTCTATAATATATTATAAATCGCGTTTATAATATATATGATTAATATGGATAGTACTATACACATTGTTCATATCTATGATAATTAAATCATATTTAATTATCTTGGATCATCATTCTCATGCACCAAATAATATGGATCAAATTCACATTATTCATGATAAATAAATCTTATTTAATTATCTATTTCAGAATGTTCGGATGCATATTTTGTTAATGAAATTATTCTTGAACTCTTTCAAGAATAATGTGCTTTCTCCGCAGATACTTGGATATAATGACAGGGCGGTTGTGTGTTCCACGTATAGCGACTTGGATATTGAGATCATATCTCAAATCCAGATCTCGGGGATCTCTCATAGATGTTCGATTGAATCAAAGCCGTAAATATAATCTTTTCATTGCATCCAAATCACATTCAGATCATTGTCTAACATTTGGATCGGGATTAGATTACTTCTCTACTGAGAGGGAGTCACTAAAATCCAGAATTGTTTCATCACTCCCTCGGAATGGAAGCGTCATGGTTATATAATCGTTTATGATCACATCACCCTCAGGTGCTCCTAATACCTGAACATCCTGCATACTGGAAGATCTAGAATAAACATGAAGATATAGATCAATTTTACATTGTTATCTTTAGGGTTTTATCACTAAGTTTTTCATAAGGTCATTGGGAGTTGGTATCGATCATTACAGAAGCATATATCATACTTATACATTCTCGTCATGCTTCCAAAGCAAGACGACCATGCATGGTATTTGATTGATCCCAATACCTCATGAGTGAGCTCATGTCTTCGGATTCACAAGTGAAACTGTATGATCCCTTGAGAGATTGTATTACTCATATGCCCTTGTATGCACACTAGCTCGTCGTTTTATAGACCTTAATTAGGACATCAACCTATCGGTCTGCCAAATGTACATATTAAGACATATAGCAATACATCTGTCTTTGGTCGGAGGATGCATGCCTATATCGTGACAGCATACGACATAGGACTTGGTTATCTCGATATCGTTAAGTCAACTCTTTGACCAAACTTATCCGACACCTCCGAATCTCTATTCCTATGTAGAGGACATACATCAAGAGGTTGGTCAGATATCAGACTTTAAAGAAGGATTGTCATCTCCTTCTCAGGCTGGAGATCATCTCTTAATAATCATTTGACGGTGCTTGATGAGTCCTCAATCTAGCTCCTTAGTTTTTCATCCAAGCACCAGCCTCTATGATTTAACAATTGAATCAACAATTGTATGATAAGATGGCCATGGTACGTTAGTGTTATGGGAGTATCAGAGAAAACTATGCCAAGTTCCAGGATGAACTTGCACAACCACATCATCTCCTTGCAGCATCTGATGCAACAATGTATTTGGTTTCTGTTATTGAATCGGTAGTAGTGTCATGCTTCTTGCTTCTCCAGCTCACAGCACCACCATTCAATAGGAATACAAACCCTGATGTCGAATTTCGATCATCAATATCAGACTGGAACTCAGAACCTATGTATATTAAGACTTAGATATCACTATCTCCATATACCAAGATGTAATCTTGCGTCCATATTAGATACTTGAAGATGTTCTTCACTGCATCTAGTGTTTCTTTCCATAGTAGGATTGGTAACAGCTTATTACTCCCACTGCATGACAGATATCTAGCCTTGTGCACATCATGGCATTCACTAAGCTTCCCATAGCTGATGTGTAAGGGCATCCCGCCATGACTTTCTTATCCTTAATACTTTGAGGAGCCATCCCTTTAGATAGGTGGATACTATGTCTTAAGGGAAGGAAGCCTTTCTTAGAATTCTCCATATGGAAACGTTCCAAGATCTTCTTAATGTAGCCATGTTGTGACAATCTAAAAATCCTCTTTTTTTTGTTTTTGAACAACTTCAGACCTAAGATGCAAGAGGCTTCTCCAAGATCTTCCATCTCGAATGTATGGGATAGTCAAATTTTAACATTGGTCATCATCCATGATTCATTCCCAATGATAAGGGTGTCATCTACGTAAAGCTTTATGAACACAATGGTGCTCCCACTAAGCTTCTTGTACTTACATGGTTCATCAGAATTCTGCACAAAATCATATCTCTTTATGATTTCATCGAATCTGATGTTCCAGCTACAGGAAGCTTGTTTGAGCCCATAGATGGATTTCTTCAGCTTTCATACTTTGGCTTCCTTGGTTATGAAGCCCTGAGGAGGATCTATATAGATATCCTCCTCGAGGTATCCATTGAGGAAAGCCGTCTGGACGTCCATCTACCATACGTCGTAGTAAAGATATGTAGTTACAGCAAGCAGTGTCCTGATATACTAAACATATACACAGGAGAGAATGTCTCATCGTAGTCGATGCATTCTCTCTATGTGTAGCCCTTGGCTACAAGCCGTGCTTTGAAATTCTCTACTTTCCCATCAGGTCCTCTTTTCTCTTGAAGATCCATTTACACCCAATGGGTTTTACTCCTCTAGTTGGATCCTATAGGGTCTATACACCATTCTTATGCATGGAGTTAAATTTTGATTTCATTTCTAGCATCTATCTATCCATGTCATGATCTGCAAGTGCTACATTAAATGAAGCTGGATCATTGTCAGTTTCACCTGACACATGGAATCCATACCTTTCAGGTGGTGCAACTACCCTCGAACTCCTTCGAAGAGCTACGAGTGTTACATCTTCATTTACTTATTCAGTTTCTGGTTCAGGAAACTCGGTATCCTCAAAAGATTCAATGAGTTCCTTTACTTCATTTTTGTCTTGACTCTTAAGGAAGTCATCATCCATTAAATTTACATCTCTAGAGATGATTACCTTTTGAGTCTTAGGTCATAAAGTTGGTATCCAATACCATGCTTAACATACCCAATAAAGTAGCACTCTCAATTGTAAGATTCTAGCTTACTTGCATCCACATTCTTCGTATGGACCAAGCAACCCCAAACCCTCAAGTGTTTAAGACTTAGTTTGGTTCCATACCACATGAGAAGTTTTACGTAGAGATTTGCTAGGAATCTTATTTAGGATATATATTGCAGTCTCTACTACATATCCCCAGAAACTAAGTGGTAAATGTGCATTACTCATCATTGAACAGACCATGTCCATGATGGTGTTGTTGCGTCTTTCAGTAACACCATTAAGTTGGGGAGTTCCAAGAGGAGTGAGATTAGAAACAATTTCTCTCTCTTTGAGGTATTCTTAAATTCATATAAGTGGTATTTGCCACCTTGGTTAGATTGAATCCATTTGATCTTCCTATCACTTTAATTCTCAACCAAAGCCATGAACTCTTTGAACTTTTCAAAAGTTTCAAATTTATGACATATTAGGAAGATAAACGCGTATTGTGAATGGTCATCAATGAATGTCAAATAATATCCAAATCCATTTGAGGTCACAGTACGGAAGGGACCATATACATCGGTATGTATTCAGTAAAGAATACCCCCCATCTTGTAACCTTCTTATGAAAAGGCATCCTAATCATTTTATCTAGAATACAATGTTTGTAGGTGGCAAAGCTTGGACTTGTAGAAAATCTAAGGATCCATCCTTTATCAATCTATTGATCGTATGAGCAGATAAATGACTAAGCCTTTTATGCCAAATCATGTTAGAATGATTTCCATCCTCCTAATTTTTTTAGGATTTTTATCAATGGCAGTAATATTCATGACATTTTCATCAATGCACAATTTAGAGAGTCCAGCATATGTTAAAAAACCATTCGCAATATGTTTATCATAACGACTTATGACAAGTTTATTATAAGATAGAAATGAATATCCATTTCCAACTAACTTAGATACAGATATAATATTCCTTCTAACATACGGTACATAAAGACGTTCTTTAAGCATAAGGACTCTCGTACTAGATAACGATAGTCTGTAGGTCCCGATGGTGACTGTTGCAGCAGTTGCATCAGATCCCCTCTGGATTACTATCTTCCCTTAATCAAGATTTCTATTTCCAGAAATAGATGCAATAGATTGCATAGATGAATAGAAGCACCAGAATTGATGATCCAACCACATTCTCATCCTACGAGAAAATTGGTTTCAATGATAAGAGTAGAATTTATACCTGCTGGGGCTTTACCTTTACCTGCAGATTTCAATTAATCTAGGAAGTTATGCTTCCAGTGCCCTGGCTTCTTATAATGATGACAAACATCGATATTCTTTGATGCCCCCAGTACGGAAGCATTAGAGGATGACACCTTGACTCTTTTTCTTTCTCTTCTAGGCCATACCCTTCAGAGATCCTTACTTCCTCCCATGTTTCCCTTTGACATGTGCAACCATTGCACCTCCAGTGGGATTATCTCTCTTCATTACATCTTCTGCAGACTATAATGAAGCCATTAACTCAGCGTTAAACCAATTCATCATGTTCATATGTAATGATATCATAACATTATCGAAAAACTTGGGCAGAGACAGCATAATGAATTCGGACTGCATATTTGCATCCATCTGAGCCCCGAGACTTTCTAGTTCAAAGAGGTACCCAAATATTTTGAGTACAGGTTCTCTAACTGAATTCCCTTTCTGCATTTTGCAGCGAATAAGCTCTTTCATAACATTATAATGCTTAGTACTGTTGACATCACTAAACATCTCCTTGAAATTCAACATTATATCCTGGTAACTATCCATCTCTACATGTTTCTTCTGAAGCACATTGGAGAGAGATTTTGGAATGTAACATCTGACCAATGTATGATACTCATCATATTTTTCATTATACCTGAGTTCTTCCGATGTCTTAGGGTTTGCATGCATGTCCTTAGACAACACATAAGATATGTGATCTGCAGAAAGGACAAAATCTAAATTACGGATCCAATCCAAATAATTCGGGTCAGTCAATTGGTTGACCTCCAAAAGCCTACTTAGTGGGTTCAAGGACTTTATTATCTGAAATTAAGAATGCACTATATTAGATCATATAAGTAATTATATATTCAATGTTAAATTCTTTCATTAAGACTTTTAATCAAATTAGTCTTTCCTTTCAACTCTGAAAGTTCATACCCTTAATCACTTTCAAAGAAAGAGATATACTTACCTATATCTCTAGCAAGAACTGGGATCTCTTTTTTACCTTTGTTACATCCCAATAATATGAGAGCTTGTAACTTGGATAAAAAGAAGCAGGAACTCATTCCGTCTTGCAATTCCAATTTGCATTCCCAATTCGATTTTTAACATCTGTACCCACCACCCCTAAGGTGATGTTGGCCAGTTGTTAATTGAACCAACCGTCAACAGAAATAGCACTTGTATGCACAATCCAATATCGCTCCAATAATATGCGGAGTCGATTATGGGGTCACTACGCATACGGCCTTACTCTTTTAAGAAGCAAAGAGCCTGATCCATGTACGCTTGTATGCAGGAGTTGTCACTTCAGATAGGGGTCTCCTACATACAATCCATGGCAACAAAATTCTTCACCTAGACGGGAGACCATGGATGTCACTTATGTAATCATCTATATCATATTCAGATTTTAATTAATTATTATGAATCATATTCATATAATTAATTCTTCCGAGAAAAATACAGCTCTATTCATAATAGAGTGTATAATTGGATCTAATTAATTTAATTATATTAAATAAATCATTAATTTAATTCAATCAACTAACAAAACAATCTTGATTGTTACTTGAAGGATGGTATAATCTCAAAATATGTATTATTCAAATTGTAATAATTACAAAGATACATCATGATAATTTCAAGTATTATCTTTTGCTTACCCGTTGTCGTGGCCAGTACACATAGGATATAGAACAAACCGCTCACGGAGCAGCCTGCTGCCCCAAAAATCCCCAACTAAACACCATATACACCTCAGGTCAAGATAATGTAATCTGATCATTTTGTATTTGAGATGATATTCAGCCTTTCAACCGAAGTTATACCATATAATATTTATGAAAATGATTCTGATTAATATTATAAAGAGATTCTCTAAACAAATCCCCAATCCCATTCAAGTAATAACGTTTTTCATGTAAATATTGTCGGATAATATTACAATCATACAACTATTCAATCCATTAATATTACAATCATACAACTATTGTAGGATAAACTAGGATTTTCATGAAACATTAGTCAATGATGGTTAATAAATTATTTTTATAATTATTAGGTATAATAATTAATCAAGGTAAATTCATAATTTTCATGATTTATATTGAATAATAAATACATTAAGTGAAGAGATCTGATCATCTAATCATCTTCCGACCCATCTCCATTAAATATGGAATATTTTGGGCAAACGGAGTCGGAATCGCGCGAAATAAATTCAAGTTATTTTCTGGTTTAATTATCTACTTAATTCAAATGTTTATTTCATATTTAATGATGTGGAAATAGTAAAGCAAAATTAATTTTCTTATAGATCCGTGAATACATGCAAAAACAATTTTCATGGCGGGAACTCTTTAAATCATTTTCATGCACTTTAGGTACCAATATTAGGCTATTATTTTTGGGACATATTTATATATTCTAAATACATTTTAATAATAAAGAAAAACATCCAAGCAGTACACAAAAGGTAGGTTTTTATTTTAACAAAAAATCAATTCGAACCTTGCATCCAATGCAAAAACAATGAGTCTCGCACATCGGAAATATAGACCTCTTTCACATAGGGTTTTGGATCTCATCCAAGATCTGACCAAAGCTCTATGGAAAGATCCTTAAGTGCATCATGAAAGCGTGAAGATCGCATCATATGTGATCGGGAGCGACTAGTCGCACTAGTCCCTCGGTGCAGCATAATTTAACATTTTTAAAGAGAAGAAACCACATAATCCAAGAAATTTTCTCGGATCGTTTCATATAAATCATAAAGTATATATAGTAATACCTCTTGAAGAGTGGTTGCGATCGAAGTCTCTAACCAAAGAGACCGCATGTCTCAAGTCCAATCCGACAGAGGAGACACTTACAAGCACATTAATGAAACGCATCCTTCTCGCAATCCAAGATGTTGATCCAAGAGAAGGATCTCTTAATTTTTTCATATAAAATTTGGGATCTTCTTCGTGTACTAGAAGCACCGAGGAAGACAAAGATCCACGAGCGGTCGAAGTGGCAGCGCGACGACATAGCGACGATGACGATCTTCTCTAGCACAAGAGGTGGACGGCCACTCTTGAAGGAGAAGAGGGGGCATGTATGAGAATGAGAGGGAGATATTGCAATTGTTGTAAAAAAAGAAGATCTAGGGTTGCCTCTTCTTTTATAATATTTTGGAGTCCATGGATCTCAATCCAAGGACAACGTAAATCCAATGGTGGAGATTAATTTGTATTCCTTTCAATGGCCATGATTTTGTTGTAAAAATACAACAACAAATAATTTAATTATTTAAATATACTGAACAATTATCAATATAGATTATTTCAATAAAATCAACCAACAGGGAAGGAATAGAAAGGAGGCAAATCTCCTTCCTAATGAGGAGTGGACGGCCACACTTGAATTAGGACTTAAGAGTGGCCGCCCACCCTCCTCCCAAGGAAGGTGCTTTCCTTTTCCAATTATGTGAGATATGGTACCTCACATAATACTTCAATATTTGCAACAACTTTTGTTGCAAATTATTTCACAAGAATAATTCTAAATGTTTTTGTGATAATTTCAATCATGCCATTGGAAATTTATGAATCAGATTCACAATCCAAAATAAAATGTAAATTACATTTTCAATTAATTGTCAAATGCGAATCCAATCACATCAACATTCAAATTATAAATGTTATTTACAAGTAGATCTTTCTCTCTAATATATTATAAATAATATTTATAATATATATGATTAATATGGATAATACTCTTCACATTATTCAAATCCATGATAATTAAATCATAATTAATTATCTTGGATCGTCATTCTCATGCATCAAATAATATGAACCAATTTCATATTATTCATGATAATTAAATCTCATTTAAGTATTCGTTTCACAATGCTCGAATATTTTTTTAGTAATGGAATTATTATTAAACTCTTTCATGAATAATGTGCTTTCTTTGTGGATACATGGAGATAAGGATAGGGCGATTGTACATTTCACATATAGCGACTTGGATTTGAGATCATATCTCAAATCCAGGTCCCGGGGACCTCCCATAGATGTTTGATTAAATCAAAGACATAAATCTAATCTTTTCATTGCATCTAATCACATTCAAATCACTGTTCAACATTTGGATCAAGATTAGATTACCTCTCTACTGAGAGGAGTCACTTAAATCCAAACATACTTCATCGCTCCCTCGATATGGAAGCATCATGGTTAAACAGTCATTTATGATCACATCACCCTCATATATTCCTAATACCTAAACATCGTGCTAATAGAGGGGATTTTGCACTGGTCCGCTAATCTCACACAATTAGCAATCGCTTCTCGACCAAGTGTGTCTCTAATCAACAATGAACCTACAGAAATTTCAAGTGATCAATGTGTGTGAGTTAAAATTTATTATACCTCTATTATAGATGTGTGTGTAGGCGCAAGTATGTACAGTGTCGAAAACAGGGGGACAAGTTGGTGTAGCAGGTATATTATCTATAAATAAATAATTAATAAATAATATAGGTATAGTTGCATAATATTCAATAAATTAATTAATTATTTAATTAATGTTTTATTGGTTTTTATTTTTAATTTTTTATATTATTCTATTATAAATTATTTTTTATTTTAAATTTTAAATTTTTTATTTCCTTTTTATATTTTTTATTTTTAAATTCTTTTCTTTTAAATATGATATATATAATTATATATATAATGCAATATAGGATATTATAATTACAAATATGACTAAAAATAATCAAGATTTTTATAATGCAATATAGGACCTCGATGGCTCGCTCCAAGAGAAGTCGGGATGATCTGGGAGGCGTGGAAGGTGGAGAAGTGACGGGATAAGGTGGAGGTCGACATAGGGAGGAGACAACAGAATATGATGACTGGAGCTCGAAAGCTCTGGCAAAGCTAAATCCTAAACCTAAGATAATGTGATTGATTAAAGCACAAAATAAATATGAAAAATGAAAAAAAAAGATTAAATCTACCTAAAATGACATAAATTGTACCTCAACCTAGCCAGAGCCAAGAAGGTGGACCTCACAGTGGAGCACCGTTAGAGATGGCTGGGAACGCCTCTACACCGCTCTCCTCTCTACAAAAAGGCTGGGCGAGCCTCCTGTCACAAGGCTCTAGCCCTGGAGCACAATCCAAGGTGAAGAAGTGGAGCAACAGGGGAACCAAATTTCAGAAATAGCGGAGTTCCGGCTATATACAAGGGGAAGTTGATTTGGGAATGGTGCTCGATTCAGCAAAACTCATATCGAAATGGGATGCCGGCATGCTATTTCATCGATCGAGGGAGAGAAGTGGTAAAGGAATCTTGCTAAATTGATGACTAGAGCGATCTCCAAAATTGGTTAAATGAGGAGGTATAGGGTTGTACATCGCAGACCTATGAGGTGCGGAGAGTTGATCGAGGTCAATTTTGACAGCGCCCTCATTAGTCCACGTGGGCAGGAAAATGATAAAAACAAGGAAATTTCCCTTATTAAATAAATTTAAATTATTAAATGATTTTATTAATTTATGATTATAAAATAAAATTGTTTATTATTTTATGTAGTATTTTAGTACGATTTTTATTTATTGTTATGACTTAATTTATTATAGGTTACTTTTTACAAGTATATTATAGGTATATTTACCTGTATAATGTGTGTTTTATTTTGTATTTTATATTTTATTATTTTATATACATAATTTATATACTTATAACTTATTTTAATATACTCAAATATAGTTTTATTGTATTTTTCTGATATTATTTGTACACTTAAATAAATAGATGTATTAATTATATAAGTATGTATAGTGTACTCATCTACGTACTTAAATAGATTTATTTATTTTATTGTATCATTTATATTTTTATTGTATTCTAAATATGTACATATATTATAAATAATATATATAAATTTGTAAAAAAATATAAAATAAAGAAAAATATAATGAATAAATATAATGAATATTTTATTCAGGTATATTGTACAATAGGGGTCCAAAATCCAACTTTTGCATCTTAACTCCAAAGATGGGCCCTTCATTAAATGGCTAATAAAAGTTTTATACAATTAAAGGTGATTTTAGTGCATTTTGATTTCATATGGTAAAGATATGGATCTAAGAAGCTTGGATTTTTATTTTGAATATAGAATGCAAAGTGTGTAATATTTTAATGTGAAATAAATTTTATATCTTTTTATGTATTTTTATCTACAACTTTCATGTACAAAGTTTATTGATTTGATGTATAAATAATAAAGAATAACTTAGTTCCCAAAAATGGATTATTAGATATTTATGAATTAGGGCTTTTTTATTGATTAGCCCTTATCTCTCCTTACTTTATTCATTGCCGACCCAGTCATCATAATGCCTAGATCTTGGGGTTTAGGGCCATAAAGTACCTTTGATATTTTATTTATTTTCCTTTTCTTTTCTTTATTCTTTTATTTTGGCTTTATATGCAGTCTTTTATGCAATATTTACACAATAAATAATAGTTGTTCATTTATGTAAAATAATGATATATACATGCATTTAGCTAGGGTCTAAAGGGCAAAATGAAATAATAAAGGTGTTGAAATGGAGATTCGTCACCTACATACTAGAAGACCTAGAATAAACCCGAAGATAAATCAATTTTACACTATCATCTTTAGGGTTTTGTCACTAAGTTTCTCATTAAGTAATTAGGAGTTGGCATCGATCATATGCTTTCCAAAAGCATATATCATGCCTACAAATTCTTATCATGCTTCCAAAGCAAGACGATCATGCATGGAATTTGATCGATCCCAATAACTCATGAGTGAGCTCATGTCTTCTGATTCACAAATGACCATGTATGATCCCTTTGAGAGATCGTATTACTTATATGACATTGTATGCACACCAGCTCGTTGGTGTATAGACCTTGATTAGGCCATCAAACTATTGGTCTGCCAAATGTACATAATCAGACATATAGAAATACATCTGCCTATGGTCAGAGGATGCATGCCTATATCGTGACAGTATACGACATAGGATTTGGTTATCTCGATCTTGTTACGTCAACTCTTTGACCTAACTTATCTGACATCTCTGAATCTCTATTCCTATGCAGAGGACTTGCATCAAAAGGTCGATCAGATATCATCCTATAGAGAAGGATTGCAATCTCCTTTTCAGGATGGAGATCATCTCTTAATAATCATTTGATGGTGCTTGATGAGTCCTCAACCTAACTCCTTACATATTCATCCACGCACCAGCCTCTATGATTCAACAATTGAATCAACAATAGTAAGATCATTAAGATGGCCATGATTTATGACCCTAATTATACTATGGGACCTTATAGTGCATTTATTCATTTAGTCTCAAACAGGAAGTGAAATAAATCAATAACTTTTGTTGATATATTAAACATTACAATAACATTTAATGTAGAAATGGTCTACCTTGGGCTAACATAGCTAACAATGCCCAAATACACACATACATTGTTCATATACTCTCACCATATCATCATACATGTTTACTCATGATTGAGTGTTTGGAATTTATTTCCTCTTTTTTGTCGTATTTAGTAAGTTGTTTAATTGTCTTGAGATGTTGACTATGTGAGCGAGCGACGCCGCTCAAATGTAACAACACCTAAGATAATTTAATTTCGATATGGGCCAATTCAATATATTATCCTAACTTATCCTACCCCTACCCATGTACCTGCAATACAGACATCAAGAATCGCACGGTGCCATAAGGAGCATTTCTTAGCTTGTTACGGTAAGACCCCGGCAGTTGTGAAAAAATAAAAAATATATAACACATGATGGGGGCATCACTCTCCAAAATGTGTTACAAACGCCTTCCATTATGCAGGGCCACACATAACCTAGTGTGGAAGGACGAACGTGTGTGAATGAGGTTTTGTGTTATTTTATGCAATGTCCTAATGCAATCTACATGCTAGGTCTATCTAACAAACACATAATATGCAAGTATTTATAGTTAAAATAATGATTACCTAAAAATTAAATTATAATATGCATTAACATCAAGCACATGAATATTCAAAATATATATTACCCTAACACTCAAACATACACACACTTCAACACACACATACAAAATACACTTCTGATTCACATATGACAACAAAATCACATGTTACAGAAAAATCACATTTTAAAAGACATTTAGCTCATCATCCAATAAGTGTCTCTTAGGTATTTCAACAAACACCTACAGTGCATTTCATCATTGTAAATCAAAACAAAACTAAACTATTACATAAGAAAATAAAAGGAGAAGAGATATACCTAAGTAACAATAGGATGAGATGGGAGATATGGTCACTGGTGGCCAGAGATGGAAGAGGAAGAGCTTCTCCACAAGGGACGCCTCTCCTCTAATTCTTCTCCACAAGAGCGGAAGATGGGAATGATATAGAGGATAAGATGGAAGAGAGAGGAGGAGAGAGAAGGTCGGGGATGGAAGGAGGATGAAAGGCTAGCTGAGAGAGAGGAGGTCAGGATGAGAGGGAGGAGGTCGAACGGAGAGGGAGGGAAAGAGGTAGGGCAAGAGGAATTGGGTGAAATGAGAAAGAGAAGGTGTTGTCGTTCTATCTAGCAAAACATGGAATTACAATATGCAACTACATTGTGGTCGCATATTGAGGCATCAAATCGCCCACCTCAAAATTGTGGTTGCATAATAACTATACGACCACTTGTTGAGGTAAAGTGATCGCATTACCTATTGCGATCACAATACGACTACTAGTGTTTGCATGGCGGTGCTAATAAATCAACAAATTTCTTGTAGTGTTTTTTGCAGCAATCTGACTTCGGGTGCGGGGATGCGGGCTCAAGGAACTGACAAATTCTTGAATGCAACAAATCGTTATTGAATAATAGTTATAATAAGCAAGCATAAACCAAATATGATGTGGGATATATCTGTAACGGCATTTGTGCTCGGCCAAATGAGTAAATAAGAATATGACATCTTCTGTAATTTGCTCAGGGGTAAGAAATACCCTCGAACATCCTCGAACAACACTCCTTCTAGATCAACCACTAGATCGATTCTTGTTTGGTGAAGATTTGTCAATGGGATGAGGAATATAGATATGAATTGTGTTGTTCAAAAAAATCCCCTAAGCTCCCACTAAAATTTGAAATACTAAGGTAAGAACTCTAATAGTAAAGGGATAATAGAGAAATAGGTGGGAAATTGTTTCAATGTTAACCAGGTAAAGTGGACAAGCATTCGAGGTTGGATGTCAGAGAGTACAGGCCTATCTTGCACCTGTAGCTTACCGTGGCTTAGTGACGATAAGAAGAGAGAGACTCTGTGCTGAAATGATTTTGACCAAAATTTTATGTTAAGCTTATCACTTATGTTAAGCTATCATCCTATATATCGATATTTGAACACTGTTCCTGCATGACCCGATCAATTCTATCATGCACTCGCCATCTATTTTCTTTGGGGGGTGCAGTGTCTGAAAATTAATTTTTATGATGGTAACCTTCTACGTCATTTGGAAAATGGTATCGGGATACTTTTTATTACGATTAGGGTGGAGCATTGGGCTCAACCCGACTTAACCTAGGAAAGCCCGGCCTAAGCCCACCATTTTCTCTCAGGTCGTGGGCCAGATCGAGGCCCAGAAATTTTGTGAGAACCCTGACCCGGGCCTGACCCAAGGCCCGGTACTTTGGGCCCGAGTTTGGGCTAGGCTCCGTTGCAATGCGAATTTTTTTTTAGAAATTTGCGATTGTATCCTCTTTGTTACCATCTAAACTACGCAATTTGAGAATGATTTTCTTTCTTTTGTTCGGATTTTGATATGCCGGATCGCACTTTGACACCGTGAAACCATCTAAAGATTCTAACAAAGCAAAACAACACAGAGAGTAAAAATCCATGGAAGTGTAATGATACTCCAATATGATCATGAGCTAATGGTTTGACCTAATTTTCAATGTTGGTCATTGTCCAATATTTCGTACAACCAATCAGGTAAAGTTATATTATATATAAAAAAACATCATGAAATTTTTAGATGTGTATACACATCCGTATATATACAACAGAAGAGGAGGGCAGGGGATGAGGGAGATAGGATAGAGGTGGGGTCTAGGTGTGTTTGGGTGTGTGGGGCTGGCGGGCTTTTTGGGCTTTTGCGGGTCCAGGTTGAACCCGGTCCAACTCTACAATTTTGAGGAAATGAAGCTCGGGCCCAATATATCGGGTCCGGATTTTGGTAGGTCGGGTCTAGGTCGAGTCCTGGCTGGTCCGGCCCTATGCTCCATCCTAATTACATTTGAAGATGGTGATTTATTGCATCGAGTCCGTAAATAAGGACCTGAAATGTAAATTACCTCGGTTATATCTCATTCCTGTTGTTGTTATAATCGCAAAATCTTGGAGGCATATCTATTGTAATAATTATAACTACCCGATGACGTGTTAATTAAGTACCATTTATCAAAATTTTTGATTATGTGTATCATATTTTTAAGGTTAATTCTATTATTTCAATGTCGTCAGCGAAGTATTATATTCATGAAATTCATGCTCTAAAAATGTCATAGCCTTTTACGTCATTTTCTGTATTTACTCCCGGATTTTAAGACCTTGTGTGTAATTAATCATGTGGATGTGGTAGTTTGTTAGAATAACTTGGCAACTACCTCTAAATGGTCTGAATCAAATCGATGCCTCAAAAATGTTAACCTGATAAACAAAGGGTTGCTCCTCATCAAAAAAAAAACAAAGCAGCCCATGGTAATCAGTAGAAATAATTATACCTAGTTCTAACCCATAGGAATAACTCGATTTGGAGTAACCCCATTACAAGCATGTCCTAGATTCATAATCTGATCATTATTTTTGGCAACTAAGGTCAAACAGAAGGGTAGGTACAGACAGGGCAAGTTTTTACTGGATTTGATTGATCATGGTGTGTAACTACAATAATTTATTTAAAAAAAACTATACTTCAAATTCCATTGTCTTTGGGATCGAGATTCACATTGATACTTGCCTTGTACAAATTCCTGACATACAATCCCTTTGAATACTAGGTGGTCGATCATCGCGGCTCACTTACCGGGAAGAACCGATAACGAGATCAAGAACCTCTGGAACACCAAGCTGCGCAAGGTGCTGGTCCTTAAGGGGATCAATCCCTCAACTCACCAACCTCTATGTAACCTCCAGCTCGCCCAGCAGATCATGAACTGGGTCAGATCCATTGAGACCGCAATCCTAGCAACACAAGCATCCATGTCCACAACTACCAACAACAACAATGGAAGTAGTAGCAGCGAAAGCGTTAATGCCAACATCCTCAGCTTCAACCTCCCAAACTCTTCCCTGGTAACCCCACCCTTTGAGTGTCGGCTCAATCCTCCCATGTCTCCGTTGCCGCCGTTAGACGGGTTTGCGGAATTATCCATGTTGAGTGAGTCCTTGTTTGATCAAGGGTGCTCCCAAGCAAGTGAAGTGTCGTTCAACGGTGCCGCATTTGGGGATGATGTTCTCCTTCCCACTGATCACTTGGGCTCTGAGTTTGGAGCGAGCAGCACAAGTGAGCCTATTATGCCACTAAGTGATGTGAACACACTTCAGCCATCAGCTGCTGAAGGATTTGGATTCTGGGACTGTTGATTTCCATGGCTTCTTTTACTGTATAGTCTCGTGTGTGTGTGTGTGTGTGTTACATATAATACGTCTACGTCTACACCTTCTGTGCACGTCTACATGCAAACAGTAATAAGAAGAATGCGATACTTCTTGCTGTAATTAAGTTTCATCACTTCTGACGAATGAGATTGCTGAAATATGTTGTACTCATAAGTTGTTAAATGAAAGTGTTGATCTGTTTTAAATATAGATGTGGATGTAGATTATTAAAATGAAATACATGTTACTGCAAGCAGGAACAATCGTAAATATCGAAGGGACAATATGTCTCTCAAGCATGGTTTCGACCTTCACGTCATCAATCTCTTGAGAAAAAGAATAACCCAGCATGGTTAGCAATCTGAAAACCTGTTGTGATATAATTTGGAGACTCCCATCCCTTTCAACTCTTCGGATGAATCAGATGTATAGTTAGATGCAGCTAGTCCGTCTCATTAAATTGGGAATCGCTGCAAAATAATCATTTTATGACCAACAAATGTCTAGCTTTCGACAATGGAATTTCCGTTATTATGATATGAGCAAATGTTGCGGCAATGCAACGAAAGCTTTTCTTTTTACACTACAAGAAAAATGTGTTGTGGTCACGGAATGTGGCTACGGAAACTTATGACCACGGTTATTCCGTGATCACTAGTTTTTCGTAGCTACAATTCCATGGCCAAAGTCTTCATATAAGAGCTGTGACCACGACAAGTTCAATGGTCACTTGTAGTGGCTACGACATATTCGTGGTTAGAGAACACGACGAGACTTGTAGCTATAATACTGGCCACGACGTGTTGTGGCCAGAACTCAATTTTGTGGCCACAAGCTCCACATCCGTGGGCATAGTTCTGTAGCCACAACTTCTTTTCCTTATAGTGTTAATGTTTCAAAATATTTCAAAATAATTATGTTGTAGCAACGATTTGCAGCATATGTTTATATAAGTGCGGCAAACAAAGAATATTTGCGGCTATCTAACCATCATCCAAAATCCGTTGCAAAAAACATGGTAGTTGAAGTATTCTAGCAACAATGTACACTACAAGAAAATTGATCTAATGCGACGACGAATAGTTACAAGAAAATTGATCTAAAGCGACGAATAGTTTAGTATTCGTTGTCTTCCTTAGTTATATATAACAATGAATATTACTATGTATATGATTCTTTAAACTCACAATGAATATTGTATCCCTCCTTTTTAACACTGCAAACCCAAGTTTAACCTTGTACTTTGGTCAATAAAGCATACCCCTAGCCTAATAATGCTTCCTTGTCCATCTTTTCTGCCATGTTGCATCATATCCTTAGAGTCCATCACCTTTCCCTGAAAAATACACTACAAGAAAAATGAGTTGTGGTCACGAAATGTGGTTACGGAAACTTGTGATCACAATAATTCCGTGACCACTAGTTTCTCCTAGCTACATTTCCATGGCCAAAGTCTTCATACAAGAGTTGTGGCCAAGACAAGTTCTATGGTCACTTGTAGTAGCCACGACATACTCATGGTTAGAGAATTTTCGCGACGAGATTTGTAGCTACAGCTACCGGCCATGACGTCTTGTGGCCAGAGCCCAATTCCGTGGCCACAAGCCCCACATCCATGGGCATAGTTTTGTAGCCACACCTTGTTTTCCTTGTAGTGATAGCATCATTAATTCTGCCTCTAAAGATCATAGGTCGGAAGGGGAGGGGAGCTAGGCTGGTTAAAAGGTGTAGCGCACACTATAATAATATTAGACCAGTAGGTCTTGTAGTCTCAAGATCGAATGCCTAAGGCATCTGAATTTGTGCACGCTAATGGAGAAAATTTCCATGCAACTATATACTAACAACAATAGTTGGGACATATGTGCAGGGTTCCTAGCAACGAACCATATAACAATTGTTCCCCATTGATTTAATCTTACAATCATTGGTAAATTTAGCAACAAAAAACACAAAATTTAATGAATAGCTCAACAGATAAAGCATCATTTTATGAACCATTAACAATGAATATAACATTCATTGCTAGATATAAAAAGACTAATTTCGTAACGGAAAAAATCGTTGCTATATGTCTAACATCAGAAGATATGTTAACAATATTCAAATTATTCATTATCATAGATCTAACTTTGTTGCAATGCTATTCATTGTCACCACTCTACAACAACAACAACAACAAAGCCTTTTCCCACAATTAAGTAGGATTGGCTATATGGATTCTTCGCCTACATTCAGATCTATCTTGGGTCAATTTCGGACTTATATCCAAAAAATTAAGATCCCTTCGTATAGTCTCTTTCCAGCACTTCTTGGACCTTCCTTACCCTCTCTTAGCCTGCTCAGCATCCCAACACTCGCATCTCTTAACTGGTGCATTCGTTGATCTTCTTTGCAAATGACCAAACCATCTTAAGCGGTTTTCTCGCATCTTATCTTTGATCGGAGCTACACCAACTTTCTTTCTGATTGCATCATTCTGAATCCGATCTTTACGTGTGTGTGTGTGTGTCCACACATCCACCTTAGCCTTTTCATTTCTGCTACAGTCATTCTCTGCACATGTCTATGGTTCACAGGCCAACATTCAGATCTATAGAGCATAGCAGGTCTCACAGCTGCTTTGTAAAACTTTCCTTTAATTTTTAAAGGAATTTTCTTATCATAGAGAACATCAAAGACTCCTCTCCACTTTAACCAGCCTACATTTATTCTATTAATAACATCTCCATCAATTTCCCCATCCTGTTGCAAAATAGATTCCAGATTTCTAAAAGAATCTCTCTTCCGAATGTTATTGTCACCAATCTTCACCTCAATTCATTCACCATTGCTTCTATCAAAGGTGCACTCCATATATTCCGTCTTAGCCCTACTTATACGAATACCTTTAGTCTCCAATGCATGTCTCTAGACCTCAAGCTTCTCATTTACTCCATCTCTAGTCTCATAAATCAACACATTATCATCCGCAAATAACATACACCAAGGTAACTCATCCTGAATGTGACTTGTCAACTCATCCATAATCAAAGTAAAAAGAAATGGACTCAAAGCGGAATCTTGATGTAAATCAATGTTGATGTCAAAATAGTTAGTCTTCCCAGACGGGGTCCTTACACAAGATAAAGCCATATCATACATGTCCTTTATGAGGTTAATATATAGGATAGGTACTTGTCTCTTCTCCAAAACTCTCCATAATATCTCTCGTGGGACAGAGTCATAAGCCTTCTCCAAATCAATAAAGATAATATGGAGGTTCTTCTTTTAACTCTATAAATCTTCATTGTTCTCGTCAGCAAATAGATGGCTTCAATAGTTGAGCAACCTGGCATGAATCCAAATTGATTTTTTTACGTTGGAAACTTTCCTCAGCCTTCTGTCGATCACACATTCTCAAATTTTCATAGTGTGACTCATCAGCTTGATACCTCTGTAATTTGAATAATTTTGAATGTCTCCTTTATTCTTATAAAGAGGCACCACGGTACTCCTCCTCCAATCTTCGGGCATTTTCTTGCTTTTTAAATAACATTAAATAGATTCGTAACCCAAGTCAAATCGCGCTCACCTAAAACTCTCCATACTTCTACAGGGACGTCTTCCGGTCCTATGCATTTCACAGGTCTCATAACCTTTAAAGCCTCATCTACTTCCTTTCTTTGTATTCATCTACAGCTTGCACGATTCAAGTAACTTTCATTACTAGCTAGATCACCCAAAGTGATCTCTCTATTTCCTTCCCCATCTAGTCTTTATGTTCTTCTGAGTAACAAGTATGTGACCTTCCTCATCCTTAATGCATCTCACTTGAGAAAGGTTTTTTATCTTTCTTTCTCTTGCTTTGGCCAACCTGAAAATATCCTTATGGCCTTCCTTAGAGTCGAGATTTTTATAAAAAAAAACTTTATAAGCTTTTGACTTAGCTTCGGTTACAGCCTTCTTTGCTTCCTTCTTCGCTATTTTATAGTTTGTGACAGTTTCCGTTGTTCTATCCTTAGACATAGCTTTAAAGCATGCTCTTTTAATTGTTAGCTTCTCTTGCACCCCTTCACTCCACCATCAAGCCTCCTTTTGACATGGAGTTCCTCCCTTTGACTCGCCTAGTATCTCTTTGGCTACCTTTCAGATACAAGATGCTACTGCCTCCCACATCTTGTTTGCACTTCCGCTACAATCCCAAGATAAGTCTTCTAAAACATTCTCCCTGAAGCTCGATTGCTTCAATGGAAGACTTCACCATCTAGTTCTAGTGATCTTAGGAACTTTCTTTTTCTTTACCAGCCCTTTTATTTGCACATCCAAGACTAACAAGCGATGTTGGGATGTCAAACTCTCTCCTAGGATTACTTTGCAGTCATTATAACACAAGTGATCTCTTCTCCTCAACGCAAAGTAACATATCTGTGTTCTAATTGGTCCACTCTTATAAGTAATTAAATGCACATCCCTCTTCTTGAAGAGAGTGTTTGCTATGAAAATATCATATGCCATTACAAAATCCATAATGACTTTTCCTTCTTAATTTATATCCCCAAAACCATGCCCTCCGTGAATACTAGCATACCATGAAGCATCTTTTTCCACATGTCCATTAAGATCTCCACCTATGCAAATCATCTCTCTTTGTGGGATTCCTTGTAAAATCTTATCCAGATCCTCCCAAAAAGCTTGTTTAGTCCTTTCATCTAAATCAATTTGTGGTGCATAGATGATATTCAGAATTTCTTCTTCAAGCACCAATTTTAGCAAAATAACCCGATCCCCAAATCTTTGCACCTCAGCCATACAATCCTTCAAATACTTATGAACAATCACTTCAACACCGTTTCTACCCTTATCTTTACCTGAATACCAAAGTTTAAAGCATGTCTTCTCGGTCTCCCTTGCTTTCTCTCCAACCCATTAAGTCTCTTGAAGACATAGTATATGAATCTTCCTTCTTTTCATCGTATCCACTATCTCCATCAATTTTCTAGTTAACGTGCCAACATTCCAGCTACCAATCTGTAACTTTATTTGCCATCTCTTTTGGACTACTCCACAACTATTATATATTTGATTATCTTTCTGGAAAGTTTCTAATTCAAATAGTTCAGACTCCACCCTGCAAGAACCCTTATAAATTTTGGACTGCATCAGGACAGTGATATAGCGGAACTAGCTTATTTACCCGCTTGTGCCTCTCATGTGAGAACCCTTACAAATTTAGAACTACATCCAGGCTACGATGTAGCGGCTCTTGCCAATTTTTCATTGCATTCGGGCGATGCAACGCACCGCAAGTAGGGGACGTCCCAACGCCCCAATTTTTCATTGTCACTACTCTAGCGAGAAAATTTTGTTACTCATAATGTGTAACGAATCTGTAGCTAAAATGTTATATTTTACTATAACTAAAACTTCCCCGCAAAAGAAATAATCCGTGGCTAAATTTTCCATTCGTCACTACCATAGCAATTTGTTGTAGTAAATAATTATGATCATTAACATTCTCTCAAACTAATGTTAGTGCATTTTCTTATAATTTTAATCATTATGACAACGAATAATTTAAGATTTGATGCCAACTAGTATTAATACGTAGTTAAACATATGCCAATGAATATTATTCATTGCATGATTTTTAAAATCCATTCCAAATAACATATTCGTTCTTATATTTCTAGCAACAAAAATCACATAGCAAGGAGTATTCGCAAACTATTGCTAAATTAGTAAGGGATATTTATATCTATAATCATGAGTAATTTCGTAATTACCCCAAGAACCCTCGGTGATCACAAATTACACCCAAGACCCTGAATAATTGTTCTGTTTTACATCCATAACCTTCCGTTAGTTTAGTTCATTAACTCAACCCGATAGCTGAGTTAATCTAACCAATCTGTGATCTAACGGTTGAGATTAATCAAGAAAAAAAAGGAAAAAGAATGGAAGGAGGAGGTGGGTTCGATCCTGGAGCTTGCAGCGGTGGGGTCTTTCGTGATGGCGGAGGGCGGTGGGAGTAGGCCTTCCATGGGGTGGGGTGTGGGAGGGGGGCTCCGACCTAGGGCTCGCGGGCAGGGGGTGATCATGGAGCTTGCGGGGTGGGCGGGGAGGGGGGGTTGGGATTATGGGGTTGAGGCAGGGGCTTGTTGACTGTGAGGGGGGCAGGGGAGGCTCCGACTTAGGGCTTGTGGGCGGAGGCGCGCAGACGACGAGGGTAGGGGGCTCTTACCTGGAGCTTGCGGGCGGAGGTGTGCGCGGGGAGGGGGGTTGACCTAGGGCTTGTAGGGTAGGGGGGCGACTTGGAGCTTGGGAGGCGCATGTGCGGGGGGACCTGGGGCTTGCAGGGTGGAGGTGCATGGGCGGGGAGTGTCTGACCTGGAGCTTGGGAGGCGCGCGCGGGGTACCCGGGGCTTGTATGCTGGGGGCAGAGGCACGGGGAGGGGGGAAGGTTGTAGTTTGCATGCAGGGGCGGAGGCGCGGGAATGGGGGGGAGGGTTGGAGCTCGCATGCGGAGGAGCGGGGGCCGGAGGCACCGTGCGGAGGGGGGCAGCTTGCCGAGGCGAGCGGGAGGGCTTGGGGCTTGCCAGGGGGAGGGGCATCATTGGGGAGGGGGTATCATTTTGTTTGATCTATAGAATGATGTTATAAATATGATGTGTTTCGAAGGGCAAAATGATCAACATGTGACTTTTTTCATCAGACTTAATGAAGAATTAAGACGGAACTTGACACAGGGTTATGCCATGTAATGGTTAAGCATTATTCGAGGTTCTGGATGTAATTCATGATTTTTTAGGGTTTCTGGGGTAATTACGAAAATTACTCAGGGTTATAGGTGTAAATATCCCAATTAGTAATAACTACTGCAAATTCATAACGAAAAAGTCAACAAGTAACGATTGTTACAGGAAACCTTCGAGAATAACTAGTACAAATTTTCGAGAAAGGCACGTGTGCGCGTTTGTATTCATGCCTTCTTAACAGTGCTACAAATCATCTATTCTAGGGTAGATATGTAGCTTCCTAAGATGTATCGTGTACATCATATTACAGAATATTGATTAAAGTTATTAAGCGTGCATTCTCACCATATACAACCTATGGTGCAAGTCTTCTAAGTTGGATGTTAGCCACGGAGGTGGATCCTCTGTTGTTATAGCAGGTGTTATAACGCAGGGGAGCTTGACTGACCAAGTTGATGGAAACCTATCACGGTGCCTCAATTTACAAGTTTGATAAGTCACTTTTTTTCTAAAAATGATCGATCGATTATGTTTTTAAAAAAGTTACCAACCTAAGCACGATCGATAATTTTTGATGCCTAGATCAATCACTGAACAAGTATAGTCTATTGACCGATTGTGCATTGTCTACAAGCATCCACGCAATTTTTTTTGGTTTAAAGTTTGTCACTTTTCATGTGCATTTCCATATAAAAGCGATTCTATATGATGGGAAAACACTCGAGGTTGGTGTGCATTCTTTCAATTCAATATGATCAGATACGAAAATCGCTTTAGCGACTACGAATGTGCTTGTGACTAGCTTTGAGGATTGCTCTTTGAGCGAATCGTTTTCTACGACTATTCTGATTACTAAGCCCTTCAATTAATCACAGAATTCACCTACATGCCAATTGAACTATGCTGTCGTCTTCTTTTAGAATATGATGAGACGAGATAAAAACGACCATTCAAGTTTGAAAATACAGCATACATGAGATGATTTCAAAAAGTAATCTACTATGAAACTCTTTGGTAGCTTCGTAATAAAGGTTATTACTACATATACTAAAATTTAGGGTTTTAGCAGTTGTGCCCCTCCGAGATATTTCAGTGATGCCCCTCCCTTTTCGGGAATATCAGTTGTATCCTCGACTTCTTGCCATTCTATCACTTGTGCCCCTCCGTTAGTCTAACCATCAATGAGTTGAACTTAATCATGATTTTTTCAAACCATGGTGTGGTTAAGAAGGGTATAATTGTCCAAACTTCATCATCATCTTCTTCCTCCATTTGTTCTTCTTCCTTTCTCTTCATAATATCTCTCTCTTAATTACACCTTCATGCATCTATTAAATCGCTAAAATTTTTATATTTTCACGGATATATCATTCATTGCATATCAAATGGTGAATTTTATTGAATTTTTCCGTGAGTTTTTATGAATCAATTTAATCAATAATTTATCCTAACTAAACAAATACTGAAAGTGTGGGTGGAGGAGCTCGGGGGCGGAGGGAGTGGTGCAGGGACGGCAGGAGGATCTAGGTGTAGAGGAGAGGTACAGGGCGAAGGGGATGTGCAGTGGGAGGATCTCGCTGCGGAGGGGGAGGTGCGGGAGAGACAAGAGGAGACAGGGGTGGAGAGGGAGGTACAAGCGAAGGAGAGGCACGAGTGGAGGAGCTTGGCGGGGGAGGTGCGGGGATGGAGATGAGGGGGTGGGCTGGTTAGGAGGGCAGAGGCGGGGCCGAAGGTGGGGGGGAGGTGGGGAAGAAAGGGGCGGCGGCGGGAGGTCAGGTTGGGGATGGAGGAGGGACCGTAGGTGGGGGCGAAGGTCAGGCTAGGGATGGCGGAGGGAAGTCTGGATGAGGATGGAGAGGGGGCCGAAGGTGGGCGAGGAGGTGGGGAAGCAAGGGGAAGCGGTGGAAGGGGTTGGGGGTCGGGAGGAGCCGGTGGAGGAGCAGGAGGCTGTGAGGAGGAAGATAAGGGGAGGAAGAGGAAGAGGATGGTGGAGGAGGAGGAAGAAGGGGTTGGACACTTCAATCTATTTTTTAAAAACTAATTCATGTTATGTCCTCAAAGTTAACGTCCGCTTGCGTTGGACATGGACGGCAACTAATCCGAGGGGTACAAGTGATGGAATGTCAAGAAGTCAGGGACACAGCTGATATTCCCGAAAAGAGAGGAGCATAATTGATATTGCATATCTCGGAGCGGCACAACTGATAGTATATGTTTAAAAAGATGAGAGCAGTGCCTTCTTTAAAAACTCTTTCTCTAAACAGAAAGCTAGTTAACTGCTTTGGGGTTGGCTATCTAAAATATAACAATGATTAGAATGCAAAACTGGTCTGTAGACTTTCAACTTTATGTATTAAGGATACTAATCAGTTTCTGGGTTTGGCATCGATCTTTTGCTCCTGATCACTTTTAGTTCGCTAGTTAAGCAACAAGTCTGCACTTACCACTACATCTTATTCATGCTATGATATAGTTCAGTGTGCTATCGGTCTAGTGAAGCATTCACCAAGAAAAAAAAAACAAGTAGAGGAGTCAAATTTGCATTTCCTTCTCTTTGGTCCTAGCCTTGGCACAAGAGCATAAGGTTTTGCTGGCCCCTGGAACTTCTAGAGGGGGACTATTTTCCTGATTTACTCAGAAGTACTTAATGCATGCAAAAACTAGGTTTGCAAAAGTTGATATATATATGTATATATATATATATATATATATATATATATATATATGTTTCACAACAGAAGTTTAATTCTTTTAATTGATATATAGGGAAACTCACAATCAAAATGATCTGTAATTCATATAAAACCTTCACTACGTGTGTGTTACTCCAGATATGCAAGACAATGACAATTCCAATTTTCCCAATTTCCTTATATCCAAAATGTTAAAGGAACTTTAATGCAACGTCAAAAAGCTGTTGTGTGAGATAATGACAATATTGTTAAAACTAATCTGAGAGACGATTAGAAATTTCTTGTTCATTGCACTTCCAACCGGATGTATAATCTAGACAGAGAGAGCGAGAACTTGTATAATTTGGCAGCTGCAAAGAAATCCCTTGGTATATGATTGAGAGGTGTTGCTGATCAAAAGGGATCGGTGCCAACATCAACTCCTTTCTGCCTCAAGAACTCCTTTGCTTCCATGATGTCCTAGAGAAATTCAACAATTAATTATAAAAGGTGCCAGCAAATGACCCACGAAACAAGGTTTTTAATCCACACACATAACTACAGGTTTCCAGTAAACATAACAACGTTTTATGTGCTTCATGGTAACAAGAGAACTGACATAACTTATAACTAGCAGAAATAACTTCTTTTCAGTTTAAAAAATAAATTTAAAAAATAAAGCGACGTCGAAACCGGTTCGGAAAAAGTTGAACATCCCGTATCAGGCTGCAAATTCAGTTACCTCTCTGACACAGGAATAGGCACACAGTTCTGCAAGTTCTAATCAAAAATGTCAAGCACCTTAATTAATTCTATAATTCAGTGTGAACTTACAGAGCATCATGAGGAAGCGATGAAAAAACCAGGGATGGAAGTCATAATAGAGGATTCCCCCCATGCACGGACTTCAGATAAAAACAAGAGGATCCTCAATCACGACAACCAATGCTCTATTAGTAAAGCTGATCTCGCCTCCAATAGTAGTAAAGGGGAAAATCAATGGTCCCATAAAGAGAAAAAATAAAAATATGTAAAGATAAAAGAAAACTAGTTACTCTGATACCATCCTCCCTTGAAGCCAGATCATAAGACCTATCAAAGTCAGCTTATCACAAGGTAAAGCATTGAGTCAACATAGCATCCACCATTAGTAGTGACACCGGTAACCAGGAGATAACAAGCAATGTGGCTTAGTAATGAGTTTTACTTGTTCAAGAATTTAAAAAAAATGGTAGAGCCTTCTCCCACGATAAGTAGGATTGGCTACATGGATTCTTGCTCAAATCCATGTTGAAAGATCCAACTATTTTTTACGCTGGTTGTCGGCAACCTAACGCAGCCCCCACAAGGCGGGATTTATGTGTTCAAGAATGTTTGGAATAAAAAATATAGATGTTATAGAACACTGGTTTTGAAAGAAATGTGGTATAGAAACCTTGTTGTAACAATACCTGGTTGGGATTTTTACCTACTGTCCCTATAAACATTCCCCCTTACAAGAATAGCACTGTGCTCCAAAAACTACATATATATCCATTGTAAACATTGATTTCTTGATTATAAAAACATTGTTTTTTTTACATATATGCCCCTTCGAATGTTTGATGTCCGCATCTGAACTGTACAAGTTAATATTAACTTATGTTTTACCATGCATCCCATTGTTATAAAAGAATTGAAAGTGAGTTGAAAGTTAAAAAAATGCAATATAACTTATTAAAAAAAACATTACTCATAGATGCCAATATAACCGATCAAACCCTATATTTTCTAGAATTATAAAAAAAAATTAACAATGTTTTTGACAGCAATTATTATGGTTTATCAAACAGATGGATCCATATAGTAAAGAATGCTAAATTCTATGGGGTTACCCACATAAATATAAAGAAGACAAAGGTATTTGTGCAATATCCAACGTCTATGTGAAAATCCATGCATATACAACAAAATGGGTCTATTAAGACAAATATGGAACGTATCATCACCAGTGTTCAGAAAAACGGCCTAGGCGGCCGCATATGCGAAGGCAGGCCATAGAGCGCACCGCATATGGTTTAGACGTTGAATATGTGCCAGCCCGTGTATTTGGACCGAGTATTCCGCATATGCAGCCGCTTTTGTGATAGGATCATGTGCAGTCGACCCGACCCGAATAGGGAAATAAAATCCCGTCGGCCCTTCCCCACTCGAGCAGAGCTCGAGACTTTCGAGAATGCTGCAAAGCCCTAGCATCTACTGTCGACGACGCTCCGCCGCCTCCGCTTCCAACGCTCCTCCTCCGACGCTTCTCATCTCCGCCAGTGGGAGCTCCTCTGCCTGGACCTCTTCCGTGTGAACCTCCTCCGCCCTAGACCCCCTCCGCCTGGGCCCTGAACCTTGCCTTGACGCTTGGACCCCCTCCGCCAGTGGGAGCTCCTCCGCCTGGACCTCCTCCACGTGGACCTCCTCTGTCCTGGACCCCCTCCGCCTGGACCTTGCCTTGACGCTTGGATCCCCTCTGCCTGGACCTCCTCCGCCCTATTCTCCTCCACCTATCAGGTAATCTTTACATGAAACCCTAACCAAATGTTAAGTTTTATCCATTATTAAGTGCTTGAAATTTTTAGGTTAAATCTTGGAAAACAAATCTTGTAAAATTGTTTACATATTGTTATGAATCATATTTCTACATATTTTATTGCTAGTCCTCTTGTTATAACAGACCAATGCGATGTCTTCTTAGCTCATATCTTGGTATAATAACTCTTTGAATAGTGAATACAATGTCATTAGCTTTCATAGTAGTTTATTAGGTTACTAACTAACATATTTCACAAATAATGGATTATTAATCTATTTCATTTTTAGGATTTTAAAATATTTTTCATGAATTTAGGTTATCATGGATTCAGAGCCCACACATGTTGAGGAACATGTCTTTTTTATACCACCCGGATTTACCATCCTGGATGGAAATATGCATATCTTTTGGAGAAGACCGATATAAATTTTGTGACTTGTCGCTTGTGTGGCAACGTTTTGAAAGGGGGAATTAATCGAATGAAACAACACCTTGGTTACATCAAAGGGAATTGCAAATCATGTCCTAAGGCGGACTCTGAAGTGCAGAAGGAGATACATGATTACGTTGAGGGAATTATGAAGAAGAAGAACGAGAAAGCTATCACTTTGAAAGAAATGAGAGAGGAAGTGGTTATTAGAGCGATAGGCTCTTCCACAACACCATGTTAGGTAACATGTCCTGCGAAAAGACCACGATCATTTGATGATGAAAGTGGGACACCTGTCACAATGCGTCAATCTGTTATCAAAGAAACACTAGCCAAGGAGGAACGCGCGCATGTCAACAAATATGTAGCCAAATTCTTTTATGAATGTAATATCCCTTTCAACGTAGCGACCAAGAACTCCTTCATATGCATATGTGAAGAAATTAGCCAATATGGAGGCGGCTACAAGCCCCCATCATATTATGAAATTGCAGAGCATTTGTTGAAGGATGAAGTGGAGGAAACAAAAGAATTTTTGAAAGGGCACAAAGATGCATGGAAGAAAAGTGGATGTTTCATCATGACAGATGCATGAACCGACATGAGGGGAAGAAGCATAATGAATTTGTGTGTTACTGCAGCTTGGGCACATGTTTTTTGAAGTTTGTTGATGCTTCAGCCGATGCACATACTACTGAATGCATATCCTCGTTGGTGGAGGATTGCATAAAGGAGGTTGGAGTAGACAATGTTCTGCAAATCATGACTGACAATGCCTCTGCTAATATGGCGGCTGAGAGGCTACTCAAGACCAAATATCCAAACATATTTTGGTCATCTTGTGCTGTTCATTGTATAGATATCATACTTGAAGAAATTGGCAAGGAGCCGAAAGTCAAAAATTGCATAGCGAAGGCTAGAACACTGACTATTTTCATATACAACCATGAAAAGACGCTTAGCTTGATGCGACACTTTACCCAAAAGGGTGAGATAGTCAGACCATGGCAAACAAGATTTGCCACTTGTTTTCTCACACTACAAAGTGTCTTTGAAAAAAAAGAGAAGTTGAGATTGATGTTTTCTTCTGATGAATGGAGAGTGCAAGTGGTCCAGAACGAGCAAAGGTGAAATTGCAGGATCAATTATTCTGAGTACAACATATTGGAGCCAAGTTTCATTAACCTTGAAGATCTTTTCCCCGCTCGTTCGTCTCTTGCGTGTTGTTGATGGTAATCAGAAGCCATCATTGAGTTTTGTGTATGGAGGGCTAGAAGATGCAAATAAGGAGATAAAGAGTTTTTTAAAGACGTTGAGCATTCATATAATCCGTACATTGATGCCATTGATTCAATGTCGAGAGAGGTTAGATAGTTCGCCTCACCTTGCAGCTTATTATCTCAACCCCTTTTATTTCTATAGGGATGATAATAAAGCTATTGTTGAAGATAGCTTTGTCATAAATGGATTTTTGTATTGCTTGGAGATATTTTACTATGATTTGGACGTTCAAAATGTCATCACAATAAAAGAAATGGTTCTTTACAAAAATGGAGAAGGTGCATTTGGAAAACCCCTTGCTATCAAGTTGAGATCCATCAAAGAAGACGTGTTCGATCCAGGTAGTAGCATGTATCATCTCTAATATATGCTCTATACATATTTCAAGTACATGAAAAGAATAAGGAGTTGACTTTATTTTCCTTCTAGCTAATTGGTGGTCTCTATTTGGTGGTGAGACGCCATACATGAAGGTGATGGCAATGAAGATATTGAAGCTAACATCCTCTTCTTCTGGATTTGAGAGGAACTGGAGCCCTTTTGCAGCGGTAGACTATGACATTTAGGATTTGTAATTGTAGAGACTTATATATGTTACATTTTATTGTTCCGTAATTTCTATTTATATTTTGTAAGACTCTGTAATTTACCCAAGGGTTTTCTCCCTATATAAGAGACCTGAGGGCTCTATGGAATAACACATCAGAGTATTGTTTTACTCTAACATGGTATCAGAGCCCTAACCCTAACCTAGGGTTTCCTCCACCCGCCCCCCCCCCTTCCCCCCGCCGCCGCCGACTTCTCCAAGCCCTCCCGCCGCCGTCAACCAGCCTCTCAAGGCTCCCAGCCCCTCCACCGGGTCCCCAATCCCTCCGCCGGGCCCCCAGCACCTCCGCCAGGCCTTCCAGGCCCCCAGCCCTGTCGCCGGGCCTCTACAGACCCGCCGCCAGACCATCCAGGCTCCAGCCCCATTGCCTGCGAGGCTCCAGGTGGTCCCACCAGGCTACTGTCGGACCCAGCCAGCCCCGCCAGGCCCCCGCAGGCCACTGCCAGGTCCCTGCCAAGCCGCTGCCGGCCCTAGCCCCGCCGCCCCTACACAGCCGAGGCTTCATTAGCCTCCCTGTCGTCCGTTTCGCTTCGGTCGGGCTCGGATTGATGATGGGTTCAAGTGCATAACGTCTACATGTGCACTTGAATCCTCACATGTCGTGGTAGACACCTGTCTCTTTTGGTCTATCATCCCTAGTTCTTCTTCTCCGGCAGTATGTCAGATCAAAAGGTCGACATGCCCGCCATTGGTGCCTTCAAAGGTTCGGCACCTATCGTCAAAATGGACGGGACAAACTACGAACTGTGGGCTATGCAGTTCCTCAGTCTCATGAAGTTGTGTGGTAAGAAGCATATTCTTACCGAAGATGAACCGCCAGAGAAGACGGGAATATATGCCTCATGGGAGGCCGATGACGCGTCCGCCAAAGTCTGGTTGTCGGGTACGCTCACAACGGAGATAGCAAATGATGTCCTCCATCAACCCACCGCCAAGGCGATGTGGGATATTCTGGCCACGACGTACTCTCAGGTACGGAACGAGACCAAGATGCTGCAGTTGCAGCATGATATCTTTACCATGAAGCAAAATGGGAGGCCTCTTCATTCTCTGTACACGTCTCTTCGTGGAATGTTCGAGAAACTTTATAGCACAATTCCACTCACAGCCACGCCGGAACAGCAGAAGACGTTCCGCAACGCTACTATGGTTGGTGTCTTACTTGCTGCCCTTGATCCTGAATATGAGGCAGCACGTTCTCAGATCCTTGCTGATGCCACCATTCCACCAATGGAAGAAGTCTACAGACGGCTCAGTCGTGTTCCAGTTCCATCGAACACAACGACTACACCTCCCTCTGCAATGGCTGTCTCCAGAGGACGAGGTAGTTCCTTCTCATTTCGTGGCAGAGGAAGTGGTGGACGTGACCGTGGAGGTCGCATACGCTCTACGTGCTCATTCTGTCGTCGTACTGGTCATTCGGAGGATACATGCTATTCCAAGCATGGCTTCCCTCCTTCTGCACGTGTCACTGATCATGTTCAGGGTCCACCAGCATCTACTCCAGATCACAGGTTCGAGGAGCTAGTGGCACGGCTTCGTGATATCATGCCACAGTCATCATCAGAGGGTGTTGATGCGTCTGATGTTGCAGCTTCGGCATCAACAAGTACATCTGCCTCAGCCAGTGCCTCAGGTAGTCCCTCCGGCTCATATCATAACCATGATCTCACAGGATGGATTGTTGATTCTGGAGCCACCCATCATCTCTGTCGTGAGAAAGAGATTCTGCAGTCCTATAGACCTGTCCAGCCTGGTCGTTCTGTACTCATTGCTGATGGCACTCATTCCCCTATCATCGGTCAGGGGGAGACGGCTTTGCTACCATCTATGCACTTACAGAATGTTTTACATGCACCAGAATTCTCGATGAATCTTTTATCCATTAGTCAGATTACACGAGAATTGCACTGTCGTGCTATTTTTGACCCATCGTCTGTTATTTTTCAGGACATACTAACGGGCAAGGTGATTGGCTGTGGTTCTGAGCACAATGGCCTCTATCGTCTTGTACGGAACTCTTATGCTGGTGTCTCACTACATTCCCAAGGCTCCGTGTCTCCGTATACGTGGCATCTTCGATTCGGTCACCTGCCACTACAGAAAATGCGTCACCTCCTGCCTCAGACTTCTCCGAGTTCATCATTTCGTTGTGAAGCTTGTCAGTTAGGGAAGCACCATCGGTCCAGCTTCCCCAGTCGTCAGAGTCGGAGCAGTCGCTCCCCATTTGAGTTATTTCACATAGATATATGGGGTCCCAGTCGTGTCCCAGATCATCAGGGGCACAGGTTCTATTTAGTGGTGGTCGATGATTTTTCTAGAGTGTCCTGGACTTTTCTTCTCAAAAATAAATCCGAAGCAGGAAGTGTCATTCAAAATCTTATCAATGAAGTTCAAAATGTTTTTTCGTCTACTGTTAAGTATGTGCGTACTGACAATGCATTGGAGTTCTGCACTCGTTCCCTTGCTAGTTTTCTTTCTTCTAAAGGCATTATCCACCAAACAACATGTGCATACACATCCCAACAAAATGGGGTTGCAGAACGGAAACATCGCCATTTCCTTGATATTGCTCGCACATTACTTATTCAGAGTTGTGCCCCATTATCTTTTTGGGGGGATGCTATTCTTACAGCATGTTATCTGGTCAACCGCATGCCTACAACTGTTCTTGGGGAAAAGTCTCCTATCTCTGTTCTCTTTCCTGACAGAGATTTGTTTACTCTTACACCTCGAGTCTTTGGCACAGTTGCTTTTGTCCACCGCTTGTCTCCAGGACTTGATAAGCTTTCTCCTAGGGCTATCAAGTGTGTTTTTGTGGGCTACTCCAGGACACAGAAAGGATATCGTTGCTACGACCCCGTTCATGACAAGTACTATGTGAGCGCTGATGTTACATTTTTCGAACCCGTCATGTACTTTTCTCCTACAGGTGACAGATTGGTCTCCTCCACATCCACAGATTCTAGTGTCTATGTACCTCCACCTCCAAGCCTGGGTCAATCCTCTACTCCACAACTACCACCACCACCACCACCACCTCCAATTGAACCTTTTCCTAAGTTCTATACAAGGCGTACAGGACCAGCTCAAGCTACATGTCAACCATCCAATACGCCTCAGGTATGTTCTGACGTTATCACTAATGATGGGTTAGAAAATGCACCAGTGCAGGAGCCTCTACAGCAGGACGAGGATCATCCGGTCGACACAATGATAGATGATCTGGATCGGCCCATTGCTCACAGGAAGCAGCGAAGACAATGTGCTTCATATCCTCTTGCCTCTCAAGTCTCATTTCATCGTCTCAATGGGGACTTCCAGAAGTTTGTAGCCGATGTCTCGTCTGTTGAGATTCCACGAACCTATCAAGATGCCATGAAGATTGATTGCTGGTGTCTAGCCATGGAAGAGGAGATGCGTGCTCTGCAGTCTCGAGGGACTTGGTCTCTTGTTCCCATTCCTCCAGGTGCCCCTGTGGTGAGTTGCAAGTGGATCTTTACGGTGAAATATCATGCGGATGGACGTCTTGATAGGTACAAGGCAAGACTTGTAGCACGGGGATTTACCCAGACATATGGGGTAGATTATTTGGATACTTTTTCACCAGTGGCTAGACACTCCACTCTTCGCATCCTCCTATCTGTTGCTATGGTACGTAACTGGACCATTTTTCAGCTTGACGTCAAGAATGCCTTTTTGTATGGAGACCTACAGGAGGAAGTCTACATGCAGCAGCCACCAGGATTTGCTGCTGAGGGGGAGACTCAGATGGTGTGCAGACTTCATAAGGTTATCTATGGCCTCAAACAAAGTCCCCGAGCATGGTTCCAGAAGCTTTCTCAGCTAATTGAAAAACAGGGGTTCAGGAGATCAAATGCGGACCATTCATTGTTCATCCAGAAGACCCCTAGAGGTACAGTTGTTGTTATGATATATGTTGATGACATCTTGGTCACAGGAGATGATGCTCAGGGGATTGAGATAACCAAGTCCCTGTTGGGAAACCAGTTCATTACGAAGGATCTGGGCACGATACGATATTTTCTGGGGATAGAGTTTGCACGAAATGCACAAGGAATGGTGATGACTCAAAGAAAATATGTCACGGACTTGCTAGCTGAAGCAGGAATGACTGGATGCAGACCTTCAAGTACACCTATGGACCCAAGCATGAAGTTGTACGATGATGATACCGAGGAGGTGGACAAAAGAAGGTACAGAGAGATGGTGGGTAAGCTCTTATATATTACTATAACTCGACCGGATATTGCCTTTGCAGTAAACCGGGTGAGTCAATTTGTGGAGCAGCCAAGGCAAGTTCATATGGATGCCTTGTATATGATATTGAGATATCTGAAGTCTTCCCCAGGCACAGGGTTGTTATTTAGGAAAGATACGGATCTGTCTATTTCAGCTTGTGCAGATGCAGATTATGCAGGATGTCCAAGGGATCGTAAATCCACTTCTGGATTTGCTATCTTCATAGGAAGCTCTTTAGTTTCTTGGAAAAGCAAGAAACAGACTGTTGTGGCGAGGTCCAGTGCGGAATCCGAGTACAGAGCCATGGCACAAGCAACTGCAGAAATGATGTGGGTTAGAGCAGTCTTAGAAGATTTGACTGTAGATGTCCCCTTGCCTATGAATCTCCAATGTGACAATCAGGCAGCATTGTTTATTGCCAATAATCCGGCTTTTCACGAGAGAACAAAGCACATCGAGGTGGATTGTCATTTTACTAGAGACATGATTCAGAAGGGCTTCATTTCCACCTCTCATGTCAGTTCAGAGGATCAGACTGCTGACATATTCACCAAGCCACTGCTCAGAGGACCGTTCCAGAGATGTTCTTCCAAGCTGAGCATGATAGATATCTATGCTCCATCTTGAGGGGGAGTGTAGAGACTTATATATGTTACGTTTTATTGTTCCGTAATTTCTATTTATATTTTGTAAGACTCTTTAATTTACCCAAGGGTTTTCTCCCTATATAAGAGACCCGAGGGCTCTATGGAATAATACATCAGAGTATTGTTTTACTCTAACAGTAATTATTGATTAGACTATTGTTTGTCTAATCAATTAACATTGAATACTTGCATTGCAGATTCACACCAAGAAGAGGAATAAACTTGAAACCAAGGACTGAATGACTTGGTTTTTGTGAAATTCAACTCAAAATTGAGGGAGCAACAATCTCAGAAGGGAAGAGACCCATTTGTTTCTAAGGATAGGACGTATGTAAGTGGATCGGACAAGAGGAAGACGAAGAAGAGGTGTTTCAAGGCTCAGGGCTAACTTGGAGCTTGGTGGCCGAGGCAAGTGGAGCAGATGAATTGGTGCAACATAGGAGGAGTCAAAGGAACGTGGATGCATTACCGAGTGTGGAGGAGGAAGAAGAATTTATCACGGACTCAGACACTAACAGCGATGATGAAATTCCTCCTGTTGTTTTTGACGATTTAGATTAGGAGTTTGATTATTTGTGTATGAACTATGAACCTTTTTTGAGCTGGTATGAACCTTTTTTGAGTTGTCATTCATAGATATTTCGTTATGAATCTTATGATCCATTTTGGTTTCTTAATATATTTTTGAGGCGGTAGCTCCCAACTTGGGAGTATATCTGTAGTTATTTTAAAAAAAAATGAATCTTATGATCCACTCTTTTATCTAAATAGACAACTTTGGAAATGCTTTCGACCTTGGGTTAAAAATCTTTACATTATAAAACTTACATTCATGTTTTTTAAAATATAAAATGTCTAGTATTTGAATTTATTATTATATTGCTAAATATTTTTAATTAAAATAATAGAAATCGTATAGTCCGCATATACTTCTGCATGCTCGTTTACTCGCTTCAGACCGTCTGACCAAACAAATACCACATATTGACTTTCTGAACATTGATCATCACATCTTAAATATGCAATCAATGTTATTTGTTGTGAACTTACCTTTAATAGTCATAAGGAACGAAATATTCACTGTTATATTGCTAACTGATTCATAAAGCAATGATTATTTGATGTCTTTCTACTTGAAATTTGCAGCAGTCAACATTTTAGATCAGAACCAACCATCATGAAAAAGGCACCTATAACAATTGTTAAAAGATTCATCTGCAAAGACAATACATTATTTTTCCTTCTGGTATTTGATATGAACGAAAATCTTTTTGAAGCGTGCAAATTTTGTATTAGCTTTCTTTTTTATTCAAGGCCATTGTGGCAGTGGCATAGTTGCATTCTCTCTTTTTTCAAGCTCATGAGTGGACATGACTTAACTTTTACTTTTTCAAAGCCATGGGTGACCATAACATAGCTTTTCTTGATCAAGGTCATGTTGACCATACTCATGTAAAGGCTATATGCCCCTCTCCCTCAGCTTCCATGTATACACTTTTTGAATCAATAAAGGCAGTTCCGCACTAATAAAACAACCACATTATTCCTTATTGTAAGTTTAGAGATATAAGTAGTTTTGCAATAAATAATATTTGGCATTATATTTCGTATTGAATGATATAGCTACATTCTCCAAAACATTCACCACTGTAGACGCATTTTGTTGTTGTAATAGTACATGCAAATATCATAAAATCCCATGGTCAGTCATCATTTTTTTAAGAAGTCGTGGTCAGTCATCATGACACGATTCTTGACTTGCAGGCAGTAGATACTGCAAATGGCTAGCAAAAAATGAGACTGGACTAAACGTTCAATCAAATAAAGGTTACCTGAAAGCAGGGGACTTAATGGAATGGAATCATTTGACACGATAGAGGCCTTCATGGTGGGAGATATCAAAATAGAGGGAGAAGGTCGAAGAAGGGCTCAATAGTGACAGTGCCAGCAGCCACAAGGCCAACAAGCATTGTACAGGCAGCACTCCCAGCAATGGATTTCAAACCCAAATCTGACCAGCCATTTCAATCAATAAAACCCAAAAGGTAAAGGAAATATTAATGAATTGCCTAGTACGAAAGGGGGACAACATAAACCCATCAAGACCGATCAATATGATATTTTCTTAACCTTTAAAAGCAGTAGATGGATTTGCATATCTTCAAGTAAAAAATTATTAATTAGAAGTATATGCCCTAAACAACCCCTCCTTCGTGCCTATCTCTCTCTCATACCCATGTGCCTTCTCGAACATTATGTGGCTATGCATTGCATCTCCTTTAGATCCATGGCTAATACTGGAAAAGGGACTTGTCTTCTTGCCAAAGCTGCATCAGTTGATAGTACACATTGATAAATCCCGGATTTACATACTTTATTTAATATCAGTATTTCTTGTTTAAGAAAATCAATTACAATAATTAATGATTAACAGTAATTAATAATTATTGTGTTATACATACTAACTCTAATTATTGTAAATAAATAACTATATTATGGTGCTATTATTTTATGTGTTTATTATTTATTAAAAATTCAATAAAAATTAGATTAATGTTTTACATAATTAATTTAACATAATTTATAAATTACAAATCTAAAAAAATAAAAAAAGTAATTTTATTACTTGAAATTACTTACAAAAATATTTTCTATGTATAGATGGCATCTCTCTTTGAATTCTACATGAAAGTTGTAGATCTCATCGAGATCTACAACTTCCATGTTGAACACTTTTTTAAAATTCAACTCCTAACTATTTTATTTGTAATTAACTTTGATTTTTGCATTTCACTATTTCTCGATTGGGACACATGGCGCTATTCGCTTCAGCCACGTGGCTCGCTCCCACTTAGCCACCGCTTCTCTCTCAACCGTTAGATGTGTCCAATCATATCAATCCCAATCGTTCTTTGTTGCCTTATTTTCGGACGCATGATCGATACTTATCAGACTCATCCAGACCGCTCTACCACGCCAAATTGTGGGCCGTCTGATCTTGATCAGACAGCCAATCCATTGCCTTCAACCTCTGCACCTCTCCTTCGCGCATGGCAACCTCCATCAACTGCCCAACTTCTTTCCTTTTTCCTGAAGGCATTAACTATTTTCTCCACAAATCGTCATCGTCAACCTCTTCCTTTGACTTCCCTCTTCTTTGCCCTAACCTAAACTTCCATCTCCGATCAACTGCCGCCAACCTACGGGCGGTTGAAACTGCCATGTCACCCACCTAGAACTGCCCGACCTTCTCCTCAAATACTCCGTCACCAGTCATTGTTGCAGGTGTTCCACCCTTGTACAAAGCAACCCTAGCCCTCCTCTCCTCTTTGTGATAGAGAGGAGAGATGTTGAAGCGATCATGGCATTGGTCTTCTTGTGTGACCCATGGCGGATTGCCATGCTACAACGTCTAAAAGACTGTTGTTCGAGCTTTCTCTCTGGCCGAGGAGATCAAGCGATGACCCAAGCTTTGTTGAAGCTCAAGCCAAAGCTTCTTCCTTCCTCCATGGCGAATATCTTCATGTACAAGTTAACTATTTAGGTTTTCTTTTGAATTCTCTGAATTTTCATAGGGTATATAGACCATAACTTCTATCACCATTCGTGCCCCAACTTCATCGCAGTTCTATCAACCATGCTGGAGGTCTCGATCGTCATGCCTCTAGTACTATCATCCCTATCAATTCGACCCATTTTCTTCTGCGGAAATGTAGAACCCATTTAGGTCTTCATCTTCTCCATGCATAGACCTCCATTCCGCCTCACCTTCGTGTGCACACTTGGCTATTGTGCTTCGGCTATTTGTTACTAACTCCTGCAGGTCTGAAACTCTTCAATGATCGGAAATTGGAGCAAGCTCTGATCTGGAGCTCCTCCTCCGATAACCCATCATCGACAAGTGCATACCAATTGTCCACCGCCTACATCCAACTTCGCGGAGTCCTCAGCAACCTTCCTCGAGCTTCAGGCAAGGCACATCATCATGGTGGAGTAGGACTCTCGCCGGAGCCCCACCTCGCAGCCACCACTAGAGGCGGAGGAGGATGAACAAGGAGTATAGTATCGTTGGATGAGCTCAAATTGGGCGAAATCCAACGACCCGCAAGCAATCACGTTGAACTCATACGAGCCTGCAGCTTCGGATGCACCGAACCTTCCTCTGAAGCATCAGCGCGCTACACATGGCCCGAGCCACGCGCCTTCGACCGAGCCTCGACGTCACAAGCTTGAAGCACATGATGTTGGGCAAATTGTAGCGCCTACCCTTCGACTTCCCAAATGTGTAGAAATGTCCCCACGTAGGGTGTTATCCATAATTTATAGTGATGATTTTATCTATTTGCACTTTAGTCCTTTCAGGGACCTATTAGTGAATCTTTGTGCTATTTTTATTTACATTTTTATGACATTTATGCCCATGCACTCTTTGTTGAATAACTTGAGCATATGATGTCTATTTGAGATGATGTCAATTGCATTGTGTTCCTTATTTAATTCTCTTTGATTATGCATGATTTATTATTTGATTGAATGTTAAACTAATAATTTATTTCAACAACAACAACAACAAAGCCTTTTCCCACAATTAAGTAGGGTCGGCTACATGGATTCTTCGCCTCCATTCAAATCTATCTTGAGTCAATCCCGGGCTTATATCCGCAAAACTAAGATCCCTTTGTATGGTCTCTTTCCAACACTTCTTGGGTCGTCCTCGCCCTCTCTTAGCCGGCTCAACATCCCAACACTCACATCTCCTAATTGGTGCATCAGCTGATCTTCTTTGCAAATGTCCAAACCATCTTAAGCGATTTTCTTGCATCTTATCCTCGATCGAAGTTACACCAACTTTCTTTCTGATTACATCATTTCGAATCCGATCTTTACGTGTGTGTCCACACATCCACCTTAACATTTTCATTTCTGCTACGTTCATTCTTTGCACATGTTTATGGTTCACAGGCCAACATTCGGATCCATAAAGCATAGCAGGTCTCACGGCTGCTTTGTAAAACTTTCCTTTAATTTTTAAAGGAATTTTCTTATCACAGAGAACAGCAGAGGCTCATCTCCACTTTAGCCAGCCGACATTTATTCTATTAGTAACATCTCCATCAATTTCCCCATCATGTTGTAGAATAGATCCCAGATATCTAAAGGAATCTCTCTTCTGAATGTTATCGTCACCAATCTTCACCTCGATTCCTTCACCATTGCTTCCATCAAAGGTGCACTCCATATATTCCGTCTTAGCCCTACTTATACGAAATCCTTTAGTCTCCAACTCATGTCTCCAGATCTCAAGCTTCTCATTTACTCCATCTCTAGTCTCATCAATTAACACAATATCATCAGCAAATAACATACACCAAGGTAACTCATCATGAATGTGACTTGTCAACTCGTCCATAATCAAAGTAAAAAGAAATGGACTCAAAGCAGAACCTTGATGCTTATTTAACAGAAATAATCTAGGTGCTTATCTTATTATGAAATGGACATGTGCTTTGATTAATTGCTTAATTTGGACCTAGATCTTCATTCTAATATTTACTTAAGTTGGATATGTAATTTTAGGGCATAATTTCAGTACTTATATGTGATTACTTAGCTTCATTATGTTCGTTAGTTAAATATTTAACTTGCATTAAAAATCCTTTTAAGAAAAATGCAATCTGGTTCATTCATCTTGTGATGCATTATTTTATGTTTTGTTGTCTTTTGACCTAGATGTTATAGTGATCATTAACATAGATATTGATGACTTACTAATTATGTTAATGGCTCGTGTCCTTGTGTTCGACCATGGACTTACCCATGTATAAATTAAAGCTAAATCCTCTTCACAGAGATTATTCGATTCGATTCTGATTGAATGTTGATTGGTCGTATTACAACAAATACATCTTAGAATAGCCAAATAGCATCTCATCAGATGGCATCGTTGCCAGGGACACAGCTTCATTAATATAATTACTTTTGATTTAATGTTTTTTAAGTTGATTATCTATTATTTAGGTCAAGTTGTTTGTATTGAATTGTTGCATTGCTTTTACATGTATTTTGCATTAACTTGGTGATTTTTTGATCTATTTTTAATCAATTCTCTTTTGTGTCAAGGCCCGTGGATTCGAGGATGCTCGGAGATTTACGGAGGCTGGTGCTCAGAGCTCTGAGTTCCAGTTGAGAGAAGACATAGGAGACCCCTCTGAGAGCTTGAAGATTATCAAGTTGTATTTTGTTTGTTATATATTTTCCTGCGTTGTATATACTCTGTAATATTTGGACATGGGCATTATGTTGTGTGTTGAGTTTGTTTCACCCTTGCAAGGTGGGACTCAACTTGAGTGACTGATTTAGGGTTTAGGCACACAGCTCTTAGAGCTACTTTTGATTGATTATTTGCATGTGCTTGAAACGTAGGTTAGGATACACTAACTGCATCTCAAGAGATTCACACATCCCTTAAGATTCATGAGACGCACTTAAGCTACGTTTGACCTAGCCAAATTTAATCAAATTCTATCACGCTAATAGAACTTGTGCTTAGGATGCGGTTTTTTATCAACTTGCATTCATTTAGATATTAATTTTAATACAGCCTTGCATCTACATGGAGAGAGCTGGGATGATTGTAAGTATCTTCGAACATGAGCATGCATCATAGTTTTACGTTTAGATTGGTTTTTTCAGAGTCATCTATCGTGTGCTTTATGACTTAAGGTTTAAAGGAAACGGGATTGGTCGGTAGATGTTTTATGTGCTCAATAGTACTTTCAAGTGATAACCTAAGCTCTTAAAATTGGGATTGTTAATGTAAGTTGACCTAATTAAAATGGAGCTAAATTCACCTTGTATTGGGAGAGAAAACCCCTCATTATTCGCAGGTATATTTTGCATATTGAGAGGTGAGGACGTATCCTTATGATAGTGTCCAAATCCTACTTAAACCTGATTATAATGGACTCAAATTGTATTATTACCAATAAAAGAGACAAGATAACTAAACCATACATTTTTATCTTCGTGTGTGAGTTGGTGAAACTATTGGATTTTGCTTGTATTTGACTGTGATTTCTTTAAACTCTCCATGAAAGTCTAGAGCTCCATTTCACATCTCCTGATATTCATTGATCGTAGAGATTCAGCTAACCCTAAAATTGTGTCCCGGTATTCCCACCCTGAGATCCACATTCAGTATACTTAGGCTACTTTTTAGCCTAAGTATGGGGGGACCATGTTGTCTCTGATTGTTCAACTCGAGTTCCCTATTTCATATCATATCTCTTTACTTAGGCTATTTCTCAGCCTAAGTATAGGGGACTCGAGTCACTGTATTCTACTAACTTATTCTTTTCACTCTTTCATACACCTGCTCTTCTTGATTTTAGTCATGTGCATCTCTTTATATTTAGTATGAGCTATGGCTTCATATTACTTTGTGCTATGAGGACATAGCACCAGCTAAGTATAGGTGGGTGTACCGTATATATTTTATATATACTTTAGCCATAGCTCATATTTTCACATATTTTAAAATTTTTCAAACTTTTTAGGCTACGGGTATCGTATTATTTGGAATTATTTGACATGGTTTTCAAAAATATTTTATATGATTTGTGAAAATACGGGCTTACTTGTTTTGGAAAAATCATTTGTAAGACATTTGAAAAAACTACATCTATGTAACATTGTCAAGGTTGCAAAAGTCGGTAGTCGGTACTCAGTCGGTCGGGTCACTGAATAAGGATTAATCGGCAGTCGGGCAACTAATCGGATTTAGTAGGACTTTAATCAGCTTTGAATTTTATGATTATTTTAAATATATAACTCATTTTTATACATATATTTACATACATTTTATATATTTTTATACTATCATAATAAAATAAAAGAAGTAATTGAATTTAAATAAAACATTAAGCATATTATAATAAGTTTGCTTATAAAAAAACAAAACATAAAAAATATGGTATCTACAAGCAAAAATTGGTTGACTAGTGTGCCTAGTCAAAATTAGTCGGTACTCGGTCGGCCACCCCACTGACTAGACTAGTCGAACCTACTAGTCTGGCTAGTCGGGTGACTTTTACAACACTGGACATTGTCTTGAAAAATATTTTACTTAGGTTTGGAAAAATAGAGCTTTACTTGTTTTAAAAATCTTTGTAAATATTTAAAAAATCTATAATTATGTGACATGGTTTGTAAAAAAAATAAAATTGTTTTCAATTTTAAGGGTGTAAATTGAGACTAACATTTTTTTGTAAAATAAGCCTAACTCTCGAACTTAATTAAAAGAATTAAAAAATAGAAAAATGAAAAATTTACAAAATTACTAACTATCCAGTGGTGTTTCCCTAACACTTGCACCGTTCACTCAAGGCTTGTTGAGATCTTTAACACTTATTTTATGAGGTCCAGAGACTTAGAGTTGACCTATCTTGATCATTAGGGTCTTGGACTTAATAATTCACACTTCTCTAGTTTGAAAGGTTTGTGTGCTATATTGCATGCTTAATCTTATCCTTAAAAGAATATGACCAACACTCACATGCACGACTGCATTCATGATTAAGATGAGTTGAGGTTTCACTTGAGGAACTGGGATTTGAGATTCAAGTTTGGACCTGATTTTATGCTGCTCGAGGACAGGATAAACTTAATAAATGCTTCATAAAACCTGAGTGTCAGCATCTTAGACAGTATGGGGCATGGTTCGCATACTAATCTCTTGATATATAAACCTAAGTGCCAGGGTGTGATGAAATTAAAATACTTTTGTTGATCAGTGTGCACCAACTCTTGGTAAACGCAGTGGAGCTAGTCAAAAAGAAAAGAAAAGAAAAGGAACAAGAAAAGGAAAAGAAAAGCTCAAGCATTACAAAAGTTACAACTATATGAGCTTCCACCAATGGAGAGCGCTCCCAACATTTTAAGTGTCCACTTGGACCAAACTATTAGGATTTATGATTCGGGCTAGTGCCCAAAAATAGACCTGGCCAAAGTCTGGGCAAGGTCGGGCCACGAGCGGGCCAAACGGTCTGAAGTTTAAAATGGCCTTGTCCAGGGCCTGAGCCAGGCCGACCCATGGGTCGTACTTCATGGCCCAGGCCCAGCCCAGCTTGGGCCAGGCCGGGCTGGTTTGGCCCATGGGCTATATATTTTGTAATATAATTTTTTAATAATGCATTAGTTGATAAGTGGTCCAACTTTGTATTTACAATTTCTATAATACATCTCGACATTTGATTACATAAAACTGTGATTGAATATTAATAATAATAATATAGAGTAACGGAATAGCCTATAGTCTAGAATATTAATAATAATATAGAGTAAAGGAATAGCCTACAGTCTACAGAGTAACAGAATATAGATAAAGATTCACACATTGGGAGGTATTATTTTGTCATGATTTATTTCAATCAATAGTTATTAGTTACACACGAATAATTAATTAGGAAAATTGTTTGGTCTAAATAACGAAAATAATTTTTTTGTTTATAAAGATGTTTACTCCTTTATTCTATTTTATTCTTACTAATGGGATAAGACTCGAGTAAAGAGATGTAGAGAATATAAAAAAATTGTAATTCCATTAAGCATGATATTTTACAACTTTGTAAATGATTTACATAACATTTACCAATTACAAATCTTAATGATAATGAAATAAAAAGTTTAGAACTTACTCAAAATGAGAGATTCGGCGGTTGGAATTCGACTTCATCTTCGATACTCAATGTCATTAGCACTCGACAAAGTCAACACTCGACAGTTGGCACTCAACGGTCAACACATTGACAAGGAGGGAAGGGACAAAAGAAGCAACGCCACTATCAGGACTTAGGATTCATCACTCGGAAGCTGCTAGTTAGCACTTAGCAACAACAAGGAGAGAGCTTCGAGAGGGCAGTGCGTCACTACCAGGTCCACCACTTACCAGTTTTTGCTTGAGCAAGTAGGGTGGGGCTAAGAATCTAAGATGCTTAGATAATTTAGGAAATATGATTCTGGGAATGTGAATCGACACCAATTGTGCTGAGGTTTTTTATTAAACAAATATGTGGGACTTATATAGTCACATCATGAGATTTGTCTGTCACTCGTGAGTTGTGACTCATGAATGGTGAATTGGTGATTCCGTGAATCGGTAATAGGATTAGGGACTGGGGAGTGGGGAGGTAATGACGATTTTGCAATTGGTGACTTAGGATTTTATTAATTTTAGGTGAAGTAATTGGTGACTTACGATTTTGCGCGGTCACATTGATCATCAGCTTAAAAAATGCATTGTGTTGAGTAAAAAGGCACTTGAGAGATACCTTGTTCCAATGAGAGGAAGAGAAGAAATGACACAATCCTATACCTCCAGTATCTGGCCTATCATCTACACTTTTAAGTCTGACAAATTAAAGAGATGGTGGATTGAAGCAAGACTAGATTTATTCTCTAGTGTTGAGGATTGGATCCTTAGGAGAGTCTCTTGTCTTGGAACTTTAGGTGGCATCTTGACTCTACTCTTGTGAATGCAGTCAACACATTAAATCGTATCTCTTATATATATATATATATATATATATATATATGTATACACCGAGAGTCTGACAAATTAAAGAAGTTGAATTCCTTTTAATTAAGACATGGTTCAGCTTAGAGTCTTAGGGCTTCCAAAACTGAGTGTTCTGGATTAATCAAGCCTTGTCTCTTCACATGCACATATCAAGGAACTCGTTAATTCACTAACTCATTAATTCATTCTTTCTTTATTTATTAGCTCGAGGACGAGCTTAGCTTAAGTATAGGGGGTGGTAAGTCCTATATTTACCAACTTTATTTAATATTATTATATCTCTTGCTTAAGAATATCAATTACAATAATTAACTATTAACATTAATTAATAATTATTGTGTTATACATAACTAACTCTAATTATTGTAAATAAATAACTATATTATAGTGTATTCATTTTATGTGTTTATTATTTATTAAAAATTCGATAAAAATTAGATTAATATTGTTCATAATTAATTCAACATAATTTATAAATTAAAATTTCAAAAATATAAGAAAAGAAAATAAAATAAGTAATTTTATTACTTGAAACTACTTATAAAAACATTTTCTATGTATAGATGGCATCTTCTCTCTTTGAGTTCTACATGAAAGTTGTAGATATCATCGAGATCTACAACTTTCATGTTGAATACTTTTTTTTAAAATTCGACTCCTAACTATTTTATTTGTAATTAACTTTGATTTTTGTATTTCCTTATTTTTTATTGGGCCATGTGGCGCTACTCGCTTCAGCTACGTGGTCTGATCCCACTTAGCCACCCGCTTCTCTCTCAACTGTTAGATGTGTTCGATCAGTTCAATCCCAGCCATTCTTTGGCACCATATTTTAGCGGCATGATCGATACTCATCAGATTCATCTAGACCGCTCTACCACACCCAATTGTGGGTCGTCTGATCATGTGATCAGACAACCAATCCATCGCTTTCAACCTCCGCCCCCTCCTTCATGCATGGCAACCTCCATCAACCACCCGACTTCATTCCTTTTTCCTGAAGCCATTAACTATCTTCTCCACAAACCGCCATCGCCAACCTATGTCCTTAACTTCCCTCTTCTTCGCCCTAACCTAAACTTCCATCTTCGATCAACTGCCACCAACCTACGGAACGTTGAAACCATGGCCTCAAATTTCAGCGAAATTCGGTCGAATTTCTGTCGAATATCGATATCCAGTCGAAATCGAAATTCGACCGAAATGACCGAAATATGGGGGCCCTAGTACAAAAAATGATCGAAATGACCGAAATTTCAGTCGAAATTCCATCGAAATTCGGTTTTGGTCGATACCGAAATGGTGACCGAAACCGACATTTAGGGCCTTGGTTGAAACCGCCTTGTCACCCACCTGGAACTTCCTGACCTTCTCCTCAAATACTCCATCACCGGTCATCGTCGTCGGTGGTCCACCTTTGTACGGAGCAACTCTAGCCCTCCTCTCCTCTTCGTGACAGAGAGGAGAGATGTTGGAACGATCATGGCGTTGGTCTTCTGGTGTGACCCATGGTGAATTGCCATGCTACATCGTCTGAAAGACTATTATTCAAGCTTTCTCTCTGGCCGAAGATATCAAGCGACGACCCGAGCTTTGTCGAAGCTCAAGCCCAGGCTTCTTCCTTCATCCACAGCGAATATCTTCATGTGCAGGTTAGGTATTTAGGTTTTCTTTTGATTTCTCTGAATTTTCACGATGTATATAGACCATAACTTCTGCCACCATTCATGCCCCAACTTTCATCGTGGTCTATCAACCAAGCTGGAGGTCCGGATCACCATGCCTCTAGCACTATCATCCCTATCAATTCGACACATCTTCTTCTCCAGAAATGGAGGAGAACCCATTTAGGTCTTCATCTTCTCCATGCACATACCTCCATTTCACCTCACCTTCGTGTGCAAACTTGACTATTTTGCTTTGGCTATTTGTTACTAACTCCTGCAGGTCTGAAACTCTTCAATGATCGGAAATCAAAGCGAGCTCCAATCTGGAGATCCTCCTCCAATAACCCATCATCGACATCTGCATTCCAGTCACCAACCGCCTTCATCCAACTCCGACGACCTTTACGGAGTCCTCGGCGACCTTCCCCGAACTTCAGGCAAGGCGCATCATCATGGTGGAGGAGTGGGGCTTTTGCTGGAGCCCCACCACGCAGCCACCGCTAGAGGCGGAGGAGGATGAACAAGGAGTACAATTATTGTTGGATGAGCCAAAATTGGGCGAAATCCAACGGCCCACAAGCAGCCACGTCGAACTCATACGAGCCTGCAGCCTCAGATGCACCGAACCTTCCGTTGAAGCATCAGCGTACTACACGTGGCCCGAGCCACGTGCCTTTGACCGAGCCTCGGCATCACGAGCCCAAGGTTTGAAAAAAGAAAAGGCGGAAAGAGGCGTTTTCCCTGGAGGCAAGGCGAAGCGAGGCATAGCCTCGAGGCGGTCAAGACGTAAGCCTCGGTTTGTATAGGAAAATAATTAAAAAAAGTATAATAAATATATTTATTGGTGAAAGAATCTAATCTGACAGACATATAATATATAACAATGTAATATATGATGATACTATGAAGATAAGAATATGAAAAAAAAGTTATGTCAATGTCATAAACCTTTCTACTAAATTTCTACCTAATCAAAAGGAAATCATTGGCTATATCACTAAATATTTATCAAAGGGGGATTGGCTATGGTTGTCATTAAAGATATCCAAGTTGTTGATATGAATCATATGATTTGAATCCTAACCGTATGTTATGTTGAAACAAGATGAAGTACAGTCGGATGCCACCATGTGCCACCATACCCTACTATTACGGGGGCATCATTGTTTCTTATATGTTTAAGGGAGTAATAGAAAGAGTTCACTGAAATGATTGGACATGTTAATGGTAAATATGAATATGAAAGAAGTCAAATTTAAGCATTCATCTTGCATAAATATATACTCAACAACTGGGCCTTTATAAATATATAAAAATGTGTATAGGACTAATTATTTTCTTTAAAAAATGCTTGAAAAATCCCTAACGCCTCACATAGCGCCTCTCCATGCCTCGACCGCCTCACCTCGCCTCGACCACCTCAGGCATCCGAGGCTCACGCCTCAGTCGGGGGGTCCGAAGCAGTCACCTCAAGGTTTTTTCTCACCGCCCTATTTCGACTCGAGCGCCTTAGCGCCTCGAGGCTTGTTTTTTCACACCATGCACGACCCTGAAGCACGTGATGCTAGGCAAATTGTAGCGCCTACCCTCCGGCTTTCCAAATTTGCAGAAATGTCCCTACGCAGGGGGTTATCCACAATTTTCAGGTCTGGTTTTATCTATTTGCATTGTAGCCCTTTCAGGGACCTATCTGTGAATCTTTGTGCTATTTTTATTTACATTTTTATGACATTTATGCCATGCACTCTTTGTTGAATAATTGTAGAATATGATGTTCATTTGATATGATTTCAATTGTAATTTGTTCCTTATTTAATTCTCTTTGATTATGCGTGATTTATTATCTGATTGAATGTTAAATTAATAATTTATTTAAGAGAAATAATCTAGGTGCTTATCTTATTATGAAATGGACATGTGCTTTGATTAATTGCTTAATTTGGACTTAGATATTTATTCTAATCTTTGCTTAAGTTGGTAATGTAATTTTAGAGCATAAATTCAGTACTTATATGCATGTGTTTACTTATCATCATTCTGTTCATTTAGTTAAATATTTAACTTGCATTAAAAAATCCTTTTAAGAAAAATGCAATCCACTTTATTCATCTTGTGATGCATTGTTTTATATTTTGTTGTCTCTTGACCTAGATGTTACAGTGATCACTTAACATAGATATTGATGACTTATTAATTATGTTAATGGCTCGTGTCCTTGTGTTCGACCATGGACTTGCGCATGTATAACTAAAGCTAAATCCTCTTCACATAGATTATTTGATTCGGTTATGATTGAATGTTGATTGGTAGTATTACAACGAATATATCTTAGAATAGACAAATAGTGTCTCATCACATATGATCTACCCTCATCTCCTATAAATATGAATCCTTCGTGTTGTTCCAAATCATAAAATCTATCTCATGACATATTACCTCGTCCGTAGTCCAAGGCATGGAAGGTCGTATCGCGATATATCGGCGATATATCGGTATCGACAGGTCACCGATATATCGCCGATATGGTCGATATTTGGCCTTCCAAGGCCATTTTATTCACAATCTCGGTTCAATGTCGACGATATGGCGTCGATATATCGTCGATATATCGACGATATATCGTATCGACATGATACCGATATCGATATGTCCTTCCATGGTCCAAGGAATGACCTCATTCAGTAGCCAAGCATAGATTATGTCATTGTCCTCATCCCACATGGCATACTTGCCTCTTTTATTCTTCGGTTCTGTCTCCAAGAGAAGGTATAGCTACTCTATCTTCCGACTGGCATCAGGAAGATCCCTGACCAACAAACATAATTGGGCTCGTCCAACTTGACTATAAAACCAAAAAACAAATTTTGCATATTACATGTATTTATCGTCAATGATGTCATTTTGGAGTGTACTACTAGACAATCTTTTCCTATAAATGAGCCACATAGAAAACCAAAGAGAGAAAATTAGTTAGAAAAAACATAACACGTGGTATTATATGCAACAAGAAGAGGCAGGAGATGTGCAAAGGTGCACGATAGTGCATTAGAGGCACGGGAGGGAGTGCCGACACTGGTGTAGTCGCACTACGCACTAGTGGAAAAATCCGTAATAGTGCGGCACCACAATAATGTGTGGACTCACGACAAGACCCGAACGGAAATCGCAAGGAAAGCACGTAGTGTTGATGTCGCTAGGCACAATAATAAAGGAGTTGATGGTAAGACCCGAACAACGGTATTGCTAAGGGAATACACGATGATTGCATTGTTAGGAGAACAAGAAACAACGATAATGATGGTGAATCGATCTAAGAGATCAAGCTGCGACAATTGCGAATATTGGTATAGGACTGATGCTTTATTACCACATGGAAAAAAGAATGTTATATTTATTATTTATAAGCGAACCATGAACCTCGATATATAAAAAGAAGATAGAGTTTGGGAAAGTACAGAGGAATACAAAAAGGCAAAACAACCTTAAAGGGTTATAACAATCACATCTAACGTATTCTATTAGTGTGATTCATTTTCTATTACATGTTCACCATGTCAACTTATTGGACCACTTCCTTAATTGCATCCACTATTGGCATCATTGATAGAAATACAAGGGTCTTTTCATCACATAAGATTCAAGGTACCCCCATTAATTGAATAGTGCTCCCAACTTCTTAATCTCAGGCTTTCCTGACATTTATGGAAAGGTCCAACTAGCTATCTTTGATTTGAATGTGGATGGTTCTCCTGGATGAATAGCTTCCCTTTTTTTCTTTAGACATTTTTGGGAATTAGTAGAACTTGATGTGGTGGCAGTGTTGGAGTTGCAAGTAGATAATCGAGGTTGAGAGGTTGAATCGTTCTTTGATCTTTCTACTCCTGAAGAACGTGGTAAGATGCGTAGAGGATTTTCGCCCTATTTCCCTCTCAAATACTACTTATCTCATTGTGGTGAAGGACCTTGATGATCACCTCTACGAGGTTCTAGATTCCATTACTGCAACTTCGCAAACGACTTTCATTCTGGGAAGACATGATGGATGATGAGCTCATTTCCTCAAAAGTCATTTCTGAATGGAAAAAAGAAAGACCAAGAGATGGCTTAGTAATGTGGATTTTTCCAAAGCCTATGATTCATAAATTAGGGTTCCATTTGAGCTTCTCCTTCCTTGATGAAAGGAATGCCTGAATGAAGAGGCATGTGATGGCGACGTCATGCTTGGTGTTGGTGAATGAGCATTGAGAGTGAAGTTTCTTCCAATCGTAGAGGAGGGTCAGGCAAGGGAGCTCGCTGGCTCCATTACTCTTCGTTATGGTGGCAAATGCGCTCTCACAGATGGTTTCTCATATAGTGGATAGGGCTTCTGTGTTGTGATATCGATTGGATCCGTTGTTGATTCATGTATTGGAATATGCAGACGGCACCATTTTCTTTGTAGAAGGGAATGCCTGTGAGACGAAGAGGATTACTACGGTGCTTGAGCTTTTTGGTATCATCTCGGAGCCTTAGGCTTAATGGCAACAAGTTTGATTTTGTATCTTTTTGGACTACAGAGGAGATTGAGACTTGTGGGTCCTTGTTGCGATCCCAAAAGGGTTCCTTTCCAATGAGCTACTTGAGTCTGCCTTTGGTTAGTTGATGTTTGTGACAATTTGACTGCTTACCTGTGGAGGAGAGGCTCCAACACATGCTTGCTGGATGGTGAGCATCCTATCTGACGAGGGGAGGCCACTTGATGATCTTGAAGGTCGTCCTTTCTATGATCCTCATCTTTTTTATCACTACATCTGCTTCTTGTGGGGATTCTTATACACTTGGAGACTCATATATGACAGTTTTTCTGGTCTACTTCAGAATATTGCATTGGCATTCCATTGGTTACCTGGAAGGCAATGATGTCTAATAAGAGTGATGGGAGATGGGCGTCCTAAGCCTGGATGCAATGAATAAGGCTCTTCTTAGCAAGTAATTTTTTTGTATTTAAGATATTTTTTCGAACAAGCTTTGCTTGTTGTTGAGTAATCTTTATGGTATATCGGATAGTCTTTCCTGGCAATCTAGACTAATGCATACAGCATTGAACTTTTGGAAGGGGAGTTTGCATCATTCTCCTTCAAAACTCCACCTCTTTGAGGCCCGCATTAGGGGATAGTGGTGGTTTACGCTTATGGTCGGACGATTGGACTATCCATGAGGGACCTTAGGCGATCAACCCCCTGTTTTTTTTAATTAAGAATCATGAGATATTGGGTAAGGCTTGGGACAATGGAGCCCAGTCTCTTCGTGTTTGTTCTAAGCTTTCCAATTGATGGGTGACGATGTTCTTAAACTTGGTTGAGCTCCTATCTCACTTGGAGGGGCCCTCGACTGGACAGGAGCCTTGGATGCAGGTAAATGGACATTTCACGATGAAGAAGGCCTACAAGTTATTTTATACATCGATTACTTCTAAAGAACATCCTGAACATAAACAATCTAAAAGAAGAAAAAAAGGGGCATGACTTAAGGACATACGATCCAATCTATATTTGAGAAATGGTGCTTACTTATCTTGCTTTGTTTGAGTGTAGAAATTAAAAAATATAATTCTATTGATTGCTTATATGTTGGATGAATAGTATATGTATAGTAAGATCAACGTCAATCTGAACTAATAACCACTATTGTAGATCACCTTCGAAACATATACTGAGTTATTCAAGTTATAAACACTTTAACTTCTTCTACATGGCAATATAAATGTCAAAGATTAAAATAGAAGCATCTATTCAAGTACAAGGATGAGAAACTCTTTGGATTGAATGGTTGTTATCTTTAAAAAAACAAAACATTAAGTAATTAGTTCAAGTGGCTAAGACGGCGACTCGTTATCGCCTCACATGTTCATCAGGTGTACGCCAAACAGGAGCTGGGTTAGCATTTTTTGTCAAAAAAATGACTCGAGGCATATGTCTTAGCACCTCGAGGTGCGCTTATTAAAATAATGGTGTATATTGCTTGACACATCTCCTCTGCAAGTTTACCAGCACATACACAAGGAAGCTACCTCTCTTCATCTATGTGATTTACATGGATGTGCATGTCAATAGCGCAGCTCGGATTCTAGGGAAGAAAATTTGGTGGTGAGAATGGAAGAAATGGGATAGCATGAAAGAGAAACATGCTAAACCACGTGAAAGGGATGAAAAAGGAGTGGCCGACTGAACTAGAGGGTTTGATATGAGAAAGAATCCAAAGTGGAAAAGGGGAATTTAACCCAGAGGCTGTTCATAATTTGTATAATTCATTATCATTTCATTACACATCCTGATTCATATAGAGAATCGATGCCATCTAAGATGGATATCTATCAAACTAAAAAGACACAACACATACCTAAAGGATGCCTCTAAAGGTACATCCTTTGGACTTACATAATAGATAGAGAAATAAAAATACAAAAAACACTAAAATCAAGCTATACCAGGTCTCAACGTCTCAAAAAAACTCACCTCCAAACAGGTTGTGTTTGTTTTACGTGGAATAAATTGGATATGATGGACATAAAATGGTGATTGTTTCTCGAGGGAGAAAAAAGGGAGAAAAAATGGACGGTAACTTCGTAATGGAGAAGGAAGTGAGGAGTGATGCTGCGAAGAATAGTGCAAGGTGGCAGTAGGGGACAAGGAGGACGGCATGGTGGTGGTGACATGATGTTGGTGCGTGGATGCAGGAAAGGAACAATGCATTATGGTGAGAGGGTAGAACTTAGCACTTAGTAGTGCCAATAGGAATCACAACATTAGTGTGCCGAAAATAGTGTTGGTCAAAAATATGAGCGGAGATTATAGATGGAAGGTTAAATATTAATGTGGTCATAATATCATCCACAGACAACTTCGATCATGATGTTAATGGGTTCGATGGTGATCGTAATATTGTAACTGACCTTGCCACAATGGGGGCAACAATCATATCTACCAACATCAATGGTTTGTAAATGATGAAGGCAAAACTAATTGCAAGCAACTATGTCTTCAAGTAACGATATTGGTGATGGTTCCAATAAAGGTGGTTAATCCACATGCAATTGTTGAGAGTTTGTTGGTGCTACATGGAATCGATGAAACTCAAGAACATCTTCAAAGTAATGATTTCTTCTTTAATGGATTTGAAATTATTTTACACACACATCGTTGTATTGAGAACCTTCAAGCATGATGCATGAAGATCCCTTAACATATAGGCATGGGCCTCTCCTATATAAACTTTGATAACAAGCCTCTCTCATACGAAAGCCTCAAGAGTCACTTCTTTCAACAGAGCCCCCATAGAGTCTGCTCATATTGTAAGTTCGGGAAAGGTTCTCATACATGAACCTTAAAAAGGAGATCTTGTTCTGGGATTCCCAAATAAATGAAAGATAAATCTCTCTCTAAAGTAATATCAAACAAAAGGAGCACAATGTTCTACTCTCTCACTTCACCTTTCTCATGCTCTACTCTCTCACTTCGCCTTTCTCAATACTTTGCGGAATTATGAAGTAATTTAACCAAGTTTTTTTTTGAAACGAGAGGGGAAACATGCATATCCGCCCCAAGATTTGAACCCTGGTCTTTTGGGTGGAGGGCATAATGCACTACCATCATATCATTCAGTGTGTTTAGAATTTAACCAAGTTGGGATACCAAACAAGTAGGGGTTTTTTTTCACTTTTTTCAACGAATCATCTTCCTACTCCCATAGGTTAGGATTCTCTGGAATTTTCTTTATTTCTTCTTCTTTCTCCATAAGTGTAAAACATTGTAGAATAGTGTTGTAATTCCTATATGTTATATATCCCATATATAAATAGAGTCTTCTGCCAAAGGAATGGAACAACAAGAAGCATTTGAGTTCTCTCCAAGGAAATCTCTCCCTTAATCTCCCATATATTTCTCTCTCCCTCTCTAACACTCCACCATTTCCACTTTCCCTCTTCCCCTTTCCTTCTTCCTACCATCCCCACCTTTCTCTTCCTATCTTTTTCAACTCTCACCTCCCTTCATCTTTTCTTCTTCCACCGTCGTAGTCCTACTTCATCACTATAATCCCACTCCACCATCACTCCCCCTCTTCCCTTCTCATCAACCTCCCCCACCACCTTCTTCATCATGCTACTGTGTCGATCATGATAAACTACCACCCATTGGTGATTGCCACCTACCTTCAAGTTTGTGTGATCTTTCACCTAGCCCACATGGGATACTTCCACCAACCATTGTTACTTACCCAAGGAGTAATGTTGTTGTCTGCTACAACAGTTAGAATCACATTTGCATCCTCGCATTTGCATCAATCGATATCAGAGCCACTACCTAGGGTCACTACTGCTTATTTATATTTTCCATGTTTGCTATCTTACTTTAAAAAGTATTGTTGTGTCCTTTATAATTTGCATTGCATCACTGTAAAAAAATTAAACATTACTTGCATTAAGCTATTTGTTTTTTTGTCTTTTGTTTTGCGAATTATATTAATGTTGCTTTCGAAGCTTAGCACATATCTTATATTTCTAATATCTTTCCCTGTATTAAAAAATATATTTTGAGTTTCTTATCCATTTGCATATTTTAAAGAAAATGGGAGATCAACCCAATTGCATGGATAGATTGGAGGCCCGGTAGGTCCTCAAATAGTCACTCTCGTCGAAATCGTCGCCACTACCACTCTCCTTCTTCAACCCCTTCTGAATCAGATAGTTCAGTTCTGATGGGGATAGACTTCAAGATGAGGATGATAATCCACCCCCTATGCAAGAAAATGGTTGGGATCATGGTATTCGCATTGAAGTTTTTGATTTTGATGGGCATCACGACCCATATGTTTTTCTTTATTAGATGGATCATATTAATCACTTCTTTCATGGGAAAGATATATCTAGTGCATTGAAAAGTCCAAATTGCAACCCTTAAACTCAAAGGTTATGTCTTGCTTTGGTGGAATCATCTCCAATATGAGCATCGTCGTAGACCTGTAAGGGAAAAGATTGAATCCCGGTATGATCAAAGATAGTAAAGAAACTTAAAGCTAAGTTCCTACATGACAAGAACCAACAAAATCTTTATACTAGGCTATAAAATCTAAAAAGGCAATCGAAGTGTACAAGAGCACACAGAGGAGTTTCAAAATCATGTTGGCCAGAAATAATCTTAAAGAAAAGGAAGTACAATTAGTTGCATGATACATCCATAGATTGAGATTTGAATATCTAATATGAATTACACATGTGTAATTGTAGGACCATTAATAGTTCCTATGATCAGGCCCTCCTGGCAGAGTCTAAACCTGCTAGGCTCAACATTCATAGGACACAGTTACCAACGTTTCTTCTTAAAGCATCACCATCCCTCCTGAACACCTTGAGGCAACTACTCCTCGCCCCTCTACTAAGAAGCCTGCCCTATGTCGTCCTCCCACAGGACACTCTTCTACTCTTCATGGTTTGATTAGTCTTGCCATTTTAGGTTCGTGACCCACCATGGAACCCGATACATATTTTAGATGTCTTTAGAAAGGACATCGAGCTGTCGAGATCCTGCCCTTAAGTAGAAAATGCTCAGTTAATTCAGGAAGAGCACAATGATCATTCTTATAATAGTACGATTCATATCACGCCTGATGTTGATGAACATCCCGCAACGATGGTTAGGTACACTTGCCCATATGAGGGTTATGATTGTGTGGATGTTGAGGGAGAGTGTTTTGGTCCGTTCTTGATAATCGAGCATGAAAATTTCCTTGAACAATATATTGGACCTATGGAGACTGTCAGGCAACTTATGCTCCGCCCCCAAACTGAAGATGGTGATGCATGGTTATGACACGGTATTTTTCGAACCACATGAGCCTTGAATAGTCGATGCTGCTCATTAACCATTAATGGCGGAAGTGTTGAAAATTATTTCCCAAGAATGGTGGACAAGTTGGGCCCTAAACCCCAACCACTGGATTAACCATACAGTGTAGCATGGTTTAAGGGCGGGAGCTTGATACATGTCCATCTTCAATACCTCATCTAGTTTTCGATTGGGAGCATCTATAAAGATGAGATTTGGTGCCATATTGCACCCATGGATGTTTGCCACAATCTACTCGGTCGACCTTGGTAATATGACCGAGATACAAATCATAAGGATCGAAAGAATACATACTCCTTTCTTATGAGAAAGACTCAAATCACTTTGTGTCCACAACGTAATGCCCTTAGCCTGTGACAAATGGCACTATCCCAGTGCTCGTTGAGTGTGCAAGTCCCAATCAAGAAGTCTTTCCAATAATGGACCTATCTCCAATTCTACGATGCTCACTGATGCAAAACCTCTCGAGCATCAAATAAATGATATTTGTGTGGTGTATAACTTAATAGGAAGAGATGTCGGCACTCTTGAGCCCATCAATACCCCTCATGAAGTACAATCCCTTATACAGAAATTTTTCAATGTTATCCCCGAGGAATTACCAGAGGGCCTACCACTCCTTCGTGATATTCAACACCATATTGACTAAGTACATGGTGCCACACCACCACACCTTCCACACTACCATGTAAGTCAGGTCGAATACGATGAGATGAAATGTCAAGTTGTAGAACTAATTAACAAAAGATTCATACGCGAGAGCATGAGTCATATAGATCTACATGCACTTCTCACACCAAAGAAAAATGATTCTTAGCGAACGTGCATCGATAGTCTAGCCACTAATGGAATCACTATTAAGTATAGATTTCCTATTCCGCGTCTTGATGATATGCTCGGCATGCTTTCCAGAGCCACCATTTCCTCTAGGCTTGATCTTTGTAGTAGGTACCATCAGATATGCATCAAATCGAGAGATGAATGGAAGATTGCATTCAGAAATCATGAAGGATCGTGTAAATGGTTGGTGACATCGTTTGGACTCTCCAATCCCCATAGTACATTCAAGCATTTCATAGACCATGTGGTGTACCATTACATAGGGAAATTTGTGGTTGTCTATTTTGAGGATATTCTAATCTATAACATTGACTCTTCCAAACATCTATCACACCTAAACCATGTATTGCAAACTTTGAGAGAATATAAGCTCAACCTTCACCTAAAAATGCATTTCTTAACTTCGCTTGTCATGTTCTTAGGATACATTGTTTCTGCAGATGGAATCAAGGTTGATCCTGATAAGATTGAAATGGCCTACACCTAAGACTAATACCGAGTTTCGAAGCTTCCATGGTCTAGCTTCGTTTTATAAGCAATTTGTTCGCAACTTTAGCTCCATCATTGCTCCTATTACAGATTGTCTTCATGGAAATTCCTCCTCTTGGACCCTAGCTACAAAGGAGAGTTTCTACTGCATTAAATATCGATTGACCACAGCGTCAATCCTCACCCTCTATGACTTCACTAAGGTTTCTAAAGTCAATAATGTTGCTTCACATGTTGGGATTGGTGGAGTCCCCTCAGCCAAGAAGGATGGCCCATTGCATACTTTATTAAAAAACTTAATGATGCCCTTTCTCATTGTTTTGCATAGATATGGAGTTTTATGCCATCATCCATGCATTAAAGTATTGGCAACATTACCTCATCCAATGCGAGTCCATCCTTATGAAGCTTTACACTATTTGGATTCACAACAGAATTTAAGAAAGCAACACGTAAAAGTGTGTTATCTTCCTACAAGAGTATTCCTTCCATCTAAAATACAAAGCATAGACATTAAACAAAGTTGTTGATGCAATGAGTTGACGAACAGATGTCTTGGTTACAGTTTCCATCTAGGCACTTGGTTTTCAACTGACCAAAGACCTTTACCGCAATGACCTAGATTTCGAAGCTATTCATACCAATTTCGTAAGTGGATCTCTTGTCCGACCATCTCCATGCATGTTGTAAACAAATACCTCTTTCGTGGGACTCACTTATATATCCTAGCTTATTCATTCCGTTAGAGCTTGATCTGCAAGATCCATAGAGGAGGATTAAAAGGTATTTTAATACATGGAGGATGATTAAAAGGAAGATTCAGATGCTATGTCTCGAAGAGATAAAATGAGTTGGAAAGAAAGCAAGGGAGATCGAGAAGACATGTTTTAAACTTTGATATTCAGATAAAGATAAGAGCAGAAATGGTGTTGGAGTGGTTGTTCACAAGGATTTAAAGGATAGTGTAGTTGAGGTGCAAAGATTCGATGATCGGATTATTTTGCTAAAATTGGTGCTCGAAGAAGAAATTCTGAATATCATCTCAATTTATGCACCGCAAATTGGTTTAGATGAATGGATTAAACAAGCTTTTTTCGGAGGAATTGGATAAGATTATGCAAGGAATCTCACAAACAGAGATGATCTACCTAGGTTGAGATCTTAATGGACATGTGGGAAAGGATGCTTTAGGGTATGCAAGTGTTCATAGAGGGCATGACTTCAGGGATAGAAATGAAGAGGGAAAAGTATTCTGGATTTTGTAACGTCTTATGATCTTTCCATAACAAATACTCTCTTCAATAAGAGGGATGAGCATTTAATTACTTATAAGAATGGCTCGACTAGAACACAGATAGATTACTTTGCGTTGAGGAGAAGAGATCGGTTGTGTTTCAAAGACTACAAATAATCCCAGGAGAGAGTTTGACAACCCGACATCGCATGTTAGTCATGGATGTGCAAATAAAAGGGATGGTAAAGAAAAGAAAAGTTTCCAAGATCACTATAACTAGATGGTGGAATCTCCAATTGAAGCAATCAAGCTTTATAACGGAAGTGCAAACGAGATGTGGGAGGTGGTAGCATCTTGTATACGAAGGATAGCCAAAGAGATGCCAGGCGAGTCAAAGGGAGGAGTCTCAAGCCACAAAGAGGCTTGGTGGTGGAGTGGAGGGGTGCAAAAAAAAACTCAAATTAAAAGAGCATGCTTTAAAGCTAAGGATAGAACAGAGGAAACTATCAAAAACTACAAAATAGCGAAGACAGAAGAAAAGAAGGCTGCACGTGAAGTTATGTCAAAATCTTGTGAAGTTTTGTATAAAAATCTCGACCCTAAGGAGGGCCAAAAGGATATATTCAGGTTGGCCAAAGCAAGAGAAAGAAAGACAAAGACCTTTCTCAAGTGAGATGTAAAGGATGAGGAAGGACACATGATTGTTACTCATAAGGATATAGAGACTAGATGGAAGCAGCATTTCCATAAGCTTTTCATTAGGGAAGAAAATAGAGAGGTCACCTTGGGAGATCTAGCTAGTAGTGAAAGTTACTTGAATCGTGTAAGCTAGAGACGGATATAAAGGAAGGAAGTAGAGGAGTCTTTGAAGGTTATGAAACCTAGGAAAGGTGTAGGACCTGATGACATTCATATAGAAGTATGAAGAGATCTAGCCTCTAGGTGAGCGTGGTTCGACTTGGCTTACAAATTTATTCAATGTTATTTGGCAAAGTAAGAAAATACCTAAAGAATGGGGGAGAAGCATCGTGGTGCTTCTTTATAAGAATAAGGGAAACAGTCAAAATTGTGTGAATTACGAAGGCATCAAGCTGATGAGCATTCTATGAAAATTTGGGAACGTGTAATCGAAAGAAGATTGGGGTAAGTTTCCAAAATAAAGAAAACCAATTCGGATTCATACCAGGTCGCTCAACTATTGATGCCATCCACTTGCTGAGGAAAACAATGGAGATTTATAGCGCTAAAAGGAAGAACCTCCATATGATTTTTATTGATTTGGAGAAGGCGTATAACTCTGTCCCACAGGAGATATTATGGATAGTTTTGGAGAAAAGACAAGTACCTATCCTAAACATTAACCTCATAAAGGATATGTATGATAGGGCTTCATCTTGTGTAAGGATCCAGTCTGAGAAGACTGACTATTCTGACATCAACACTGGTCAGCATCAAGGTTCAACTTTGAGTTCATTATTTTTACTTTGATTAGGACGAGTTGACTAGCCACATTCAGGATGAGATACCTTGGTGTATGTTATTCGTTGATGATATTGTGTTTATTGATGTGACTAGAGATGGAGTAAATGCGAAGCTTGAAGTCTGGAGTCATGTATTAGAAGCTAAAGGAATTTGTACAAGTAGGGCTAAGACTGAATATATGGAGTACACTTTTGATGGAAGCAATGTTGAAGGAATCGAGGTGAAGAGTGGTGACGATAACATTCAGAAGAAAGACTCTTTTAGATACGTAGGATCTATTTTGCAACATGACGGGGAAATTGATGAAAATGTTACTCATACAATAAATGCAGGTTGGCTAAAGTAGAGAGGAGATTGTATTGTTCTATGTGATAAGAAAATTCCTTTAAAAATCAAAGGAAAGTTTTACAAAGCAGCCGTGAGACCTGTTATGCTCTATGAATCTAAATGTTGACCTATGAACCATAGACATGTGCAGAGAATGGCAGTAGCAGAAATGAAAATGCTAAGGTGGATGTGTGGACATACACGTAAAGATCGGATTCAGAATGATGCAATCAGAAGGAAAGTTAGTGTAGCTCCAATCGAGGATAAGAGGCGAGAAAACCGCTTAAGGTGGTTTGACTATTTGCAAAGGAGGTTGGTTGATGCACCGGTTAGGAGATGCGAGTTTTAGGATGTTGAGCCAGTTAAGAGAGTGCGAGGAAGGCCCAAAACTTGTTGGAATGAGACTATCCGAAGGGATCTTACTTTTTTGGATCTAAGATCGAGAATGACCCAAGATAAATCTGAATGGAGGTAAATAATCCATGTAGCCGACCCTATTTAATGTGGGAAAAGGCTTTGTTCTTGTTGTTGATGTTGATGAAAGAAAGATATTTTTGGCCTAAAATGGATAGGGATGTCACGAGAGTCACCCACCAATGTCAAATTTGCCAATGTTTTAAAAGACACTATCAAATACGGGTTTATGTTCTCCATTGCATATTCATATGCATCCTTGGGAAGATGTCTCTATCGATTTTATTTTGGGAGTTCCAGTAACCGCTCACAAAATGGATTCTATTTATGTTATCAATGATAGATCGAATGGCTCGTTCCGTGCAAAAAACATATGATGCTTTACATGTTACAAATACATTTTTTGAGTGTGTTGTTCATTTACATGGAATTCCTCGCACTTTTACGTCCGATCGTGATTCACAATTTTGAGTCATTTTTTATGTACCTCATTGGAAATATTGGGCACTAATTACAATTCAGCATTGCACATAATTCCCAAACTAACGATCAAACAAAGGTTGTAAGTAGATCTTGGGAACCTTGTTAGGATGTCTTATAGGCAACAAAATAAAACAATGGGATATAGTTATTTCGAATGTTGAGCTGGCATACCATGACTCCCTAATTGTTCCACTGTCATTTTCCTTTTTGAGTATATGTATGGTTATCCTACACCTCTATTCTTGGATCATATTTTCATTACCCCATCCCAGAGCAAGCGCGTCAGCAGAGGAGCTAGCATCTCATATACGTCAAATCCACCAAGTCGGCACCCACCTTCAAGCCATGTCCACAAAATATCAAACCCAAGCCAATACCTATAAAAGAGAATCTGGTTTTTCGGAAGGAGATCTTGTGATGGTTCAATTTCACAAGGAGAGATTTCCAATGAGTGTCAACCAAAAATTGTGTTCTAGAAAATTTGATCCCTTCCACATCATCAAGTGAGTTGGACGCAAGCATATGTACTTGACCTACCGCTAGAGATTTTGACATTACCGATATTCAACGACCCATAGCTCTTCCTATACCATGTTGATCCATAGGATGCCAGTACATCATATTATTTGGATCTAGAACGACTTCTATTTCAGGTCCCTTCAATATGTCCTCTAATTCTATTGCTGACATCCTCGATGAATGTAATATTGCTACACGTCGCATGCTATCGAGATATTTCATGATTCGCTTGGCACTATATTATTTGTGACAGCTCTTAAATTAATGAAATCGAACTTTATAATCTTCGTCCTTACCCTGTTTGCAACTATATTAATACCACTTTGCAAGAGAAAGATGATTTTCAAGGCGGGGGGAACTGATGCAACACAGCAACATTTTTTTGAAAGGAAAAAGGGCTTCCACCATATAGGTGTGCACCCAAAAAAACTTCACCATTAATCATAAACAGTCTTGAGAAGCTGATGCGTAGGTTCTTATGGGGCAAGCATGGGGAGGGGTCGGGGGGGATTCACCTAGTTGAGTGGGACGTAATTGCGCTGCCCAAAAAGGAGGGGGGCTGGGGGTCCGAAGGCTGGATTAAATGAACGAGGCCTTGCTTCTTAAGTGGGCAAGCAGAGTATGGGGCCTTGGGGAGGATTTCTGTTGCAACGTTCTGCGCAAAATTTACAGCGTCGGCGGTGCGCCAAGCCCTGCTACTAGCGTGGGGTCTCCCACGACGTTCTGAAAGGGGATGATGGAGATCTTCTCTCGACGTATCTCTCTTTTTAGGCCGGTACTTGGCGATGGCGAATCCTTCACCTTTTGGACTGATGACTGGATGGAGGGGGCCATTGTGCTCGTGGTTCCCTCACCTTTATGCTCTTGCGGCTGATAAGAATGTGGTGGTTGCGTCTTGCTGGTCAGATGGTAATTGGTTCCCTGCCTTCTCCTCAAATTTCTCGGACCAGAGGCTCGAGGATTTTCTTTCGATGCCGGACTCTATTAAGGACCTGGGACGTCCTTCGGTGGGAAGGGATCATTGGGAATGGCGTTTGGGCCCATTCTCGACTAAGAAGGCCTTTGGGGTGATTTGCAGGCCTCCCCAGTCAAGGTCGGAGGTTTTGGTTCGGGATTGCGTCTTTTTTTGGAGTCTGACTCTCCCTGAGAGGATTGACTTCTTCATGTGGTTGTTCCGTAGGCAAAGGTAGATGACGAGAGATTGATGTGCGAGGCTTCTGGGCTCCATCTCCGATAGGTGCCTCTTGTGCGAGGAGGCGATTGAGTCCCTTGAACACATGTTCTTCAAATGCCCTAAAACGATGCTGATTTGGAAGGAGGTAAGGCTGGCTTGGTTATGCCCGGTGGACTTGACCTCCTTTTGCAAGTCGTTGTTTGCCAGCAGGGGCAGAGCTCGGCGGGAGGTCCTCATTCCCATTGCCATTCTATGGGCCATGTGGCTGGGCAGGAATGCGGTCCTCTTTTCTGGACAATGATTCTACAAGGAAAATGTGGGGATACATTCCGCAAGACTGGTTGATGAGTGGGATTTGTAAGTGTTTGTCGTTTCGGCTCCCCTTTGTCATTCCCCCTTTTTCGTCTTTTAAATAAATTTTGGCGAACACCAATGAGTGTATCCCCCTTTTTTGGCCTCAAAAAAAAATAATCGTAAACAGGTAGTTAATAAAAAAATGTTACATATTCCATAACTCTGCCAAGGCCCTCCCATGTCGCACAATGTTCTCAACAATGGAGACCTCGTGACTGAATACCGCTCAATTTCTTGCCAACCAGATCGCCCAAATCATAGCAATGTACCCGACCTCTCCCTGACAGTGCCATGCCAATCATCACTAATTGAGGCTCAGAACCCCGAGGATTCCACACGGCAAATCCTTAAGTTTCCCAATCGCATCCATACCTCCATAGAGCTCGCACATCCGAAAAAGAGGTTGTCCGCATCCATTAGACAATGAGAGCAAACGAGGTCGACGGCATGGATGACTCGTGAGAGCCTGTTACACGTTGGGAGCCTCCCTCTACAGAACAACCACAGAAAAATCTTTATACGCATGGGAATCTTCCAATCCCAGAGTCTTCTGCAATCAGTGACACATCCCCCGGGGTCGAAAACCATCCTACCCTTTAAAGCTTTATAGGCCTTGCAAACCGAGAATCTCTCGTCACACCAGCTCCAATAGTCTCTGCCCTCAGTAGGGCTATCCGCCGCTTCCAGCTCCGTAAGCATATTCATAAGCTCATCCATTCTCTGATCTGAGAGGCCAGACCGAAACTGTGGGGGGGAGGGAAGAGTGGCCATCCCACAGATCCGTCATCGAATAACTTGGGTCAGCAGCCAACACCATCAACCGGGGGAACCTATCTCCCAGTATCCCTCTCGGGCTCCAGTCATCAGTCCAAAATCTAAATCTTGATCCATCCATCATGATCGGCCTCAGGAACGGGCATAGTTCCTGCACCACACTACAAATCCCCCACCAGAAAAGAGACGGGGTCTGCCCCAAGTCACTAGGTACCGGCAAAGAAGAGTTACATCCATAAATCTTTCTAATCATCAAGCATGTCAGGTTGTCTGGTGAAGGGTACCCTAAGCAGCAAAGGTGGTCAAGTTATTTTGAACGAACTTGAAAGCATTGTCAGTCTTGAAAGTTTTATTGCAGGCAGAGAAGAAGTCTTTATAAACAGAAAGGACTTGATAATTTTATTAATCTATGTTCCTTTATCAAATAAACTTAAGAAGATCCACTACAATTATCAACAAAATAGCAAAATACTTATAATCCACCACAGTACGAATCAGACAAGGTCCCTAATTGTCACGGTGGACTAAAGAAAAAGGTAATGAACAACAAGGCTTGGTCCTCTGAGAAAATGAGGCATGATGGTGTTTCCTGGACTAGTAGGCTCAGTACTCAAAAGGCTTCATCGATGACAGTTCAGGAAACATATGAGAGCATGCTCTAGCAGACAGGTGATCGGGGTGCATATGCCATAGGAACAGACCAGCAGACAGAAAAAAAATACCGGCAAAAATGGAGTCAGCATGGATGTCAAGATAATACATGGCATTCATCTCATAACCCCCATCAACGATCTGCATCGTCTGAATGTCCTGAAAATAACAATAAAAGTCATCAAAAATCACTCTAAAGTTCAATTCAACGCATAACTTAAGAATAGTAGAAGGCTCAAAGGAAAATACGGAGCACATAAAACTCTCGAATGCTAGAGTTTGGAGGAAAAATCCATAGTCCTAATGGTGGTAATGGGTGAGTGTGCACCGTTGGCTACCTTCTCCAATCAAGTAAGTAAATGCACCAGAGTTAATGATCAAAGATGACAATGATACAGAGACAGAATTTACTACAATACCTGAAATGGTATCCAGGTTCATAGTAGGGAGATTCTTATTGGTAGGAGAGTTCTTCATCATTTGCATCAGATTAGGGTAATTTGTGGTAGAGTCAGACCATATGTCCACTATTGTCCTGATCTGAGGATATCTCTATCACAGTCACATCATAGTCAAACATTGATGTGACGTTGGCCTATGGTGGTCTGCCAAATTTCGCTCAACATCTGTCGGATGAGTGGTTGGATCTTTAATAGTGAATACACAATGTGTGACCACACTTGCGGCTAGATTCGCGGCCTCGAGCTCCTCGGGAGCTATAGTGGCCGCCTCTTCCAAAGGACGCAAGAACTGCATATTTATCTGTAGGCTGCAGAGGATGAATATGACCAGTAAAGGTCTCAAGCTACTGTAGTCAGTCAGATTATCTTAATGGATGGCATTATGTCAGACGTTAGAAACCAATCCTCTATGGTCTAATAGCGAGGATGAAGATCGGCAAGAAATCTGTAGACTTGTCACTCCGATATCTCCGTCACTTGTTTGGTACAACAGGTTGGTTGAAAGATAGCAAGTTCCTTATAGAGGTCGTGACTCATGAGATGTCGATAGTACTCTACAAGGGTAGATTCTCCTTGAGAAGCGGACCAAAGCCACATGTAGATATCTGCAAAGCCTGACCTGGTAGTCTGATGAGAATATGTTTATGTCGATTCCTCTCACATGCCCTTTGCGGTGTCCTTGTATAGAAGATTGACTGCAATATGAGACTGGACGCTATTGGTCATCCATGCCATGACCTTATAGTTGTCCACAAGACATGACTCATAGTCTTTATTGTTTCTTGTAAAGGTTCCTTTATTAAGATATATATTTTTCTCTAACCATCGATGAACACCTTTAAGGGTTGAGACCAGAGCATATAATTGTTTGCACCCTTGAGTTTAATAGAAGTCCTTGAATCATCATAGATACAACAACAACAAAGCCTTTTCCCACTTTAAGTAGGGTCAGCTACATGGATTTTTTGCCTCCATTCAGATCTATCTTGGGCCATTCTCGGGCTTAGATCCAAAAAACTAAGATCCATTTGTATAGTCTCATTCCAACACTTCTTGGGCCTTCCACACCCTCCTTTAGCTGGCTCAACATTCCAAAACTCGCATCTCCTCACTGGTGCATCAGCTGACCTCCTTTGCAAATGGTCAAACCACCTTAAACGATTTTCTCACATCTTATCTTCGATCGGAGCTACACTCACTTTCATTCTGATGGCATCATTCCGAATCCGATCTTTACGTGTATGTATCCACACATCCACCTTAGCATTTTCATTTCCGCTACTGCCATTCTCTGCACATGCCTATGGTTCACAGGCCAACATTCATATCCATAGAGCATAGCAGGTCTCACAGCTGCTTTCTAAAACTTTCTTTTTATTTTTCAAAGGAATTTTCTTAACACAAAGAACAGTAGAGGCTCCTCTCCACTTTAACCAACATGCATTTATTCTATTTGTAACATCTCCATCAATTTCTCCACCATGTTGCAAAATAGATCCTAAGTATCTAAAAGAATCTCTCTTTTGAATGTTATCATCGCCAATCTTAATATTGATTCCTTCACCATTGCTTCCATCAAAAGAACACTCCATATATTCAGTCTTAGCCCTACTTATACGAAATCCCTCCAAAGCATGTCTTCAGACCTCAAACTTCTCATTTACTACATCTCTAGTCTCATCAATCAACACAATATCATCAGCGAATAACATACAGCAAGGTATCTCATCCTAAATGTGACTTGTTAACTCGTCCATAATCAGAGTAAAAAGTAATGGACTCAAAGTTGAACCTTAATGCAGACCAGTGTTGATGTCAAAATAGCAATCTTCCCATATTGTATCCTTACACAAGATGAAGCCCTATCATACATATCTTTTGTGAGGTTAATGTATAGGATAGGTACTTGTCTCTTCTCCAAAACTCTCTACAATATCTCCCGTGGAACAGAATCATAAGCCTTCTCTAAATCAATAAAAATCATAAGGAGGTTCTTCCTCTTGGCTCTGTAAATCTCCATTGTTTTCCTCAACAAGTGGATGGCTTCAATAGTTGAGCGACCTGGCATGAATCTGAATTAGTTTTCTTTTACTTCGGAAACTTGCCTCAACCTTCTCTCGATCACACGTTCCAAATTTTCATAGTATGACTCATCATCTTGATACCTCTATAATTTGAACAATTTTGAATGTCTCATTTATGCTTATAAAGAGGCACCACGATGCTTCTCCTCCATTCTTCGGGTATTTTCTTGCTTCGTCAAATAACATTGAATAAATTTGTAAGCTAAGTCAAACCGTGCTTGCCTAAAACTCTCTAAACTTCTACAGGAATGTCATCAGGTCATACACATTTCCCATGTCTCATAACCTTCAAAGCCTCATGTTCATTCCTTTGAAGTTAACACGAGTTAGGGAGCACGAAGGATGTCTCGGAGTGAGTCTGGGTTTGCGACTGGGAGTGTGGGTGCGAGTGCGAGCAAGGGGAAGGCAGTGCTCGGCTCGTACAGCGGCAGTTGGCAGCCCTTCAGAGCTGCTGGGGAGCCCCGTAGAAGTGGAGAGGATGTGTGGACGAAAGTCTCCCACAAGAAGCCGGAGCGCAAGTGCTTCCGTTGTGGGGTCAGGGGGCACGTTGCCTCTTTCTGTCCATGCCCGCCGAGGTGTTTCGCTTGCGGGATGGTGGGTCACCGGCAGGCGACCTGCATGGGGTATCGTGGACCGGCTAGGGGGTTGGGCGGTGCGAAGGTGCATGCATCCTTTCAGAGTCCCTACCTTGACGATGCGTCCCATGTTCGTCGTGATGGGCCTTCGTTTGCGGAGGTGGTGGGCGGCGCGGGTCGGGGATCTCGCGCGACTATGCCTGCGGCTGCTTCTCCTCCCATCGTTGGGGAAGACGTTGCGGTGGTCTCGGCGACGTCAAAAAAGTTCGAGCGCGCTGCGAAGTTGCATGCGCTCTTCGGTGTTGCGGTGCGGGGGGATATCGACTTGGACGTGGTGTCTTCGCACCTGCATGGTTTCTTGGGCCCACGGTTCGATGGCGATGTGGTGCAGGTGGGTCCGGGAAAGTGTTGTGTGCGTGGTTTATCGGAAGAGCAGCGGGGTCGGTTGCTTCGCAATGGTGATGTCGCCAATGTCTACTGGAGAAGCCTTCGTTTTGCGGATGGCGCCTGCTCGGAGATGGAGGTCTGCGTGGCCCAGGTGAAAGGCGTCCCCCTGCTGTCGAGGTCTCTGGGGTGTTTGACGAAGGCTCTTCGGAGGTGGGGAAAGGTCCTAGAGGTGCTGGAGGATGGTCTCAGGCCTGGGTCGAACTTGGATGACACGAGGGTCCTGATGGAATGCAACAAGAGCTTCCTCGACAATTTCAGCGGCTAAGGTTTGCTTGCGGAGATGAAGATCGGGTGTTTCTCTTTCAGTATTGAGGTGGTGCTCGGGGACCCGCCACCGTCGTCGGATCTTTCGAGGGAGGAGAACGGGGGAGGCCTGGAGGACGTTTCATTTCCCGAGTTGGCGGTTGGTTTTCCGAGTGGCCTTTTCGGCGGAGGGGTGCGGTCTTTTCAGTGTACACGGCGGTTGGAGAACTTCCCCCAACCTCTGTACTCGCCTCACTCTCCTTTCCCTATCCTGGGTGACGTGGCCTGTGCGTTGCTGGATTCTTCGACGTCAGCGTTGGAGACGGTTTTGGAAGCGGGTACAGATGTTCGGGCTCTTGTTGCGGACTCGGTCGTGGATCCGGGTGTGGTCCCAAGTGCGGCTCCTCTAGCGGTGGTCGGTGCTCGTGGGCCTCCGCTTTCTGTGGCGGATCCTGGAGCGATTTTTCCTCATTTGGCGGTTTCTGATTCGGTTTTTTGGAGGAGGCCGGGTCGGGGCAGTCTCTCGGGCGAGGATGTTCTTTGGGGTTCCGCGGATCCTGTGGTGATGTTGTCGGCTTTGCCTTCCTCGGCCTCGCCGTCATGGTTTCTCCCTCCCTGGGGTTTGGGAGTGGCGCAGGACGGCCCTTCGCAGGTGATCTCGGTCTTTCCCCCTACCGCGGTGGTTGGGGGGGCGCAGGTTCTTTCTTCTTTGGCCCCGGTGGTTGGGGGGGCGCTTTCTCTGGACGACTCTGGTAGCCATCCTCTGGGGACCGGGGTCGCTGCTGATGTGGACCTGTCGGGCCTTTCTTCTGATTCCGTGCCCTTTGATGGGGGTCCCGCCTGGGTAGTCGCCTAGCACGAGTACGGCCGACAGGAGAAGCGGGAAGAGGTATAGAAGGCGGAGCAGGTCCTGGCCGGCGAGGGTGGAGGAGGTTTCCTGCTCGGCTTTCAAGGCCCTTGTGGCGGAGGCCGTGGGGGTGGTGAAGGCACATGGGCGCTCCGGCAGTTGCAAGTGATTCTTCTTTCGTGGTTTGTTCGTGGTTTCGGGGTTCCGGGTAAGAGCTGGTTCGGGAGACACAGAGCTTTTGAATGGGGATGCGTCAGCGTTTTGCTTCGGGCGACGATCTGCAGACTTTACCGGTTGGCATGGTGGCGCTTCGGTTTCGGTTAGTTTGGGTGCCTGGGCGTTGGAGGCTTGTGTTTCGGGTCCGCTGGATCAGGCTGTTGTGCACCTTCGCGGGCTGACGTTTGTTTAGTTGTGCTTCGTTAGTGCCCGTGGTGCACTCTTTCCACCTTTGCCCCGTGGGGTTTCAGTTCTGGCTGATTGGTTGTTTTTGGTTGGTGATGCAAGGGCGTTCCTCAGGCCCTCTGGAGCGCGTTCTCTTCTGTCGAGGTTTGGCCGGAGGTGGAGCTCCTTTGTCAGGTGGTCCTCTAGTGGTTTCGTTTGTAAGGCCTTCGAGTTTTTCGGATGACCCGGAGGGGTCGGTTTATTTTTGGCTCTTCTCGGGACAAAGGCTCTGCTAGGCTGTCGTGGGGATCGTTGTTTTGCGTTGTAAAGCGTGGAGTGTTGGGTGGTGTAGTGGGTCTGTTTTGCGGCGCCAGGTTGTGCCCTTCCGACTCTTTTTGTACTCTTCTCTTCTTTTTCTTTCGGTAATATACTTTTGGGGTGAACACCACTGAGTGTCTCCCCCTCTTTTGGCTTCAAAAAAAACCTTCAAAGCCTCCTCTACTTCCTTCCTTTGTATTCGTTCGTAGCTTGTACGATTCAAGTAACTTTCACTACTAGTTAGATTTCCCAAAGTGATCCATCATAGATGATGTGGAAATTAGGGATTGGTCTCAGTAGGCGTCGCGACCATCGTAGTCAGATAGAAAGATCAATGAGGTATTGTAGAAACCTAAGCATGCATTAGAGAATGGTTAGTGCAGCAGCCCTTGATCATGATGGATCCACACGAAGCAAAGATGCAGTGTTGGCACGCAGTGTGCGAGATGTGAAAGGGGCATGGTGGTCACGTGATGGAGCGTGATGCCACGCCTTGAGAAAAGGTGTGCCCAATACGCTCATGGGTGTGAGTTGTTGCACGCACAGAGGTGTGTCGTTGCACGGTGGAAGCATTGTTGTGTGGTGCGTCGTTGCGCGCATGGATGTGTGTTGTTGTGCTCATGGAGGTGCACTACTGCATAGATCCCTTGCATGGGCGACACCACACAGGAGGTCCCTGGGCATTGCGTGCAAGGCCCTAAATGTCGGTTTCGGTCACCATTTCGGTATCGACCAAAACAGAATTTCGATGGAATTTTGGTGGAATTTCGACCGAAATTTCGGTCATTTCGGTCATTTCTTGTACTAGGACCCCCATATTTCGGTCATTTCGGTCAAATTTTGATTTCGACTAGATATCGATATTCGACAGAAATTCGACCGAATTTCGCTGAAATTTGAGGCCATGATTGCGTGGAGGTAGTGGGAAAATTGTAGTAGCTGAGGGTTTCTTGGGTACAAACTCCGATTTAGGACCGTTGCTCTGATATCATGAGGGAGAAAACAAAAATATGATGTAAAGATTTAATCAATGGGGAAGGGTTTCTTATATAGCATGAAATCCTAGAGTCCAACCAGAGGCAATTACATAATAATCCCTGAAGGGTTACAAGTGGAAGCAAAGAAGAAGGAAATAAAATAAAAATAGAAACAATGTCAATTAGTAAAATAGTAAATGACGTCAATAATAACCATTAGAAATATCAAGAGGCAATTACAAAATAATCCCTGAAGGGTTACAAGTGGAAGCAAAGAAGAAGGAAATAAAATAAAAATAGAAACAATGTCAATTAGTAAAATAGTAAATGACGTCAATAATAACCATTAGAAATATCAAGAATTTCGACCAATTTGTAAATTGTTAAATATTGGTCATTGCTGAAATTTGTATTTTTAAGAGCAATTATCTAGAATCATCTTCCTCCTCTCATAGTTTAAAATTCTCTAGAACTTTCTTTATTTCTTCTCCTTTCTCCATAAATGTAGAACATTGTAGAACAGTATCATAGTTCCTACATGTTGTATGGTCTATTTACAAATAGGGCCTTTTGCCAAAGGAACGGAACAACAAGAAGCGGTTGAGTTATCTCCAAGGAAATCTCTCCCTTAGTCTCGCACACATGTCTCTCTTTCTCCCTCTTCAACACTCCCTCTACCACCATTCCCACTTTCCCTTTTCCCCTTCCTTTCCTTTTTCCTACCATCCCCACCCTTCCATTTCTATTCATCCTTTCTCAATTCTCACCTCCCTTCCCCTTTTCTTCTTTCACCATCAGTCCCACTTCACCAAAGTTCTAAATTTCGATATCAGATATCGTATTGACACCATGTCGAGCAAATCGAGCAACATTTGTGAAGGAAGGCCCCCATGTTGGTATTTCATTCGAAATTTCGGTCACATGTCAAAATCAAAATTTCGTCAATATTTCATGAAATCTGAAACCATGCACTTCACCACCATAATCTCACTCCAACACCAGTCCCCTCTTCCCTTCTCCTCATCGACCTCTACCGCCACCTGCCTCGCTGTGCTATCATGAGGATCTCCACAAACTACCACCCACTACCATGCACCTTCAAGTTTGTGTGATCTTTTACCTAAACCATCGAACACCTCCATTAACCTATGTTTCTCGTGGGGCAATGTCATTACATACTACAATAATTAGAATAGCATTTACATCATCACATTTGCATTATTTCTTCTTCTTGTTTTGTGTTGTCATCGTTAGTGTCTTCTTGGATCGTTGGCAGCACTAGAAAATCTCGCAAGAGGTGCATGTGAGACATGGTCTAACTTGAGTCGATGATGGAGTAAAGACGGCACATGATAATCCTTTGCTAGAGGCTCGGGTGTGACGTATGACTAGTAAGGGGATAATACAATACGGTGTTGGAGGTGACACCATTTTTTTAGAATATAGGGTGGCATCTCGAGTTGGGCCCCCCTTATAAATATATTTGTCGGAGGTGACACCGTTGAAGAGATGGCAATGTTTTGTTGGGGCTTGAAGATGCTTAGTGGCAATGCCATGGGTAGCTAGAAGTTTATGGTGTTTAACACAATCAATTGCCATGATTAGCATGAACTTCATATTATAAAAGATTTATTTGAAATACACAAGCAATGAAATGAACAAACTAGATAATTGACCCGCTCTAAAATCATATGGAAATATAAAATAGGGTAGACTACAAAAAAGGATCTCAACTATGTATCTATTCTTGGTTAGGGACCTCATTTTCCAGTCGTAACAAAGAAGAGCCTAGAAATTCAATTTTAGGGTTTAACGTCGACATAAAAGGGTTATGGGAGCTTACTAAGGCGTGTATTTGAGTTCAAAAGATATCATCATGCCCTCTTTGTTGCATTTGAAAAGTGAATCCCTAATTGAGAATCGATGCATAGTTGAAGTCTTTTTTTGTAATTTACCTATGAAATATGCACATCATTAAAGAACAAAAACACATTATATATGTGGTTCATGACGATCTTGAAAGTCATCCTACTCATGAGAGAATAGACCCTGGTTGTCAAATATTCATATAAACTTCAGAGATAGTACAAGAGTTGTGAGGATCTTTATATAGCTCCACTAAAACAATCAAATCCTACCGCTAAGCAATGCGAGACTAAACATGAGAGAGTATTATAATTAGATACCAGACAAATAATTACCCATCTAAACACACTCTAAAGTTTTTTTTCTCTTTGGAAGGAACATACTCTAAAGATAAGTACAAAATATCGTTATTGTTTCTCATAACAAGGTAAGCATCCAGATCGGAGATTATAACTTACAAAGCGACAAAAACCATGGACAGAGGAAGAGTGTGGTACCTTTTGCAACAGGTCTGCTTCATGGGGACAAGTCGGAAAGACCATCAAACCAACTCCAACCATTAGAAGCCCATAGCACCCAAGAGAAATGATCAAGTAGACCAAAAGCTGCAAGGAAAGTTTAACAGAATCTTCAAAATCGATAATTAATAATAAGAAAGATGGCAAATTGACTTAAAAAGGAAAATGGCTCACCATCCAAGTGTAGCTTGGATGAATAAGAGATGACTGCAACAGTCCAACCCAACATGCCGATATCGCAGCTAAGAGAACAGTAATCTTTAAAATGTGCTTCATTTCGTCGCTTGACGCAAAGACCCCTTCCTGTCTCCAATACGTCGCAAAAAAAAACGATTTGAACCCCAAGCCAAACTTAAGCAAATAAAGACTCTGGAGACAAACTGCGAATTGATGAAAAGCAGCAAACGTCTTCAAATGGAGGCCCCGTATGGTCTTGAATGCTTGGACTGAGCAGCCAAATCAAGAACACGGACGGAAGAAAGGAAGAGGCGGGGGTGATCGGCGGCGGCGGCGGCGGCGAGGCAGGGGTGATCGGCTGCGGCGGCAGCGAGGATGGGTGAGGCGAAGAGGGAACGGGCGGGAAGGGGAGGAAGGGCCGGTGAAGGTGGAGAGAGGGGTTGGGGAAAGAGAGGAGCCTGTAGGACAGAGAAAACAGAGAACGAAGAGGGAAGGGGGAGATGGGCCCTCGGGAGTTGTTTGCACTTTTCTGTGAGGTTCATATCACACAAATCTATATCAACTATTCAAGAGGACAGGCAAAACAAGATAATTACAACATCAACCTTTAAAGAGATACTAGGAAGCATGCCCGCGCTTCGCGGCGGGAAGAAAATAAAATATATTAATTAAAAAAAATACTATCTGAAGTCAAAAGTTATATTTGGGGTGAAGAAATCCCTCCACCAAATGCACAAGCCAAGACGAAATCTCTATCTATATCTATATCATCGGAGCAAAAGCCTGATGGTAGAGTTCGGGTACATCAAAATATATATAAAAGTAGGTTGTACTGTTGTTACTGAAATTTATTGAAATAACAATTTCGAAGTTTTGTTGTCAAGATAAATATAAAAGAGAATAAAAAATCTTACATTGTTGATAGAAGTGAAGGTCTTGAACCGTTTAGAAAGAGCAAAAGATATTAGACTTAAAATGTTTTGTTTTACAGAAAGAGAAATTTAAGATAAGATATAAAGTTTAAGGTTTTGTTCAGCAGATGATGTAGAGACTGCATAGTTTGTAATTAAATTACAATAAAACAACAACTTAAACTATTCTGGACAGGGAATTGAACTCTTGAAAGTGGATGATTCATGGAGATAAAGATGGCAGGTACCTGAAGAAATGAAAGGAATAAATATTAATAAAATTGTAAATCTATGAATATGAAAATAAAAAAAAGTTAGCTGAAATAGTAAAAGGTAAATCTAAAATTTCAGTTTACGATATTAATATGGTTGATACAGTGAGAATGATTGAATAATATATATTACAGGACTTCTTTTAGTGGATAAGTTAAAGCAAAAACAGTAAAATGTATATAGAAATCTTACACATTTTATTCTATGCTATTGGAGTCAGTTGCAGACGTTGACGGTGCACTTTGAGACGTCTCAACACTGTAATATAGAAAAAGAAAGTTAAGATGAAAAAAAATTTATAGGTTTTTTATAGGTACTACAGTTAATAAATGCAAAACTATATATTGATGTCATACCTTTGACGAAATTTAGATACTTCAGGGATATCTAAGTTGACATGGAACCTACTCGAAGAAGTGGTGCATAAAATAGGGTCACCTACGATAGTAAAGAAAATTACGGAATATTTTAAATATATACAGGGAAATTGGAGAAGTTAGAAAAATTATTTAAAAAGAAAACTAACCAAGGTAGTACTTTACAGTCAATCCTGTAAGAATGATTACGTTTTTTTTGTTGCTATCACGACAGAGACGTGACGGAAAACTTTCTGCTATTTTTCCCCACAAAGTTATCGGTAGTATTTTGTGACTATTTATTGTAAAATAAGTACGTTAGTTGAATTGTTCATTGTAAGAAGTAAGTTATTTAGAAATAAAATGTAAGTAATTACAAAATATGTATGATATTTAATATAACCTGTTGTCTTTGATTTGTATATTTTGTTTTGCTGGAGCACCTTCCTCGTAATATGTTCTTCTGTTGTTGTTATTTGGTAGAAGCCAACCGATAAGATCTAAAAAAGAAGATAAGTTGTCAATAGTAATGGCAGCATATAATAATGTTAGACACAGAATTTTAGTTTATATTCTATAAGTTTATAGAAAAATTATACATACCAATGATATATGTGTTATAGAAGATAGGTGCTGTAACGTCCTCAAAATCAACAAAGAAGAATTTGTAACGCGGAAAAGATATATCTATCTCGATATGATGAATAACATGGGTTATATCTGTAAACAGTAGAATGAGTTCATTTGGTACGATTCTTAATGACATCTTGTTTGCATGTGTACTACAGTCAATGATGGTATAGATTTCTCCCTCACGCAGACTATGGCCAAAATAGAATTCCTTGTCCAATTCAATTAGACCTTCGATGGGTGTTTCCTACATAAGATAGAATATTTCAGATTTACTATAATGGAAAGGTTGATATTGTAAAGAAGTTTGTAAAAACATTTTAAGTATAAAAAATCACGGATAGTATCATGTAGTAAATATATATAGGTTAAGAATAACCTTTTCATCAATAGCAAGAAAGCTTGCACGTGATGGATTATTAGGGCAACCTAGGCTTGATGAATCCCATAAATGGATGATTCTGATTTTGACCGTATAGACTTCACCAACATTTGCCAATTCCGAAATGTACGAATATTTCATTATACTGAAAAATGTTTTGTATTTACTGTCAGTTAAGAACAAAAGTAGAGCAAATATTTTTCTGTTAACGATAAAGGGAAATATGAATAATCTTAGATACTATAAAGAGTAAATTCTTTAGATAAACAGAAATAAGTATGCATTAATGTAAAGTAGCATACCTGTAAGATGTATGGGAACAAATCGAAGACTGTATACAGTATACACAGAAAAGCTGTATGTTAGAAAGAGCTAAAAATATCTTACAAGAACAAATCGTAAGAGAAAACTCCACTAAGAATTATGAAATAATTCCAGGTTGTATATTTTATATGCATGAGCAATATTGAATGATGAATAACGCATATAGAAGATGATATTGTGAACTAAGTTTTTCTGTAATAGGGTAAAGTTAGAATGTATACAGTATACATAGAAAAGCTGTATGTTAAAAAGAACTGAAAAGAACCTGTGACAATAAATCGTAAGAGGAAACTCCAATAAGAAATATGAAATAATTCCAGGTTGTATGTTGTATATGCGCATGAAGTAAACATTTGTGAGTAAATGATGTATAAAGTTTAGTTTATTGTAAGAAAAGGTAAGGAATTTTTGTAAGTATTATATAGAATTTTATGTTGCAGAAAAGATATTTTGAGTAGATATATGAAGTAGAGGAGTGGATCATGAACTGCGTGAAGGTGAAGATATATATTATAAGAAATTATCGTTGAAAGTAGACTGGAATAATATAAATTTTTTGTTTTGTGAATACATATTTGTAAGTTGTTAGAGGAAGATTTAGGTTACAATATCATAAGAAGGTATTGTGACACTTTCACAGAAATAACGTAGAAATTGTTGTAGAAGAAAGTGTAGATGAAATAGATATAGGAATCAGTCAGGGGTTTGAAATATCTGGTCGATTGAGATGTGGCAAAATTAATTTGTAATTATGACAAATATCCATGTTGTGGGTTTCACAATAACTATAGAAATGGCAAAATGTTCAGAAAAGGAAAAGTTAAGTATTATGGAGTACAAAAGTATGCACATACAGAGGAGTAAGAGAAAATCAAGTGTGCTTATTAAGAATAAGTTTATGAGAAAAAAATAGAAAACATTGTCATGTGTATATGTAATATACTATATATAGTCTACCGTTCAATTAATATTATTAGACATATAACTTAATATATCTCTTAGATTTACAAAGTTTAGTAATAAATATTTTTGTTAAATTACTTTAAGATATTTATATTGAAAACAGTAATAGATGTGAATATATAATATAAGTAGAATATATAAACAATAGAAGAGGCTCAGATTTTTTTCTATTTGGAATTATCTTTTATATTTTCCAAAATTGTGTAAAAATAGAGAGGCTGCAAAGCGAATTACGGAAATCCAAGTTGCCATGCCATCTCTATTCTTAGGCTGCGAAGTTAATTACACAAATTTAAGTTGCCACGCCATCTCTATATTTAATGAAAAGGTTTAAATATAGAGAGGCTGCAAAGTCAAATAGGTAAATTCAAATTGCCATGTCATTTTAATGGTAGGAGGGCATACTGCTATAAAGTACATGTAATAAATAGTCTCACCATTGCCTATTGGCAATGTGAAGACCAAATTGCTTTTCAAATTACATGTACAAAATTGTTTCGTCATTGCCTCTATTAAATACATAAGTTAAATATTAGTAAAACAAACTTAATGGAATATTTATAATGATTTTAAAACAATGATCTTAATGTAATAAAATATCTGATTCGTCAAATGTAAGGAAATTACAAATACATATAAATTTAGTCATTCTGCGAGAAAACTTTGGTGTAGATAAGACGAAAGTGTATACAAATTACATTTATTTCATAAATCCAGGGAGTATAGAACGATAAAATATGAAAATATATATTGTATGGAATGATTATTTAAAAAAACAAAATAATAATATACAATAAATCTCATGTAGGTAACTGTTGACAAATTTTAACTGTTGCTAACTTTTAAAATAAAAAGAAACTCAACAATAGAGATAGATATGCATGTTAAAAGAAACATACCTGGAAGAAGTAGATGAAACAGTTAAATGGAATATGAGCTGAAAAAATTTATAGATATATAATGTAAGAAACTGTTATTTGAAATATAGCAGAAGATTGAAGAATACCTATTGTATCTATTTTTTTGTAAGCAGTAGATAACTTGAAAGATCTTGCGGAAATATTTTAAATCTTTTATACAGGTTGTATAGACATTGATATATAGGAAACTATACCTGACACAAATATATGAAGCAGTGAGGGGGACCATGAACAGCAGGAAGTAGAAGATCTATCTTACAAGCAACTGTTGTTTAAAGGATAGTAGATGAAGTAGATATAAACTGTTGATGTCGATATCTGTAAATATTTATGGCAATAAATGCTGCAGTTGTCAGATGTGTTGTAACTGCGTCAACAAAATAACTGCTACCTGTACATGGCGTTACTTTATTTTTCAGAGTTTGTTGAGATGGTGGGTATAGTATATTTAATTTATGTATATAAAACAGATATGTAGGCATCATGTACAGTAAATGTCTTGTCAGTCTCAGTTAAAATCTATCTAACTGGTTTTGCTATTTGTATTCTGACATTCTCTACATTACCACGTATTTGAGATAGTAAGAACTAACAATACACAGATGAAACGTGTTGCTGCATGCAAAAATTTGACAGCATTAGATAATAAAAATCCACCATGCAACCTGGCAGTAGGGTGGGAGTAATAATACAGAAGATGAACGAAGACATGTAATAACCGTCCGAATGACTAAGGCAAAGGTGCAGAAATGGTCGTTGCGACCTCAATCACTCAGACTAGGTATATCAAGAAAAATCAGACCACTAAATGAATCAAAGATCGAGCAAAACAAAGGAAAGCGGTCTCGCTATGAGATTAACCTGGTATAACACCCAGGGTCGAACACAAGAAGCACGGGTTGGCTAGAGGCCTACGAAGTAGTAAAAATAAAATAAAAGAAAAGACAAGTATTTTTAGTGGTTTTTAATGATTTTATAATTTTTTTTGGATTTTTAAAAGTGAGGAAAATAAAAGAAACACAAAATCAAGCCAACTTCAACTAATTATTTAATGCATCAAAAATCAAGCAAAAATTCAAGAAAAAATGTTTTTATGTTTTTTTAGGTTTTTTAATGTTTTTGGTGAATTTTTGGGATTTTTATGAGGTGTATTTTATTTTCTAAAAATCAAACAGTACTAAAAAGACAAGGTACTGTCCAGCCAGGACCAAAACCCAAAGATAAAATATCTAAGGATCTCAGAGGGACCTAGAAGTAATTTTCCTGTATACTAGAGAAAACAAGGAAAATTTAGGCACCAAAATTATTGTTTTTGGATTTTTAGATTATTTACTATGATTTTTATGAGTTTTTAGGTGTTTTCGAATTTTTAGGATTTTTAAGCAATGAAAAATAGCCAAAATTGGCTAGAAAATCAAAACACACAAAAGAAACAGTACCTAATTTTTATGGAATTTTTGAGGGGGTTTTTATATTTTTTTGGGATTTTTAAACCTAGATAGTAGCTAAAATAGAGGTTTTTGAATTTTTTAAAAATAACAAATAAAATCAAAAATGTCCTCAAAAATTCTCAAAAATCCTACAACATGGCAGGAGCCATGTATCAAATTTTCATCGAATTTGGAGGTGGTTTGATATTTTATTCAAAAATCAAAAGGGGGCACTGTGCACAGGGACTTAAGTGCAAATACCCGAAGATCTGGGGATCCAGGTGCAATTTTCCCAGCAAGTCACGCGCGTGGCGCGTGCCTGGGGCACTCAGGGACCTTTTTGTAAAGAAACTAAGGTCCGGGGACTATTTGGTAACACGTACCAAAAGTCCAGGGACCCCAGATGTAATTTACCCTACAATACATGCACATGTGCAATTAAAACATTCACAGGGGTAGATATGCAATTCCTAAAAAGTTTTCATTCATTAACAAAGCACCCAGAACTACAGGACTAATATTGCAAATACACCAGATATACACGTGACGACGCACGTGGCTCACACATACAGGGGCATAAATGCAAATACTAAAAAACACGAGGTCCAATGTGCAATTATCCAAACGTAAATAAAGAGCATAAAATATTTACAGGACTGAAATGTAAAGCACAAACTACGAGGGGGCCTAAGGTAAATTACCCCTTTATTACGTCGACGGCTGGATGAGCGCCACGTAGCTGATCTAACGGTCTCGAACGGCGGGCGCTGGTCTTCTTCCGCACGTGGGCCGATCGACGCCTCAGAGGGGGCCACGTGGAAGATCTGACGGGTCAGGTGTTGGTGCCTCTCTCCTCTGCGCTAACGGTCCGGATCGACCCTCGAAATGATCAACGGTGTCTGCTCCTCGATGAATGGACGGCCACGATGGAAACTGGAGCGGAGGGCGATCGGACGGCGGTGGAGGACCTTCGAAGAACAGGTGGCCGGCGAGGTTCGCCAGCCTCGTGCACGTGCTGTGGTCCTCCTCAGCTGCCTCTGAAGATCGGAGCAGGTCCGCACTGGAGTCCCGCAGCTGGTGGTGGCCTCCGATGGCCCAGCCGAGCCCTGGAGGGGCTCCGGCGAGGTCGACGGAGATAAGCTCCTGGCCTGGATGTGAGGGGGCCTCAGATGGCTTCCTCTTGACCTGCAAAGTAACCCAGAAGCTTCGCGGGTCGAGGGCAAAGTGCCTCGACCCGGTTAGGTGGGGTGAAGGTGAGCTGTGGGTCGGGGCGAGCGAGCTCCAGCGAGCGGAGGACGGTGGAGCTCGAACCCCAGCTCCTGTGCGAGCTGGGTTGAACGAATGGGCGAAGAATGTGCGCGGAGGGATGGCGAAGGTGAGCGTGGGTTCCGATGATCGAAAAGATGTGCGATATAGCCGGAATCGACGGAACTTGGCGGAACTATGATTTGGAGGTAACTCAAAATTAAGCTAAGCAGGAAGGCTAGAAGGTTACCTGGGCGATGTGGAAGACTGTGCTGGAGCTAAGGTAGCTCCTGGTCGTCGCCTCGAAGGTCGTCAAGGCCTGAAGCTCGAGCTCCTGCACGGGGCGGAGCACAGCGGCGCAAAGTCGCCAGATCAGTGGTCCGGCCACCCCCTCCTCACTGCGACAAGGGCAATCGCGAGCTGTCACCTCAGGGATCACTATGGAGGTCACGGGATGGAGGGTGGAGAGCCAAAGATGGAAATGGAATGCGGCGGAGCTCAGACTTTATATGGGTGCAGGTCCGGGAAGAAGGGCTCGGGTCCGGCTCGATGGAGCACGGACCCCTAGGCAAGGTGTCGGGCGAGGTTCCCGGATACACGGGGAATGATCGGAGCTCGAGATTTGCGGATTTGGAAGCCGGGTCGTGACGCGAAAAATCGGGGAAGTCGGGTCGGGCGTCACGACCCGTGTGAAGTGGTCCACAGGGGGGAGTTGACCGGGGGGTCAACGTCCCCCGTGGACCAATTGGAAGCTGCCACGTATTTTCTTTTTTTGTTTATTTATTTTGGGCTAGATAACAATGGATTTAGCAAAAACTTAAAACACAAAATATTTTTATTTTATTTTTTTTCTATTTTTTGGTGATTTTTAATTAATTTTTGGAAATAAAAATAAGGTATTTACATAGTATAGCTATACATAGGTATATATACAATATATGGTTTTTAATTTTGATTTTTAATTAGTTATTTTTATACATTTTTATTCCTATTTTATATTTTATTTATTTATAGAATAAAATGAGGAATAAAAAGATATTTTTATTTAATTTTTATTATTTATATACATAGGTGAAATACATAGTTAGGTACACTATGTACATGGCATATGTACAAGATATTTTTGTAATTTTAATTTTTGTTATTTTTATTTGATTTTTGTTTTGTTTATTTTTATTTATTTTATTTACAATATATAGCATAGAGTATTTACAAAAAGTTTAGAAAATAATTTTATTTATTTATAAGGTTAAATAAATAAAGGATTAGGGTGGTCTATGTACATGGTGAAGGGATATTTTTGGTCTTTTTGATTTTTAAATTTTTATTTTGTTTTTAATAGCTTCTAAATATATACAAACTATGTACAATCATATTTTTGGGTGAGGAAAATTTAATTTTATTTAATTACAAAAATATTTATACATGAGCCCCTATCTCCCTCTACTTGGCTTTTATGCGGTCAGGCCCATGCTGAGCCCTCCCTTGGGTTAGGTTGCTCAATATTTATTCTAAATATTTCCCTCTTTTTCTTTTTCATCTTTATTCTTTTATTTTTGCACAAAAACATGCTAATTATAGGTTTTTACAAAATGCATGCTTTTGCTAACTTTTCCTATTTACACATATCTACATGCATTTGCATAGGTTTTTGTAGCTAAAATATAAGAATAAAGAGTGATGAATGGGTATTCATCAACATGCGACAGTAGAATAGAACGAAACGATAAGATTAGAAGAGACTGTTGAAATGATATCTCAACTGGAAAAGAAGTAATATTTATGCTAGTGTAATGAACGTATGTAGTTACAAAGTATGCAGTAAATGTTTCCAACCTGTGGGTTTCCCAATAACTATAGAAATGGCGAAATGTTCAGAAAAAAAAAGTTAAGCAGTGTGGAGTAGAAAAGTATGGACATACAAAGGAATAAAAAAAAATCAACAATGCTAATGAACGATAAGTTTATGAGAAAATAGTAGAAAACTTTATCGTCTGTATATCTAACATACCACATATAGTCTACTGTCCAATTAATATTATTAGACATATAACTTAATATATTTCTGAGATGTACAAAGTTTACTAATAAATAATTTTTTAGGAATTACTTTAAGATATTTATATTCAAAACGGTAATATATGTGGATATGTAATATAAGTAGAATATATAAACAATAGAAGAGACTCAGATTTTTTTTTGCTGTTCGGATTTTTTTATATTTTCCAGAAGTCTGTAAAAATAGAGAGGCTGCAAAGCGAATTACGCAAATCCAAGTTGCCATGCCATCTCTATTCTTAGGCTGCAAAGATAATTACACAAATTCAAGTTGCCACGCCATCTATATATTTAAGAAAAAGTTTTAAATATACAGAGGCTGCAAAGTGAAATAGGTAAATTCAAATTGCCACGCCATTTCAGTGGTAGGAGGATACACTGCTGTAAAGTACATGCAATAAATAGTCTCACCATTGGTTGTTGACAATGGGAAGACCAAATTGTTTTTCAAATTACATGTACGAAATTGTTTCATCATTGCCTCTATTAAATATATAAGTTAAATATTAGTAAAACAAAGCTAATAGAATTTTTACAAAAAATTTACAACACCAATCTTAATGTAATAAAATATGTGATTCATCAATTGTAAGGAAATTACAAATACATAAGAATTTAGTCATTATGCGAGAAACCTCTAGTGTAAATACGGGAGTATATAAAAATTTTATTTATTTTATAAATCCAGTTAATTGATTGATAGATATATGGTTCATTTCATTTCATGGTGTTGTGTACATGATATGTGTAATGAAGTACCAAACATACAGTTATAATATAATATCACCTTATATATTTCAAATATTTTAAAAAAATATAGAAATTAATTCTATGGAAGATATACCAAGAACTATATATTAGCTTACGACAACAGAATGCATGCAAGTGGAAAAATTGCATGAGGCTTCTTTTGTTGTTTAGTAGTTCAATGTTGATTTCAGAGAAGATAAGAAATTATATAAATAATATATACAATCTACCTGAATGAGTAAAAATTATATGTAGACATGATATATAGAAAATTAGTGGTAACAATAGCTGCAACTATAACTGTAAGTTTCTGTTAAAAAAAGAGACATATCATTATAGTATTAACAGGTGCAAAAACTTGAGGGAATTAAATGATAGAACTATATAGTAAACAGAAATAGTTTGACAGTTAGAAAAAGATTAAATTAAAAATGTTAAAAAAACTTGCTATAGATGTGAGATGTTGACCTTGATGAACGGATTATACAAATTACCAGTCAAATCTTGTAAAGTAACTTTGACATGATTTATATATGTAATTGACTTTGAAGATCAAACTTATTGATTACTGTATAACAAAAAATTTATATATATATTTATATACAGATAACTGTTCTTACTTTACCTGAGACATATACACACATACAGACATACACACAGATATACATCTCTATGTATTTGTGTGTCGTATGTACATATGTGAAGAAGTCCACCTTTGACAGTATATATACATAGTATTTACATAGGTTAAGCATTGTTCTCAAAAAAAAAAGTTTCAGTGGTTTAAAAGAAGAAACATGTTCGATATTTATGGCAGAAGTTGCTTTTCAGTTCAAGCTGTCTACCTGCAATAATAAAAAAAATTGAATTTAATTACCAAGTATGTAAGTGAAAATACATATGTTAATTACTATGTAAATACATATATAAATGTTTAAAGGAAAAAAACTTTTATAGGAAATAGCTAAACACGAAAATAAAGTATATATAAGCACAAAATATACACTGATCTCCCTTTTTTTCTTTCATATTTTTCACGGTCTTCATCACTTGAATGAGAACCTCTTTTCCTTTTCAACTTTTTGTCTGTAATCTTTGAGGAGCTGAATTTGTTGAACAGATTTATATATAAAAATAATAATTAGAATTAATATATTAACAAATAAGATTTTACCAGAAATTATTTTGTCTAAAATACTGACCTTTCTGGTGGACTATGTGACTCCAGGAATTCTTTCCTTGACGTAACAGATATTGTCTCTGAAGATGTTCCTTCACATAAACTCTGACCTGATTATTGTAATTTGAAATTATTCCATGTATCATATCTCTATCAAAAAAATATGTAATTAAAAATTTTATAAATTGTATACCAGGAGTATGTTGAGAGAAGGATGCTGAGTCAGAAATTATCTTGACAACTTTAAACTGTATTTTCTTTCTAAAATCACGATATCCTAAAACTACTCTGAAATTGTAGGTTTGTTCAATCAAACTATTAAATATCGGAGGAAGTATCAGTCTATCATAATTTGGGTTCAATGCAAGTGTTGAACATGTCATTCCCACAAGTTCAGCAACCATAGAGCCAAATATAACAAAGCATGTATGGCCACTTCTATCTTGTACAATTACGGTTAATTTGTACCTGCAAAACTTTCAAACATCAAAACATTTCTCGTTGTGATTACACAGAGCTTCATATATTATATGTATCCAAACATTTACCATGGTATAGCGAAATCTTCAAGATGACAACAACGGTCACACCAAAATTTGTTTTCAAATTTTTTTATACCGGCTTTACATTGGTTGCATGCGTTGTACCACCATCCATCCGAAACATCAATGTCGATTATTGTAGCTGTACAGCTAAATCTGATATTCTGCATCATTCATAAATTTCAAACTAATTCTTATGAAAAAATTTTGCCTACAATTTTTTTTGGGATTTTTATCCACCAGATTCTATAAATGTTTTCAATTGATTCTATTAAATTTTTTTTTCTAAATATTTATCTTTTCAACCATTATAAATATTGTAAATTGCCTAAAAAACGCCATGACTCTAAAATTTATTAGTCGGAGGGTTCAGAGGATAACAGCTGGTAAGTTTAGAGGACCATAACAGGAATTATGTTGTTTTAAAGAATGTTAGGCTGATCGTTAAAGTTTATAAGATCTGTTCAGTAAAAATTCATTTTTTTCCTTCATATCAAGTACTACCAATAATTTTAGAATCTGAAATTATCAAAAGATCACGTTACCTGGTGTATCTTGGGGTCAAGATTTTGAAGTTCATAAATTTCTTTTTTGTTATCAGAAATCTCATCCGCAGGACTCATTGTTGTAAAATGTTTGTCAGGCATTAGTGTAATGAGCTCAGATGGATTAATTCTGTTGAAGACATAAATTATCATTGTTATCTTCATAAATAAAGGTTAACAGATGTATACAAATATCAGAATAATTAGATTGAAGTAAAATTATTTGGAACTTACTTTTCTCGAAAAGCAGCAACTTCAGGAATTTGAAGATCTATGTAAAATTTTGTTGCTGAAGATGAACAGAGACATGTTCTACCTGAATAAAACAGAAAAATCAGTGAGAACAATTATTCATAAAGTATTATATACTAATTATTTTTTAATAAGAACATACCCATAAAAGTTCGGACAGTCATTCCAGCAAAGATTATTATTACCGAGTTTGATTTGCTTAGAATAATATTCTCTGGAAATGTTTCAGCTACCTTGCCCCACAATGTTACGAGCAACTTCCTTTCACTATTTAGATTAAGTAAATAATAAATTTAATCTAATATTGTTATTTTATATCTTTACATTAACCAAAAGAATAGTAATACAAACCTTGAGTCTTGTATTTCTAAATTTTTTTATGAGTCAGTTTTTCCTTTACATAAGTATCTCCAATTCGGCTCACAGTGAGTATGTGACCAATAACATCTGGAAATAAGTAAGCAGAACTTGGAGTTGCTATTCAACATATAAGACTTGGACGAAATGTAAGAAATGCATACCTGTTAGTTACGTATCTTTGTACACTCTTGTTGTAACTTCTTCAAAATCAATTAGGAAAAACTTATGTTGTGATATGGTGTCAATGTTTTGTTCGAACCGAGTGATTGTTGTTGTTCTTGTAAATCTTAACATTAATTCATTTGGTACAACTCTAAAGCTGGGTTTGCTTGGACAGACAATGAAATTTGACATAGTGTAAACATGACCTTCATGTAGGCGATGCTGAAAGAAAGTGATATCTTGACATCTTATTGTTCCCTGCATAGCTGTATCCTGAAAGAAAAAACAACGTATTGAGGGAAAGGAAAGAATACTACATTGTTAATATGATGTAGGAAGTAAATAAATTTATTGTTCTTTACGGAATATTCATATTAAATTTTTTTGTTTTTTAAGATATAGATATAATATTAAGGAAAATATGTAATATCTTATACTACTAACAGCAATTGCCACGAATCGAAGTAAATATAATATTTAGACAACATAAATGCAAGTTACAGTTTTCCAATCTACTGTAAAAATAGATACAGTGGGTAATATACCTAAAAAAAGAAGAAGATATACAAACGGCTGTAGCGATTATCCTTTATTATATAAGTCGCAAAAGTATTATTGTATATAACTTTTTTGAAAAATAGTAGCATATATAATGTTTGAATAGTTACAACGTACTTTATAATACTGTAATCTGTTATAAAAATTTTATAGAAACAATTTATCTTTACAAATTTTATCAGATAATAATTTAAATTTAGCAAATTTTCTTTAACAATTAATTCAGAAAATATCATTTTACATAAAGTTTGTATGTTTTAGTATAATAAATTATATTAAAAAGGAATAAATAAAAATATATGATACAAAAAATACACAGCAGAAAACATTTAAAAAAAGGGATTCATTAATTAATATAACTCTAGAATGGAGATTAAATTTAGTATTATTTTAGACAAAGTTTTTAAATAAAATTTCCATAATAAATAATCGAAAGAGAAGTAAATTTAACACAGATTAAATTTAGTATTATTTTAGACAAAGTTTTTAAATAAAATTTCCATAATAAATAATTGAAAGATAAGTAAATTTAACAGCGATATAAATGTCATGAATCTTTAATACTGATAACCAAAAAGTTAAGTAGACATACCATTTCATCAAGAACTACAAAATCCATACTTATCAGCTCGTTGTCGAGTTTAGGATTCAAAGAATTCCAAATGCGTACGAGCCGGACTCTTATTCTAAACTGATCTTTAGATAATGTCAAGGACGAAAGATTGTGACAGTCCATCTCTCAAATTACCCTAAGAATAAAAGGAATACAAGTCAATAAAAAAGCATATATGTTATGCCGCTAGTTAAAGGAATACAAAGATATATAACCTTTAAAAACATTTGATACTATTAAAAAAAATTACTAAACAATCAAGGTAATTTAGGTAATAACGTTCATAGAAATAAACCTTAAAAATGCAGAACAGAACAACATTCTTAATGTTATAATGATTGATGAAAATATACTTATATCAAAGTAGAAGAACATTTACCATAGGTTGTTCTCTCCATATGTAAACAAATGCTAGAAAACTTTTATTCATGTTTGTTCTTTGACTTGAAGTACAACCAATTGTAAATACTTCATGAAAATTATCGAAAGTTAGAAAGATGACAGTGTTTTCCCATATAGTAAGAAACTGTACTTACTAATAAGGTACCATACAATTGTTTCAAGAAATATTATCAAAAATTTCTTTGTACACAATATTACGTGTATATCCACGAAAATTATAATCATCATCAACTACAAAAATTTTTAATCCATTTCTAGATGTAACACGAGATATAGCAACATAAAGTTGACCATGACAAAAGACATGTACTGGAAGATATAATCCTATTTTCTTTAGAGTTTGCCCTTGGCTTTTATTAATTGTCATAGCATAACAAATTCTAACAGGAAATTGCTTTCTTAGTAATATAAATGGCCATTTTGTTTCCTTTACTTCAAAAACAATCCGAGGAATATAAACTTTACAGCCTTTATTACTTCCAGTAATTATTGTACCTTCTATGATCTTTGTTGTTAACTGATTAATGATCAATCTTGTACCATTACAAAGACCATTACTTTGATCAAGATTTCTTAGCAACATTATTGGTGATCCAATTTTTAATCTTAAAATATGGTTGGGAACACCATTAAACTGTAAAGAATTTAGAAACTCACTTGGATAAAGCATATCAGCATCAATCTGATTTTTAGAAACTTTACTTAAGGAATCACAACTCAAATAAATTTTTTCCTCGGTACCAATGATAACATGTATTCATTTATATCGTCTACTGCATGATTTGTTGGTGCCACAATACAACGTTCACTTAAATATTTCTCATTATTAAATGTTTCAATGAAATTTTCATATATAAACAATGAAAAAGACTCTATGTTCTGTTCATGTGAATTATAAAGTAATTCATTTGGAATTTTGACCCATGTTGCTTCATCTTCATCCTGATTCCTTTTAATCATTGGTACTATACCACTTCCAATTTCCAGAATCCAATTTTCAAAATCTTTTTCTAACGATTGAGACAAATCATCTAAAACGTGATTATCAATTAAACGCATATTTATTGATAGTCTAAATATTTGACATTGTTCCCATAATCTTGACCTATTAATTGAAGCATTAATAATGTCAACTCTTCTTCCGTTATTAACCACTGGTAGAATTTGTTTAAAGTCACCACCTAATACAATTGTAATTCCTCCAAAAAGACATTCCTTTCTATGTTCTATATCAGAAGGAATAATATCTTTTAACGTTCGATCCAACGCTTCAAAGCAATATCTATGATTCATTGGAGCTTCATCCCAAATAATTAACTTTGTTTTCTCAAGTAGTTTAGCTAAATTTGTTCCTCTTTTTATTTGGCATGTTGAATTATCATCTAAATTCAATGGAATCTTAAATCTAGAATGCGCAGTTCTACCACCAGGTAACAGTAACGAAGCTATTCCAGAGGAAGCTACTGCAAGTACTATTTTTCCTTCACATCTCAATTTTGCCATAATTGTATTCCATAGAAATGTTTTCCCAGTACCTCCATGTCCATAAATAAAATACAGTCCACCCTGATTATTTGCAATAGCTTTCATCACTGAGTCATAAACTATACGTTGTTCTACATTTAAACAACCTATATTATAATTAAATTCTTTCATAAGAGCAGTTGGGTTGTAATTCATTTCTTCTACTATTAATCTATTGGTAGTAAGATCATGAGGCAACCTTTCATTTATCTGAATATTGAAATCAGACAAAGACATTGAGTTTTCATTTAGAATCTTTTCAATTTCGGTTAGTGCAAATATCTTTTGTTGTTTTTCATATGTACATTGATCAAAATTTTTTAAAATGTCTCCGTAAACATATTCATAGTCTTCTGATAGTAGACTCCAACAACTATCCCGTAATTTCAGAGGATCAGCAACTTTTGAATGTATCAGTAAAGTTGCAAACAAATGTCTCATACCAGTAGCAGTTGCCCATTGCGATGCATCCTCTATTGAAGCATACCATTCTCTATCATCTCCTAATAATCCTAAAGCATTACAGGCATCCTGATAACTACGAAAGACAACACCATTTATTGTCTTGATTTCATCAAAGTTTTTTGGTCCTTTAATAATATTAAGTAATATTCGCATGTAATATAATTCTCCAGAATTTGGATGGATGTACACAATTATTCCTATACATCTATCTTGTTTTCTTCGTGTCCAAATTAGTCTTTTGCTATTCCAAACCCAATATCTAGGAAATTCTGCATAAATAAGTTGTCTTGCATCTGGATAAGATTCATTTGTATTCATCCAAGACGTAAACATAGTAACTCTAGCATGGTCTTTGTTTAAGATATCCTCTAATCGCTTATGTTCTGCAAAAGTAACGGTGTTCTTAAAAGGTAAGTGTATTGTAAGTCTTTCTACAGAAGGCTCTCGAAACTGAATTGGGAACTGTAAAATTCTCCACATTGCTTCATAAGATGATATGTACCTACAATCTAAATATTCCTTTATTTCATCTACATGGTCTTTGGTAATGTTTAATTCCTGCTTTTTTTCCATACAATTTTTAAGTGTAACGCGAATTCTATCAGGTCCTTTGTTAATGTACTTAAATAAATACTTGATAGCTCGGGATTGATTGCACCATTCAACATTAATATGTGCTTGATATCTAACAACCAAATTTCTATTGTAAGGAACTACATATCTATTGTCAAATATAACATTATTTCTAATAATCTTTTCTCCATTATCTCTTCTTCTGTAAGTAACAAATCCATTTTCATCTATAAGTGTCTCATTATTAAACATTTTTGGGAAAAACTTAGAGCATTTTCCATTTCTCATACATGGGGAATTACTATTAAGAATTCCACATGGACCATGAAGTATAAATTGCCCTACAGCTTCGTATGCTACAGGGTCATTATCTTTTGATGGTAATTCAGCTGTTATAATAGAATCTATCAACGCCTTATTTTCTGAAAGATTCGTTTGCTGCCAAATCAATATATGAGCATGAGGTAAACCTCTTTTCTGAAATTCTATTGTATATAAAATGGCAACAATTTTTTCAAGCTCTTTCATTTTTTATGTGACTTATAAGATCATCAAGCTTCATTTTAAATACCCTACTAATAACATCAGGTCGGTCTTCAGCCCTTTGTCCAGGTATAATCTCTAAAGCTCTTTTTATTTCTCTCCATTTTACATTACATGTAAATGTCATAAATAAGATAGGATGACCAAAAACTCTACACATTCCCATAGCATCCTGATAATTTTGCATCATATATCGTGGGCCTCCAGTAAAACTTGCTGGCAAAATAATTTTTTTCCCAATTAATTTCCCATCATTATCACCTTTATCTATAGCATCTCTTATTCCTTGATAAATTTCAGATCGTAGTTCTTTTTGATTTTGACGAATATAAAACAATCTATCTTCTTCAATACAACAATAAGCATCGACAATATACTGTTGTAATAGACGACCACCTCTAATAAGTGTTTTACCATCAATATGTCGTTGTTGTAATCGATAGCAGTAAAATTCTCTCATAGTAACTCGATTACGTATATTATTTTTTTTACTATCACCAATAACATGCTTCATACCAATAGAAAATCCATCTTCACCATATGGAAATAATAGTGGATATTGCATTGCCATAAAAGATGGATGTAATTCATTAATTCTTTTCAAACTTCCATTACTATATTCAACTATAATATCTCGATTTCTACCCGAAGTTCCAAAATCGCCAACAACTAAACCGGCAATTTCTGATATTGTTGGAATATTATACTGTTGATTACTTTGATTTCTAATAGGGCTTATACGTAAATGTAATATTTCATTCGGTACATTATTTATACGATCTTTAATAATTCGGAAAACTTTGACAATTACATTTATTTCATCTAACATTGTTTTCAATCCTTCTACAATATTATAATCTAAATCATCAATCTCTGCAGTATTACATAACGATTTAATTCTATTTGGAACTTCATTTTCAGTATCATAAATATAAAGTTGTGCAAATCTAGGAATATCTCCAAAAGTTGGCAATAACGATCCTATACGGTGGTAATTTTGTCCAGACACACGAAATATGTAAGGTCCAGGTCGGTCGTTGACGTGGTAATCAATTTTTGCACCAATAGATGTGAAGGAGAACATAGAATTATACATTCTTATTTTTTCAGTAAATTTCTTTGCAATATAGCCACTTTCTTGATTAAGCAACATTTCAAGATAAGGTGGTGTAGGAGGCAATGGTTTTAACATAATCTTCCCTTTACTACAACATAAAGAAAACATAGGTTTATTCTTTTTTTTTATTTCTTCAAACTCTCATCCAACCAGAATATCGCCCCACAATATTCGCAAGTACAGTTCGGGTAGCCCAAATCCAGTACTGCATGTAAATAAATTATATGAAATGTAAGAAATAGTTATGGAACCAAAGTAACAAAATACCCTTAATCTCATGTCACCACTAACCTTCTACTAATTCTCGTGACCTATTGTCTTCTGCATTTTCTATCATCAAATAACTGCTGGATGATCCTCTAAGATTGCCAATTCTATGTGATTTAGAAGAACTACCTACTTCAAGAAATCTGGGATGACAATCCAACGAAGTTTTTTTTTCTTTTCTTCGTACGTATTATATCCATCCGTCTCTGTCTATTTATCTTGGATGCCTCCCTTATAGTTGCAACATGATCAATGCTATCCACATCCATGTATGTCTTTATTGTCCTACCAATAACTTCAGTTCTTAATATATCATAGGGAACATTATTTAAAATGTATCTGCAGAAATTCAATTACTTTAAAGTCCATTTAGGAAATAATAATATTCTCAAAACCATTAATACTGCAACATATAGTTTTCTAGACTATGATAACATGGGAAGACCTATGTATTCTTAGTCACTAACAATACCTAATACAAAAAATAAATACACTGCAATTTTTTTTTTACGAATATGTAATACATGGAAAATTTTTTTCCTAGCAAAAACACAATAAGCAAAAGCGAAGAATATCTAAAACTGTATAACAAAGAAGATCATACCTTCAACAGATTTCCCTTTTCTCGACAATATTATCCTGTTGTAATTGCATAATTAGTAACAACTATTAGTAGTAGTAGGTTCTCACCAGTCCTAAAAATCGTGAAATTGCAACAGGTAAAAACAAATTTAACTTAATCATGGAATGGGAGAAATTTTCTCTCTAATGAAAACAGAATAAGCAAAAGCGAAGTATATCTAAAACTGTAAACGAAAGAAGATCATACCTTCAGCAAATTTTCCTTTTCTCGATAATATTATCTTGCTGTAATTTCATAGTTAACAACTACTATTACTATATTAGTAGAGGAAAATTGTATCATACCAAACATCAAACGCTGGAAATATATCCCAATTAACAAACACAACTTTTAGTAAGAAATCAATAAATATAAACAAATCTAAGCGACAAATAAGAGAATATATCCTAAAGATAATACACTTACATCTGCTGTCAAATAAACAATTTCAGTTAACTATACAAACTCAGAAGCTACAAATATTCAAACCATATACTAACGAACTGACACATTAATATCATGAGAGGAAATGAGAAAATAGTATAGAAAATGTAAAATGTGTCCAACAGATAACACACAAACGACAGTTATCGCAACTGCAAATTTTTTTACGAAATATCTAATACACTGAAATTTTTTTTGTCTAGCGAAAAGACAATAAGCAAAATCGAAGTATATCTAAAACTGCAGAAGACAGAAGATCATACCTTCGGCAAATTTTCCTTTTCTCGACAATATTATCGTGTTGTAATTGCATAATTAGTAACAACTATTAATAGCAGTAGGTTCTCATTAGTTTTAGAAATCGACTAATTGCAACTGGAAAAAACAAAATTAACTTACTCATGAAATGAGAGAAATTTTTTCGATGATGGAAACACAATAAGCGAAAGCGAAGTATATCTAAAACTATAGAAGAAAGAAGATCATACCTTGAGCAAATTTTCCTTTTCTCGATAATATTATCTTGCTGTAATTTCATAGTTAACTATGACTATTACTATTAGTATGGGAAAATTGTATCATACCAAACAACAAATACTGCAAATATATCTCAAATACCATAGACAACTTTCAATAAGAAAGAAAGAAATATAAACAAATATAAGCGACAAATAAGAGAACAGACCCTAATGATAATACAATTACATCTGCTGTCAAATAAATAATTTCAGTTAACTATACGAACTCAGAAGATACAAAGATTCAAAACATACATTATCGAACTGACCTATTAATATCATGGGAGGAAGTGAGAAAATATTATACGAAATGTAAAATGTATCCAGCAGATAACACACAAACGACAGTTTTCGCAAATGCAATTTTTTTTTCGAAATATGTATAGACAACTTTCAGTAAGAAAGCAAGAAATATAAACAAATATAAGCGACAAATAAGAGAACAGATCCTAAAGATAATACAATTACATCTACTGTCAAATAAATAATTTCAGTTAACTATACAAACTCAGAAGATAGAAAGATTCAAACCATACATTAGCGAACAAAACCATTAATATCATGGGAGGAAGTGAGAAAATATTATACAAAATGTAAAATGTATCCAACAGATAACACACAAACGACAGTTATCGCAATCGCAATTTTTTTTACGATATATGTAATACATGGAAAATTTTTTTGTCTAGCGAAAACACAATAAGCAAAATCGAAGTATATCTAAAAGTACAGGAGAAAGAAGATCATACCTTCAGCAAATTTTCCTTTTCTTGACAATACTATCCTGTTATAATTGTATAATTAGTAACAACTATTAATAGTAGTAGATTCTCATCAGGCTTAAAAATCGTGTAATTGCAACTGCTAAAAAAAATTTAACTTACTTATGAAACGAGAGCAATTTTTTCTCTAATGAAAACACAATAAGTAAAAGCGAAGTATATCTAAAACTGTAGAAGAAAGAAGATCATATCTTGAGCAAATTTTCCTTTCCTCGACAATATTATCTTGCTGTAATTTCATAGTTAGCTGCTACTATTACTATTAGTATGAGAAAATTGTATCATGTCAAACATCAAATGCTGCAAATATATCTCAATTACCACAAACAATACAAAGATTCAAACCATACATTAACGAACTGAACCATTAATGTCATGGCAGGAAGTGAGAAAATATTATACGAAATGTAAAATGTATCCAACAGATGACACACAAACGGCAGCTATCGCATATCCCAACAACATTTAAAAGTGGAATATATAAGTTCACAGTAATATTCGTTCTGTAAATATGACATTCATGGCAGACGAAACATGGAAGCAAGGAAATTTACATCGTCGGAAGCAAGGAAATTTAAATGAAAAGGGTAAGAAATATAAATAAATAATTTAACTTACCTATGAGAAGGCAGAAGGTACGAACAATCGGAGCAGCCTTCGACGATGTAGACCATCAATATCATGCACAACAGTAAAAAAATATCCGAAAAGAAATGCTTATAGAACATAACATAAAAGTGGCAGTTATAAGATATGTTAGCAATATTTGTTAAAAAAATATATAGATAAGCAGTAATACTGTTTACTTAAATATAACAATCACTCCTATCTATAGCAATACCAACCAAACTAACATAGTTTTCAAAAGTAACAAAAAAATTTAACTACGACAGGAAGAAATCAAGCACGAACGTCTGAAATATCATAAATGCTAGAATAAGAGAATGAATCATACCTCCACATCCACCCAAAAGAAGAAGAACATAGCACAATAGCAAGCAGGAGTTTATGTGAAGCAAACAGTAATTAAACAAATAACTTGACATTTATGTCATGGGTCACATAGTTCATATGCAAGCAAACATATAGGTAACCAGCAATATTGTTTCTTTAAAAAACACAATCATTCCTATCTACAGTAATATCAAGGAAATTAACATAGTTTAAAGATGCAGCAAAAGTTGAACTACGACAGCGAGACATTATAGCAAGGAAATTAACATAGATTAAAGAAGGAGCAAAAGTTGAACTACGACAGGGAGAAATTAGCCACAAACATCTGAAATAGAAGGAATTCTAAACTAAGAGAAGGAATCATACGTCCACATCCACCCAAAGAAAGAGAAGGAATCATACGTCCACATCCACCAAAAGAAGAAAAAAAAACATAGCACAATAGCAATCAGCAGTTTATGTGAAGCAAGCAATAGGTAAACAAAGAAATTGAAATTTATGTCATGGGTTACAGAGGTCATATGCAACCAAACAGGAAGCCTATAATGACAACATTAAAAATTTTCATCTTACCGAACACGAAAATAGCAAGTTAGAACATACAACACTCACAAATATCATTAGATTCTCACAGTGAACTCACAAATCCACCCATATCATAACATCAAAAACAGAAGAAAGCTAAACAAATAATATACAACACTCATAAATATCATTAGGTTCTTCCAGTGAACTCAGAAATCCATCCACATCATAACATAACAAACAGAAGAAAGAAAAAAAAACCCAACAGCAGTTGTAAAGAAGTTTGGTGAAGAAGACTAAAGAAAGGAAAACCGCAGTTGTAAAGAAATGGAACGATCACAAAGCAACAGCAAGCGTAGACCGCCAGTGGCGAAAATCGAAGAGATGCATACAGAAGAAAAACGTTGGATGGGAAAGTGGAAGCTATTCGAAACTGCAAGGAAGACAGAAATGATAGGAATCTTAAAAATCACCTAGATTACAACTGAAAGCTTACATGCAATACAGCAGCAACTGCAGTCTCGAGAGGACAAGAAACCAAACAGGCGTAGTCTTTAGATCGATGAAAAGGGAAACAGAGGAAGGAGGGAGGAGAAACATGCACCGGAAATCAGATCGATCGCGAAAGAAAGAGCAGAGGCGGCAAGTAGAAAGAAGCGGAGGCGGCAAGTAGAAAGAAGCGGCGTAAAACCTAAAAACCCAAAGTCTTTGTTCGGCAACTGGCAGAAGAAAGAACCGGAAGCAAACACGTCGCAATGAAAGGAAAGGGGGAAAAAACGGGGTAGGGTTTACCGGGGAGGTAAATAGAAAAGGGCACCGGACACGTGGAAGAAGGAGTGGTAAGAACCCACTAATAGTATATGTAATAGATATTACTTAATTGATTCAAAGAAACTAAAAAAATGATCAGAATAAATTTTACAATATAACAACCAAATAAATGATAATTCCGTTGTTTTGATTTATTTGTTCTTTCATACCTCACATTGACATTTTGACATGGTTGCAAAATACAATCTAGTAAAAAAATCGATAATCTCAATATATTTGTGTGATTTTAATTTTATTTATGTTTAATCGTGCATAGTGGTGTTGCCTTAACTTCTAACATATGTAGAGATCCTCAATGTTTTATATGCCCTTCTAGGTACCTGGTTTTATGCCAATGATTAATAAATTTGGCGTGTTTTATCCTTCCATTCATGCACTTGACCAACAAATACCTATTTTTAAAATTAAATGAATATTAATTAATTAAGAGAAATATTTGATGATCAAATATGCATATGAAATGCATGAGAGGAATTCCAATTGAAAAGTTCTTTAGTGCAATGTGAGTTGTAAAACGTTGGGCGGCTAATGTTTCGAGTGATTCCACAAATCTACATGAGCATAGTTTGAGCCATGTTGTGTTAGATTATTTAATATGTTGAATTAATTTTAGACAAACGTACACAAGTATGCCTCGTTATGTTTCATCGTGTTTGTCTCAGACTAGGGTTTGGGAATTTTTCTTTCGAAATGCAATGAGATAAACAAGAAAGAACCATCTTATCATTTGGTTCTCCCTTTTTCCATGTGCAAGAGTGGTTCTCAACCTTAAGTTCTCTTAGGCAGGTGATGAACGTGAAATCTATCTGCATTTGGTAGGAGCACGAGCCTCCTCGTATATTATCGAAAAATAAAGATTAAATAAGAGTGATTAAATTCTCTGATCTAGGTTTTCATATGCAGATACAAAATGTTTCACAAAATAATGTAGATTAAGTGCAGACAAAAATGCATATGAAACTCATGCAAAGACAAGTATGCAGCGAATGAGGAGTATACCATTTTTATTTGATTTTTAACACTATAGAGATGATGCAAAATGATAGGAGGATGCAGGTACAAATATGCCCTAAAATTATTCAAATATTGAAAAGGTTATTTGATTTCATTATCATATTGATCATCAAAAGTGAACAAAAACTTAATAATGGTATTAAAATAATGAGCAAATGATACAATTAACACCTAGAAATTAGCATGTATAATAAGGTATCAAATCATATAAATAACCTGCCATTAGAATGAGAATGAAATAAGCGACAAAATGACACTGAAATCAACTGAAAAGGAGTTCGTATGCTCAAGATATTAAATAAAGAGTGCATGGCCTAAATGCAAGAAAATATGAGGAATAAAAAGGATGGATATGTAAATAGGTCCTTCACATGGGCATTTCTACAATTTTTAAAAGTCGATGGGATGTCTTTGCAAATTACCCAAGCGCGCACATAAGCACTCGCATGGGAGGGACCTATCTGCAAAATGTAAAAACTCTGAGGGTGCAATTTTAATTTACCCAGTTGCGCGCATCGCACGCATGCATCTAGGCTTGGATGGTGACTCGGTGGGCTGCAAGTTTGAGGGCCACGTGGCATGACCTCCATGCTTCTTTCTTGCTTCAGGTCCACCGAGGCTCATGACTCGTGGAGGAGACGCGGACATATTTTGGACCGTCCCATCAAATCGATCGGACAGTAACTGCTATCTGCCACACTATCATCTTCTTCCTCTTCGTGCACGGTGGAGGATGTTGTGCTCCAGTAGGGTTGGGGTTCCTCCATTAACATCCAGTTGCTCCCATGAAGGTTGAGAAACCATCCTGAGGAACTCGCAAGGTTGGAGGACATTTGAGGAACGATCGAGATGCCCGGAGCTTCGCGTCGGTGAAGATCCTCAAGGATAGAGATGGTATGGATCTTCCGACCATTGAGGGCTTCAACTTGCAGAAAACATTAACGAATAGAAGAAAGCATGGTGTGTGCAGGCTTTGTAAGGTGAACGAAGGAGCGTAGGTGGAAGGAGACGAGGCCCTAATGGGTTCCTTCTCTTTACAAGAGGAGGAAGATGGCTGGAGTGGAAGGAGGTTCTAGATGAATGAAGCATGTGATTGGAGGGTGGCACGAAAGTCATGGATGTGGGGCGGTGATCAGAGGATGGCCGCATTCGTCGGAGAGTGTGTGTATGCATAGGGAAAATAAGAGAAAAACAGAGAAAAAAGACGAGAGAAATTCTAACTAATCAAAGGTGAATCCCCGACAGAAGGGGGTGGCTTGGAATGATTGGCGGTGGCTGACTCGGGTTGTCGCTCGTCGTGCACAACCGAGGAACGGAGCTCAGCGATGGTGAAGCATCGCGACATGGTCAGGTTGACCATGGGTCAACATCTGGCCGAAGCTGCCATTATGGCCCCTCGATCTGACCTCTGTCTATTACAGGGAGGCAAAGAGGGGCTAGGCTTTAGGCCATGGAATGGTGGGCGGGCTGGGACGGAGGCAAAGCATATGTTTTATAGGCGGAGGTGCTCTACCGTTATCGTGGTGATGGTGAGGTTTTGGAACAGTCGGGTAATGGGCGAGAAGGTCAGAGATGAGGCGTTAATGGGTGAGCAAGGATCGTGGGAGTCGTGGCTACGTAGAGAGGTTATTAGAGAGTGGAGAGGGTGATCAGGGCGGCATCCAAACAAGGAAAGGTGAGCGGAGGGTCAGCATGGGTTATGTGCGGGGAAAGGAAAACTGGAGGAGGAAGATAGGTTCTAGGTGGTTGGATCGCAATATCCAACGGTCCAGGTGTGAGCACGAGGGAGCGGATTGGATTAGATCATATAGTCGTACGGTTGAGGTAGCAGCGGAAATGGATGGATGCGATGGGGACAAGGCAGAGGGAGATGGACGGCTGAGAGAGGGACTGGGCGGTGCAAGGAGAAGGGGCCACGTGAGCAGCCCAACGGGTGCCACATGGCCCAACCAGATTATTCAAAAATAGGAAAAAGAATAAAAATTAAGAAATAAATAAAATGAAGAAGAATTAGCAAATAATCAAAACATGAAAGTTGTACATCACGAGGAGATCTGCAAGTTTCATGTTGGATACAAGTCAAAAGAGATCAAATAAACAACATACAAATTCTGGAAGCATTTTTAATAGATAAAAACATTGTTTTTAATTATTTTGAGATTTTTTTTATTTTTGGTTCCTTTTAAAGCTCAAAGTAAATATGTAATCTAATTTTTTGAGAATTCTAATAAAGATAAAATAAAGAAAATGTTAGTGTTAAAAATACAATAATTAGGGTTAGTAATTAGGGTTAACTATATAGTAGTTAGAGTTATTATAAAAATCATATTAAATGTTAATAGTGATGAATTAAATATGAAATTTATTGATTTGTTTAGTTTAGGAGGGTAAATAATAAATAATATGATGTATCATAGATTCATCTTCCCCCTATATTTAAACTATGATTGTCCTCGAGCATCTAAAGAATGAAGGAGTCAGATTAATTTCTGATAGTACATGTGAATTTTTAATGCTCAGTTCATCACAGACCCTTAATTTGAGTGATCCTAAGATTCTGGGTTCAACCATGCTCTAATCAAAAGGAATCCAACTTCTCTAATTATCAGACTCTCTATTTGTACATATAATATGAGGATATGACATTTAATGTACTGTAATCATAAGAGTCGAGTCAAGATGTCATCCAAAGTCCTAGTCCAGGAGACTCTCCTCTAGACCTAATCCTCAACACTAGAGAATAAGTTTTTTTCTTGCGTTCAATCCACCGTCTCATTAGTTTGCCATACTTGAAAGTGTAGATGGAAGGCAAGAAAATGGAGGGCATATGATTGTGTATTTTCTTCTCTCCCTCACATTGGAACAAGGATCCTCTCGAGTGCCTTATTATTCAACACATGTATATTTTGGTTCGTTGATCAGTGTGTCCGTCAAGAGAGCTCAGAGTCGTCTGCCCTAGTTTTCCTAGGAGTACATTGGTGTGTGTCTCTTTTAAGTATCTAAGATACCTTCGACACCCATACTTGTATCATTATACGATGCATATCCCTTTTTAGATGCTAGCCCGACTCCTTGGTCCTAGTAGCTTTGGTCCAAATGGACACTTTGAAATGGTTGGGAACGCTTACCATTATGTAAGCTCTTTGATATTTTACTTTGAATTGAGAGAGCTTTTCTCTCAATATTTTTTCTTTTCTTTTTGGCTAGCTCCACTGCTTTTACCAAGAGTTGGCGCACATTGATCAACAATTATTTAGTTTCATCACACCCAAGCATATAGGTAAATATCAAATGATAGCATGCGAACTTGTTCACATACAGGCTAGGGTTTGCTGACCCTCAGTTTCTTGAAGCCTTCATTGACTTTATCTCATCCTCGAGTATCATTATATCGGGTCTAAACTCAAATCTCCAATCCTAGCCCCTCAAGTGATAACTCATCTCATCTCAACAATCATGCAGTTGTGCAAATGATGTACTGATCATATTCTAAAAATAGAGATTAAGCATGCAATATAGCACTCAAATCTTTCAAACCAGGGGAGTGAGGATTATTAAGTTTTAAACTCTAATGACTATGGTTGGTCAACTCGGACTCTCAAGATCTCAAAAACCAAGTGTCCTCAAATCCTCAAGCCTTCAATGATAGTGAATGTGTAAGGAGTACACCAACTCCAAAGTTAGTGTTTTTGTGATTTTTGAATTTTGCAATTTTTATGAGAAATATTCTTTATCTTAAGAGAAATAATGACTGGCCCAAGCTCATATGAATAGTTGCATCTATTTTCAGCTAGTATGGGTGTAAGTATAGACCGTTAGATGGTCACTCGTATTACTTTAAGACGGTACCATTCACATTATATTTTAACCACCTACTCTACTAAGGGAGACCATAGTTCCCTCACTGAGAAATGTCTATTCATTTTTAAGCTCGGTATCAAGAAAATTTTGATTTTTCAAATTTTTAAGGGATTTTTGAATAAGGTTAAAAATAAAATAGTTAGTCCCTCAATTTTGAAAGAATTTTGAAACCATTTTCCAAACCATGTCACATAATAATAGTTTTTCAAAACATTTTTCAAACGATTTTTTCAAACGAGTCAAATCCCCATTTCTTAAACCATTGTCAAATATTTTTCAAAACGGTGTAACATAGTTACAAAATTTTTCAAAGCATTTACAAATATTTTTACGAAAATCAGCTCATAAATACTTATACCATAACCCCAAAAAGTTTCAAATTTTTTAACATATGATCTATGGGTAAAGTATATATACAATATATACGGTATACCCCCTTATACTTAACTTTTGATATGTACTCATAGCACAAAGTGATATGAAGCCATAGCTCAGGTTAAATACAAGGTGATATAGAAGAACTAACTCAGATGCTCCTCCTATATTTAGGTCAAAATTACCTAAGTATAAGAAGAAAAGGAGGGAAGAATGAACGACTCAGATCTCCCTATACTTAGGATAAGAGTAGCCTAAGTATTAGATTTGCAACGAGGATGGGAGAGACATGTGGTGAATAATCAGTGATTGTACAAGGTTCCCCCTATACTTAGGCTGAAGAGTAGCCTAAGTATTTGGATGTGGAATTAAGGATGGGGAACCGGTGATCATTTAAGGTTAGAGGGGGGATTTACATAGATAATTGGATATGTGGAGAGGGGGGTGGGTGGATCATCTAGGGTTATAGAAGGATTGGGAAGAATAGTCATCCAAGGCTTAGTCATTCAAACAATACTCTCGATTCATCAACTAACATGTGAATACCAACAAGGGTTGGTCATTTATCTTATCCATTTTATTGGTGATCATCTAAAATTGAAGTCCATTACGTGTATTTAATGACTAGGTTTTGGGCACTATCCTAGGGATACGTTCTCACCTCTCAACATCAAAACATATTGTGTACAATATCGGGGGTTGCTCTCCCATAATCCAAGAGTGATTTTTATTTCATTTATTTTTATCGATTTGCATTACTCTCCCAATTTTATGCTTAGGTTATCACTGTAGTAGTGTGAGCACATGTCAAACATTCATCGTCTAATCGTCCATTCCCAATTTCATTTAATATCCTAAGTGATAAATAAAAGGGGAAGAATGAGAAAAACTAATGCACTCGTGAAAACCATGATGCATGCTTGAGAGAGAACTTACAATGCCTCCAACAATCTCCATGCACGTGCAAGACTGTTTTTGAAATTTTTTACAGTAAACGCATGCAAATCGAAGAAACCATACCCTAAACGTGCTTCTATTAGCGAGAAAGAATTCAATTAATTTGGTTAAGTGAAGTGATGTGTGTGTGTCTCATGAATAATGTGTGTCCTAACCTAGGAAGCAAGAACAAGTGATATTTGAAAGGGGAGCTCGGAAAACTGTGTGCCTAGCCTTAGGTTCGAACACTCAAGTGAAGCCTCACTCGGACTGTGGTGAAATGGACTTCACACACCACATGCAATGTTCCAGTTCATGCTGCACACGTGATCCCTCAAATAAGGACTACTAGAAATGCGATGATAACAAAATTATTTACAAGATAAATGGATAAAATGTCAATTAATCTCCTTGAATTGTTCCGAGCTTCTCATGTGGCTCCTTGCAACAGGAGATACCAACTACATGCCTCCATGATGATCGAGCGTCCTCCATCTCCACAGGCCATGTCACAAAAGAAACATGTCAGAAATTTATCAAGAAAGATAATCAATAAGAATGATGAAAAAATAGACATAATGTAAAGACCTAAAGTTTTCAAAATAATAAACTCAAAATAATACAAAAAATTCAATATAAATATATGGATGAGTCATATCCCTGGCAATGACACCATCTGATGAACGCGAAATCCATCTCTTTAATAGCCGATGGTTGTTGTACATGAGACTAATTTCAATTCAACAAAACCCACAATCTTTGAACGTTGTGGAGAATTTTCACTTGGTAAGTCGACACGAGCCTCCTCATATATTTATCAAAAAATAAAGATTAAATAAGAGTGATTAAATTCTCTAGGTCTTCATATGCAGATACAAAATGCTTCACATAATAATGTAGATTAAGTTCAGACAAAAATGCATATGAAACTCGTGCAAAGACAAGCATGCAGTGAACGAGGAGTATGTCATTTTTATTTGATTTTTAATGATGTAGAAATGATGCATAATGATAGCAGGATGCCGGTACAAATATGCCCTAAAATTATTTAAATATTGAGCAAATTAAAGGTGGTTTGATTTCATTATCGAATTAGTCATCAAAACTGAACAAAGACTTAGTAATGTAATTTAAATGATGCGCAAATGATACAATTAACACCTAGAAATTAGCATGTATAATGAGTATAAATCAGATAAATAAATCTACCATTAGAAAGACAATGAAATAAGCGACAAAATGACACTGAAATAAACTAAAAAGGAGTTCATATGCTAAAGATATTAAATAAAGAGTACAAGGGCATAAATGTAAGAAAAATATGAGGAATAAAAAGGATAAATATGAAAATAGGCCCTTCGTAGGGGCATTTTCTATCATGTTTGAAATTCAGCGAGGCTTCTCTGTAAATTACCCAGGCACGCACGTGCAGAGCACGCGCCTGGGAGGGACCTATATGCAAAATGTGAAAACTCTAAGGGCGTAGCTGCATTTTACCCAGCTGCACACGCATCACACGCGTGCGACTAGGCTTGGATGGTGACTCGGTAGGCCCAGGTTCGGGGGCCACGTGGTGCAACCTCCTTGCTTCGTTCTTGCTTCGGGTCCACCGAGGCTCATGGCTCGTGGAGGAGATGCATATATATTTTGGACCGTCTGATCAAATCGGTCGGACAGTAACTGTTATCTACGACTCCGTTGTCTTCCTCTTTTCGCGTGGTAGAAGAGGTCGTGCTACGACATGGCTGGGGTTCCTCTGACATCCAGTTTCTCCCTTGAAGCTCGAGAACCTTCCTGAGGAGCTTTCAAGGTTGGAGGACATCTGAGGAACGATTGGGGGTGCTTGGAGCTTCTCGTCGGTGAAGATCCTCGAGGATGGAGATGGTCTGGAGCTTCCGACCATTGAGGGCTTCAACCTGCAGAAAACATTAGCGAATAGACGAAGCGTGATGTGTGTAGTTTTCATGAGGTGAACGGAGGTACGTAGGTGGAAGGAGGTGGGGCCCTAATGGGTTCCTCCTCCTTACTAGAGGAGGAAAATTGCTGGAGCGGAGGGGGTTATAGAGAAGGGAAGCATGTGATCGGGGTGGCGCGAAAGTTGTGGATGTGGGTCGGTGATCGGAGGATGGTCGCAGTGGTCGGAGGGTGTGCATATGCGTAGGGAAAATAAAGAGAAAAATATAGAAAAGATGAGAGAAAATCTACCTGATCGGAGGTGAATCCCTAACGGAAGGGGGGTGGCTTGGGATGAGCGACGGTGGCCGACTCGGGTCGTCTCTCATTGTGCACAACCGAGGCACGGAGCTCAACGGTGGCGAAGCACACCTAGCCAGAGCTGGCATTATGGCCCATCGATCCGACCTCCAACTGTCACAGGTAGACAGAGAGGGGCTAGGATGTAGGCCATGGAATGGTGGACGGGCTGGGACGAAGGCAGAGCATACATTTTATAGACGGAGGTGCTCATCCATTATGGTGGTGATGGTGAGGTTTTGGAATGATCGGGTAATGGGCGAGAAGGTCAGAGATGAGGCATTAATGGGTGAGCGAGGATCGTGGGAGTAGTGGTTGTGTAGAGAGGTTGTTAGGGAGCAAAGGGATTGATTGGGGCGGCCTCCAAAATAGGAAAGGGGAGCGGGGGGTCGGCGTGCAATATGTGCGAGGAGAGGAAAACTAGAGGAGGGAGATAGGTTCTAGGTCGTTGGATCGTAAGATCCAACGGTCCAGGTGTGAGTGTGAGGGAGTTGATTGGATTATATCTGAAGATCTAATTGTATGGTTGAGGCAGCGATGGAAATGGATGGTTGTGATGAGGGACAAGGTAGAGGGAGATGGATGGGTGAGAGAGGGACCGGGCAGTGCACGGAGAAGGGACCACGTGGGCGGTCCATCTGGCGCCACGTGGCCCAACCAGATTATTCAAAAACAGGAAAAAGAATAGAAATTAAGAAAGAAATAAAAGGAAGAAGACTTAGCAAAAAGTCAAAGCATGAAAGTTGTAGATCTCAAGGAGATCTACAAGTTTCATGTTAGATACAAAGTTAAAAGAGATCAGATAAACAACATACAAATTTGGAAGCATTTTTAATAGATAAAAACATTATTTTTAATTATTTTGAGATTTTTGTATTTTTAATTTCTTTTAAAACTCAAAGTAAATATATACAATATTTATCTATTTTTTTGGGAATTTTAATAAAAGACAAAATAAAGAAAATTTTACTGTTAGAAGTACAATAATTAGGGTTAGTAATTAGGGTTAACTATACAATAGTTAGAGTTAATTATAATAACATACCAATTGTCAATATTAATGAATTAAATGTAAATTTTCTTGATTTGTTTAGTTTAGGAGGTAATAAATAATAAATAATATGATGTATCATAGATTCATCAACATGGCCGGCCCTGTGGGTTGTCTAGAGGTGCAACGGCCCAAGGCCCATCAACTTTAGGGTCCATCTTTACATGACACCATTCGCATTATTTTTTATTTCAATACCAGTCCAATGAATAGAATCTAAATGGATGAACACATCAATACATCTGTATGTTCCCCTTTACCTTAGTATTCCTAAAAGTACTTTGGAATTCAACGATATATTAATATCTCAAGATATGGCATTAGTGTCAACTTCACAGAAAACTCCGACCTCCGCCTTCGATTATTAATGTCCATTTCCCCTGTGATACATTTTCCTTCGCTTGCAATTTGCAAGTGGGAAAGATCGAAGTGATGACATACAAAACTATGACGGCAAGATCTAAGCGAAAAGAAGGGTAAACTGTCGATGACGACTACTATCAAGTCACTGTCTCTAGATCAATTCGAGCCCTGATCTTAGATAAATTTAATACATTGTATATTTTTAGTTATAAAATATTAGAATGGAATGATCTGTATAACTATAATTATTTTGTGCTTTTGTTTTCATAGGGTGTCTATGGTAATTCTAAGAGGATACAAATTGAGATGGATGTTTAAGTTTCATCCATTTCTTATTCAATGCAAATGGACTTCAAAAAAATTTGATAGTTAATTTGGTAAAAATAAAATGGATTTAGGATACTTTTAAAATTGAAGGGATGATCTTCGTTTATCATCCATTAGTCGCTTTACATTATGTAATGAAATAATCATTCATTAACTTCTAGAAATGTCTCATAAACTTTTAATATGACACATTAACCCATGTTACCATGTAGTTGTACTTTTTATTATACTTTATTTCACTCATTATCTCAACCTAATATCATAACATATTTTAGAAGTTCTGAAGAAACATTGCATGATATATTTAAACAAGCACGCATCTCTTTTTTTTATCGGTAGACGGGGTTGGGGGAATTCGAATCTTGGTCCTTTTGAAGTGGGAGCCACTGCTTCTACCACCCGACCATTATAGGGGTTCGAGTGGACCTACTCGACATGAACTTGAGTCCATCCTTATTAGTCCAGGTCGGGTTTGGGCAGACCCAAAAAATATAACATGTTGTGGCCTAGCCCAAATCCTGCAATGATAAATGGGTCGTGCCAGGCCGAACATGATTCACAATGATCCGACCCCTTCATCAGTAATTGGTGGCCACCATCAGATTAATCAAACATGTGATTATGTATTATGGTGATGCCTTATTAGAGATGCCTTGTTAAAATAATATGAATATTGTGATGATGCAAAATCTAAGAGTGAAAGCTGAGAGTTCATCTTGTGCATTTGATTTTGAGTTCCTTCATGGTATGATAATTTGGTATGACATTTTATTTTCTATGAATATAGTGAGCAAAAAGTTACAATCTGATCTATTTGCATTGCCTCCAGAATAAAACAAGCATGATGTATTTTATCATTTTTTGCTAAGTAAAAAGAAGAAGTTTTTTATATTAGTTTAGAAAATTGCTAAAAATTGCACTTGAAATAGTTATAGAACCAAGTCGTCATGCAAAATGTCGTATTATTAGGAAAAACATTTGATGAGAATGATGAGGATGAAGAAGCTCAATCCATTGATGAGTTATTTAGAGTTGATTACTTTTTAGTTTTTGTAGATATGTCAATCACATCTCTAAAAAGTAGATTTGAGCAATTATATGATTTTAGTTCATGACTTGTTGTTTGATGCTTTTCCAATCGGTCATAAACATTTTGTAGATCTTTGTAAAATTTTAGGAACCTTTTATTATAAGAAGTTTAGAAATTTTAGAAATTTATATTATTTTTTATGAGGGTCCATGTTTTCCTTTTGTCTAGGACCCATGATATGTCATGGACGACACTGCTCTTAGGTGATTCTCCAAAGCAATCGTAATCGGAGTACACCAAATCAAGTGAGTGGATCATCACAACCTAGAAGAAATGTGCTAGATTTTTGAAATAGCTATTGTATGGAAGATACTACTCTAAAGATAGTCTATCTATCATATTTAAATATTTTGCTTCGATTTTGTATTTGACACTATATTGTATGCTTAGTACTTTGTTTGAAACTTTTGGATCATTTATTTATTTAATTTTGATTATATTTATGATGCATCATGCATGTGTTGATCGATTATTCAACCATATTTAATTCTTTCATGAGATATATTGCGATCATTATTTTTGACATTAATAAAAGTAGTCATTTACATGTTATGATTTTCAATAATCTTAAGTTGTTTTGCATTATTCAATTTGATTGTGTTGGAAAAGCAAAGAATAAAATGCTCTAACGATATGATATATTTATGGTGTCCTAAACCTTGCAAATTTATGGAGTCCACAATATTTACATGACTTAAAACTAAAAGTGTGAATGCTACAAAAGTAGTAGAACTAGTACAACTTTACTAGCAAGAATATACCTGGAGTCTACTACAAACTGTAGACACTCAAGTCACAACTGTTGCTGATAACCTGCAAATTTTAGATGGGTTTCCAAAGAAGTACACATGAGCAGAAGTTCTATGCAACTAAAATAGGACAACGTTACTACAGTAATCACAAGTGTAAAAGAATAAAGAGAGGCGTGTTCATGTTCCGTCCTTTATCATCTATGTAATTACTTGCTCACTCTTCCAAACCATATATAATAATTGTTATTATAAGTTACATGCAATTCACTAGTTTACTCTACAAGTGTTTGTATTATATTCATATCATGATCTCATCTATTATATATTTATCTACATGATACATTGGGGTTAATTATACATGTATATACACATAAGTAAGGCATTTTTCATTATCCATTTACTGAGTTTAAAAATAATAATATAATATTAACAATTGTAAAATATGCATCGAAGCCACCGACTATAGCAAGAAAATCCCAACTTCAACCTATTTCCCCAGCTTACCCATTATAAGAGAAATACCCGGGAACAGGTATGCCTTGGCCAAACGAGACCATAACAGATACACCTCTTATGATAAAAGTTAAATCTTCGACTGAGTCCACTACCCATTGTAATACTGTAGACTGAAACAATCATAGTCCTACATACTGGAAATAATTCAAGTCAGGCAACAAAAAAAACCACAGAAGCCATCAGAACCCGAGAAAACACTCATTTAATATCCATCATACCACAAGAGTTGCAACCCACTCTCTCCCTACGGGTTATCTTGAAATCTCACCCATGAAACAAGGGTCTTAACAGCTCTCCATGAGTTCACAACCATGGGACACCATTTTTTTCATGATCATGTTACTTGTCATTTGACATATATTTATTACTATCTCATTGTGCCATGATATTCCACCTAATAGGATTTCAACTAATTCTACCATGTCATAATCATTCTGATCCACCTCAGGTCGTCATGTTTACGAATCAGGAGGGAATACCACAAGGGAAGAGAGAGAGAGAGAGAAGAGAGAAGAGAGACGGAGAGAGAAAGATAAGAGAGTGAGGAAACAGAGAGTGTTGTATTCGTCTTCTTATAGTGATCTTTCTTCTCCAGTGGTCGTGAGAGGTGACCGACCACCGTTATATCTGGTATTCTTTCTTTCACGTACTTCTGTGGTGGTGGTGGTCGTTTGTGTATCCTCTTCCGTATCTGGGGAGGTTCCCACCATCTGATATCCGAGAGGAGACGATACCGGTGGATCGTGTTCCCGTCAACTGATATCAGAGCCAGGTTCAGCGTTGTTGAAGGGACACGATGCGGCGGATCAGAGTGGGGGTCAACGTCGATGAGATAACACGATGTATCAGATGCACAATCCTCAGAAGCCATCATATGGTGGTCTCTTGGAGAAATCGACCAAAGGCATTGAAGAATACTGCTAGCAACAGTTGGCAGGAGATCGTGCAAGGGAGCATGCCGAGGGCACCCATTGACGGATGCGTCATCTAGAGTTGGTGAGATCCTGCTAACGAGATCTGCAGATGACGAGGATGGCCCAGTGCAGACTCAAGACGATGAAGAGATTGTGATGGAATTCAACTCAAGGGAGATGTTGTTAGGATTAGAGTCAAATTAAGATTAGGAATCCTACTGGGATTGGACTTCTAATCCTAATAGTTATTGACTTGTATTCTATTTGTAGTCCTATTGGGAATAGGACTATGGGGTTGTATTTAGGCTATATATAGAGGGGGTGGAGGCATTGCCTCAAGATCACTACAATAACAATGTAACCCCTAAAGAGAAAAAGGGGGAGAGGGAGAGAAGAGAGGAAGAGAGCGAGGAAATGGAGAGAGTTGTACTCATTCTTCTTTTAGTGATCTTTCTTCTCCGGTGGTCGCGAGAGGTGACCGACCACTGTTATACCTAGTCGTTCTTTTCTTCATGTTCTTCTATGATGGTGGTAAATTGCGCATCTGCATCTACATCCGCTTCTGTATCCGAGGGATTCATATCCAGGGGTCCGGTATCATCGAGGAGACGATATTAGTGAGCCGTGTTCCTAACAATTCTACCATGTCATAATTATTCTGATCCACCTCAGGTCGTCATGTTTACGAATAAAGGACAACTCTGAAGTAGGTGGTATCTCCTCATTCAACTACTAGGCACATGATCACTTATTTCCATATATTTGTATCTATACTTATATATTCACGTGTTTCTTATTTATCATAGGTCGGTGCTTTTATGAGCATACAATTTACATCCTCGTGTATAACCTAAACTTATTCCTCAAGTCAACTAACATTTTTCAAAGTCAAGTATAGACTAGTTCGTTGGTCCTTTAATTTGCTGAAACTTAACCACTCATAGTGTGTCCATTTAATTTACCGATTTTAGTATCATAGATAGTCGGTGGTCTGCCATGAGACTCATGTTATGGGTGACCTTCTGTAGGTGAGTTGCCATGAGACTCCTGGTATGTGTGACTTACTATGACGTGATATGCCATGGGACGACCTAATGTGTGGTGATGATATGATGACCTGCTATGAGTTCTGTGTTATTTACATGATTTTAGCCTAACGTGATTCATTAATTTCAGGAGCTACACAACTCCGATTGTGGTGTTCTTGGGTGCATTGGAAAGCTCATTTTGAATTCTTTCTAATAGTCCGTTCCATTACTATATAACTCTCACGTATAATTATTGAAAAATCATTTAATTTCCAATATTTTTATAATGTTTTGACATTTTAATCAAATCCTAGCTAAGGAGATATTTTCCTCTATATACATTCAAATGCAAGCATTTACTAGGTACTTTCAAATATCTAAACACTCACTCAATCCACCCGTGCACCAACAAATACATTCAGTCCATCTTTTATTCTAGCATTTTTAACTTAACATGCAAGTTTATTCATCATCGTATTTCTTTTAAGTATTTTAGTTAGGAACATGAACCACAACTCAAAACACTACACCAAGAAAGAAATCCATCCGGCAAGTATGACTTATAGCCCATGAGAAATACATGCATGTTCTTTAAATCAAGAGAAATGCCAAGGGAAGGAACATTACCCATGTGATTTTCTCGCATGCAACTGATACCTCCGTTCCAATCTGCCTCTGCCTCCCAAATATCATCACAACCACAATAACCTCTAAATCACAAGAAACCCATGGTTATGTCTAACACATAGCAAAATAACGAATTACATGGAGAGGGAGAGGCGATCATACATTTCTAATGGTAGATATATATAGAGGATGATGAGGGGAAGCCCCTCTCCAAAAATGGTGGCGATCTGCCACCTTCGATGATGCTCGACGGAGCTTCAGCTGGCTTGGAAGTTGGAGGTTGAAGGTGGCTGCTAGAGTTTTCTAATAAAAGGATACAACATCCCGTAAGTTGCTTTTATATGACTCGAATCAGACTTTGATAGATCTCTTAGGTAGATCCCGCCCAAATCCCGTAATACAAATTTATGACTGATGAATCTCCATTTCATCACCTTTATTCTATCATTTTAGCCTTAAAACCCTAGCTAATGCATGTAAATAGCATCAATTTGTACAAAATAGCATCCATTGTTTATTGCAATTATTGTGTAAATAATATTATTTTTAATGTCAAAATTATAGAATAGAGAAAAAAGAAAAAGAATAAAATATCGAAGATATTTTTTGACTTTGGACCCCGAGATCAAGTCAAGAATTGGGGTCGAGGTCTGCACCCTTTCGATTACCATGGCTTATCCATATTTTTGGGTCCAAACTTGGGATTTCACAGAGAAGCATTGGGGCTGGATGAAGATGAGATGGTCAATCATTGGGGAGGTTGAGCGTCGAGTGCCCATTGCAGTCTAGAGAGCAGAAGAAGCTCCAAGTTGTCTAGAGGAAGACGATAATGATGTCAGCCCTACTTGGCTAACATCATCAAGACTTTTTTCAATTCTTTTACTGAATGGTTGGGGTCCAACTGTGGGCTTATCTCTTAGGCTTGGATCCATATTAATGCTAGAATTACAAAACATCTAATGGGGATTTACCCCCAAGATAAATCTGTAGTGTGTGTGAATGTGTGTAGTTTGATTTGGATTTTTAGCCCAACGTAAAATTTACTCCAATATCTAGTTCGATATGTTAGTATTTTCATCTATTTAAATTTATATTTAGTATTTATTTAGTGGAGTATATATACTGTTTTTTAGATAGAATTATGTTTGAATATATAATTGTTTTTTAAATATAAATCATATAAGTTACGGTTATACGCATATTATATAATATTTTGGGTGGATATATTTAAGGAGATATATATATAGTATTTAGTCATTTAACTAATGAATGCTCATGGCTCTATATCTTTTTTATATATAGTTGCATTCAGTGGCGGACCCAGAATTTTTGACTAGGTGGGGCACCGCGGTTATGTAGTGGTCTTATTTGGTGCATTTTGGTATAAAAATAATTTATTGAAAATTATAGTAAATGATGAAAATTTGTATCATGCAACAGATTTCCATGTTCAACCTGATTTAAAAAAAATACATATGATTTGTACATTTAGAATTTGTCCTGATCTTGAGCCATTATGATTAGAACCTAAACAATAAAATGATCAACTTAATTCACAATGAAATAAATATTGAAATCATGTATTATATTATTTCTTGTAAAGTTCAGATACAACATTGAAATTAGGTATATAATTTAGGGATTTTTACATAATTTACTCTACAAAATACCATAACTCAAGATAAAAGGTCAACAAATGCATAAAATGATAAATAATCTCATATAAAATTTATCAGTGCCTTATTTTAATCTACCTCATCTATTTTCATACTTTGGAAATAATTCACAATACATAATTATTAGTAGGATCTAATATATTTATTTCAATAAACGTGAGTATAATGTTAGTAATATTATTTATTATATTTGTTACATTAATTACTAATAAAAAAGTTTATCTTGCATATAAACCATGTACTTAGAGAAATTTATTATAGGTTATCTTTTGAGTCCATTGTCCTTTCACACATTTTATTATCTATGATTGTATTTGAAATTGAAAGGAATCAAATCACCAATTACAAACCTAATTCGTCAACATACTTTAGTGTTTAAAGTAAAAATAGGATTTACTTGAAGATAATAAGAATCATTTAACGAGGGATAGGGTTAAATGTTGATTGGAAATGCGATACGATTCCATACCTTATGGTAATTATCAAATTAATGTTGCATTCAACTAAATTAGCTAAGAAACATTAAGTGCATGCATGAGATTAAGGGTAATTGTATTAATTTGATAGAGAGGGGGGATTAATTTGAGGAGAATGGATTATCGAGAGACGTGGATTAATGATGCCATGTAAGAATTAATGAGGGGCATTTGATTACAAGGAGAGGGGTTGTAATTGGATTAATTATAAGATATAATGGGATTTAAAATATAGAAGAGGGGGGGAGGGGGCACGTGCCCTATCTGAACAAAGTGTAGGTCCGCCCCTGGTTGCATTAGTAAACTTCAAAAGACACGCACATACAAGACTTGCATATACACTTTAGAGAGTGAATCTTAGGTGCATGTATACATGTTTATGATAGATCTTACAACTTGATAGATCTATAAACTTAATAAAAAAAATCTAAGATACTTAAAAGTTACCGGAATCCATCGCAGCGGAAGTGAAGCGATGAAGATGGGATTTCCTTCTCCTTCTCAACAATTGCCTAACATGCTTGAGTAATGGATCCTCTTGCATTCATTAGTTGAGGGGAGAGGGGACCCCAATCCATATATTTATAATACATGATGGTTACCTATCCATTAAGGTAACCACCAAAAGCAACTTCTCAAGAGATGCATCCCTTCATTAATAATCATGCGCCACAAAATAAGAAATAAAAAATATGTTGGCAACTACCATATTTGATAGTTGCATACATAATATTTCTTACATTCTCCCACTTGGCTCATGTAACAAAATTGTTGCCTTACATTTGTCTACTTAAACTCTATTAATATGAATCTTGACGGTAGATACCTTTCAAGCAGATATATCCTTCCAAGCATTACAATACTAATAGTTTATTTAACATGACAAATCTTTATGTGTTAATATCCAGATATTAACACGGGTCCTTTTTTTTATGTCTGTTCATTAATTGCATGCAACTGAAATATAACAGACAATAAACAACTAAATCATTATACCAAAACTTAAGGTGTACACACATGGATGTATTGGTATTATTACAAGGTACTAGATAGGCCCATTTCAGTTACATGATTGATGAATACACTATGCGGCAAACCCTTTGTCATAGGATCCGCAATCATGTACTTAGTACATATATGTTCAATCAATACTAAATGATCTCTAACTTTCTCTTTAACAACAAGATATTTAATGTCGATTCTCATTCCGGCACGCGTATACTTGTTGTTGTTAGCAAAAAATACGGCTGCAGAATTACCTCAACGAATCTTTAATGATCTTGAGATTGAATCTACTATCTTGAGATCCGCAATGAAATTCTTTAGCCAAAGTGCTTGTGTAGTAGCCTCATGACATGCTACGAATTCGGCTTCCATGGTACTTGATGTAACAAGTGATTGTTTCACACTTCTCCATGAAATAACACCTCCAGCAAGTAGAAAAATGTATCCAGAGGTAGATTTTCTATCCTCCTTACTTCCTGCATAATCCGAATCCGAATAGCCAATAACTTCTAAGGAATCTGAATGCCGGTAGATTAGCATAAAATCCTTAGTTCCTTGCAAATATCTCAAGACCTTCTTTGCCGCTATCCAATGGCCCATGCCTGGATGCTTTGATGTCTACCCAACATTCCGACTGCAAAAACATATATCTGGTCTAGTGCATGTTTGGGCATACATTAGACTCCCAATGATAGATGTATATGGAATGTCTTTCATCTGTTCCTTTTCTAAATTATTTTGGGGACATTTGAATGAAAAATTTTTATCTCCTTTTACCATAGGTGCTGGAGTAGGAGAACAATATTTCATTCCAAATCTCTCTAATCAATATAGGCCTTTTGAGACAATCCAAGTACTCTATGAGATCTGTCTCTATGAATTCCAATGCCAATGACATATTTAGCATCGCCCATATCTTTCATTTCAAAATTATTAGAAAGGAACATCTTTGTATCGCGCAACATCCCCAAGGTCATTACAAGCAAGTAAAATATCGTCTACATAAAGGACTGGAAAAGCATATTTACTTCCACTCGTCTTAAGATATATACAATTATCAACAATGTTCTCAACAAAACCAAATGAATTTATTGCATTGTTGAACTTAATGTACCATTGACGAGATGCTTGTTTTAGTCCATATATAGACTTCTTTAATTTACAAACCAAATGCTTGTTATTGTCTAAAATAAAACCCTCAGGTTGTCGCATGTAAACATGTTCATCACAACTCTCCATTAAGAAAAGTTGTTTTCACATCCATTTGGTGTAACTCTAAATCATAATGAGCTACTAATGTCATGATTATTCGTAATGAGTCCTTTCGTGATACATGAGCGAAAGTCTCATAATAGTCTATGCCCTCCTTTTGAGTAAAACCTTTAGCCACAAATCTGGCTTTATATCTCTCAATGCTACCTAATGAGTCTTTCTTACTTTTAAAGACCCATTGCAACCAATGGATTTCGCTCCTTTGGGTAGCTCTACCAAGTCCCATACTTGGTTTGCACTCATAGAATCCAACTATTCCCTCATGGCATTATACCATTTAGTAGAATTAATACCACTCATGGCTTGTGAAAATGATATTGGGTCCTCTGAAATTCCCGTATCGTAGTCACATTCTTGTAGATATGTTATAAAATCTGATGAGATTGTAGATTTTACTAACCGACCAGATCTAGTTGTAACAACATCTTGTTGAACAGTTGGTGCTATTTCAACTTGATTTTCAGGTAGTGGAGGATTCACCATTGATTCAACCAAAGGAATATCTTCGACTTGAGGGACAACAATATCTTGATGTTGTGTCTCATCCAAGATATCGTGTTGAATATTTTGCTCCTCCCTTTCTAGTGGTATAACAAGATCCGGTAATTCATCAAGTATGATGTCTTCAATTACCATCATGCTCCCACTTTTCTCGCTATTTTCCAAAAATATAGCATTTCTTGATTCTACAATACTCGATTCCCTATTTAGACAATAGAATCTATAACCTTTAGGGTGTGTTTGGATAGTGGGTTTAGATGGGTTAAACTGGTTGCAGGTAACCCATTTTTGGATTTTGGTGTTGGATAGAGGTTAAACTGGGGGTGGGTTAGAAGTAGGTTTATTGTGATATAATTGTATTGAAGTTTGAAAAAGTGAGTAGTTATTGTGATGTGATTGTATTGGAGTTAAAAAGGTGAGTAGAAGTAGAGTAGTTTATCATTTTATATGATATGATGGTATAATATATTACTTTTTGATGGAATTGATGACAGGGAATTGATTTATTTAATTTTTTAAAAAGATAAAAAGTGGGCCCCACTTAGAAAGAGAAGGGAGTGGGTTAGGGTGGGTAAACCACCCCAAGGGGGGTTTACCCCCTTAACCAAACATGACCTTAGAGCCTTCTGGATAACCAATGAAGTATCCACTTGTAGTCTTTATATTCAATTTTTTCTCATGTGGGTTATAGATTTTAATCTCAGCTTGACAATCCCAAATGTGTATGTGTTCCAATCTTGGTTTCCATCCCTTCCAAAGCTCAAATGGAGTGGATGAAACTACTTTTGATGGAACTCTATTTAATATATACACAGCTGTCTTTAGAGCTTCACTCCAAAAGGATAAAGGTAATGAGGAGTTACTCATCATACTTCGAACCATATCCATTAACGTATGATCTCGTCTTTCGGCGACACCGTTTTGATCCGGTTCAACGAGCATTTAAAAATGATGTTCAATGCCTTCATCCTTAAGAAATCGTGCAAATGGTCCAAGTTTTTATTCTCCTCCAACATACCTACCATAATACTCACCACCTCTATCTGATCTCACAATTTTAATTTTCTTTTCTAATTGTCTCTTTACTTTTATTTGATAATCCTTAAAAGCATTTATAGCTTCTGATTTTTCAAATAAAAGATAAAGATACATGTAACGTGAGAAATCATCTATGAATGTGATGAAGTATTTTTGACCATTAAAACATTCCACAGGAAACGGACCACATATGTCAGTATGTATAATTTCTAAAAGACTAGTACTTCTCCTTGATCCTTTAGCATGTTTGTTGGTATGTTTTCCTTAATGCATTCCACACAAACACTAGAATCAGTAAAATCTAGAGTATCAATTACTCCATCATTTACTAATTTCTTGATCCTTTTAATGGAGATGTGACCTAATCTTTTATGCCAAAGCATTGATGACCGATCACTATTACGTTTTCGCTTTTTACCAACTACATTGCAAACAAGGAGATTATTTTCAAAATGTGGATCTAAGTTTAATTTATATAAATAGTCCACTAAGCCACCTGTACCAATCAACTTGTCATTCTTAAACGTTTGGAAAGATGTACTTTCAAATGAAAATTTGTATCCAAGATTACAAAGTCTAGATATTGAAATTAAATTTCTACAGAACTTGGGTACAAAAAATACATTTTCCAAATCAAGTGCACGGTCAGTTTCCAAAATGAGCCGTTGCATCCCAATCGCTTCAACATGTGAAGTCATGCGATTTCCCATATAAACGCTTTGCTCATTTTTTAGTGGTATCCTTATTTTCAAAAAGCCTTGGATGGAGTTGGAGATATGGATTGAAGTACCAGAATCAATCTACCAAGTGTTAAGAGGAACATCAATGAAATTAGATTCATGACATACATGACATTCAACAATCGAAACAGAATTTAAGACATTGAATCGAGTAGACATGAAAGCTGAACTATCTGCAATAAATCATAACGAGACAACCATAATAACCAAATAACTCAAGCATAAAACTTAATTCAAAACACTAACTTATTTAATATTTTGAGAAATCAATGTACTATCATTACAAGACTTGTTGTGCCTAAAGAATTGTAATATACAATTGATTTTTCTTAATAAATGAGACAAATAAATTTTCGAACATTCATTAGAAATTCCGTACCTGTGGGCATTAGAATAACTAATAAAAAATTATTTTTCTCAAAAAAAAGTCCAATTAACTCCATCACTTAATGTAAGTATTGCCAATGTTATCCTAAATGCTGTGGCTACTCTTGGATAACTAACTAATAATTACTCATTACAAGAAATGATATGTACAATACGAATCGATCAGATGTTATGGCTACTCCTCCCGATTCAATTATACACACTTATCCGAATACCTTATGATGGAGTTAATTGATGAATACCCATTCATCACTCTTTATTCTTATATTTTAGCTACAAAAACCTTTGCAAATGCATGTAGATATGTGTAAATAGGAATAATTAGCAAAAGCATGCATTGTGTAAAAACCTATAATTAGCATGTTTTTGTGCAAAAATAAAAGAATAAAGATTAAAAAGAAAAAGAGGGAAATATTTAGAATAAATATTGAGCAACTTAACCCAAGGGAGGGCTCAGCATGGGCCTGACCGCATAAAAGCCAAGTAGAGGGAGATAGGGGCTCATGTGTATATATTTATGTAAATAAAATAAAAATGTTTTCCTCACCCAAAAATATGCCTATAAATACTTGTATATATTTATAAAAGATAAAAACAAAATAAAAAGTTAAAAATCAAAAAGATTAAAAATACCCTTTCATCATGTACATAGACCATGCTTCTATATTTATTTGACCTTGTAAATAAATAAGGTTATTTTCCAAAAGTCTTGTAAATACTCTATGTTATATATTGTAAATAAATAAAATAAAAAGAATCAAAACAAAAATCAAATAAAAATTACAAAATTCAAAATATAAAAAGACATTGTATATATACCATGTATATAGATGTATATATTTATTTTATTTTATCTCTGTACATAAATAATAAAAGTAAAATAAAAACACCCTTTTATTCCTTATTTTATTCTATAAATAAATAAAATATAAAATAGGAATAAAATTGTACAAAAATAATAATTAAAAATCAAAAATCAAAAACCTACATATTGTATATATACCTATATATAGCTATATATTGTAAATACCTTTTTCTTATTTCCAAAAATTAATTAAAAATCACTAAAAATATAAAAAATTAAAAGAAAAATATTTCATGTTTTGACTTTTCCCTAATTCGGCCATTTGTTATTTTTTATTGAATTTCTAAATCTTTTACACGTGGCCTTCACCCATTGGCCCTGGGGATTGTTGACCGCCAGGTCAACTGCCCCCCCCCCCCCCAGGACCACTTCCCACGGGTTAGGCGCCCGACCCGACTTCCCCCTATTTTAGCGCCTAAACCCGATTCACCCTCGCCTAAATCCAGTGTCTGATTCCTTCTTGATACATCTGAGACCCTCGCCGGAGCCTCCACCTCGAGATCCGCGCTCCAGGATACCCTACCCGACCTCTTCTAGCCGGACCTGCACACATATATAGCTCGAGCTCCGCCACGTTCATTCCCCATCTTTGGCTAATCCGCTCCACCCCCAGTGACCTCCAGTGCTCGAGCGTGAGTGACAGCTCGCTCCAGGTGCTGTCGCAGCGAGGAGAGGGGCCGGATACCACTGATCCGGCGAGTCAGCACCGCCGTGCTCCGCCCAGAGTAGGAGCCAGAGCCTCGGACGTCGACGCTCCTCGAGGCTACGACCAGGAGCACCCCCAGCTCCAGCACATTCGATTCATCCACCCAGGTAGACCCTATTCCCTTTCCTTTTCGTCAATTTCAGATTTCCCCCAAATCTCGCCGTCGCCGTGTTTCGTCGATTCCGATCACCTCACACCCCCATTCGATCATCGGAATCCATCGTCACCTCCGCCTTCCTCCCACGCACGTTCTCCGCACCTCCGTTCAACCCAGCTCGCACAGGAGCTGGGGATTCGAGCCCCTCCGTCCATCCCCTCGCCGGAGCTCGACCACTTCGCCTCCCCGACCACTTTCACCACGCCTAACAGGGTCGAGGCACTTTGCCCTCGACCCGCGAGTTTGCTGGCACACTTTGCAGGTTCATCCAAGCCCATCTGAGGGCTTGGACCATTTGGTCTAGCTGCTCTGCCTCCTCCGACCTCGCCGGAGTTCCCCAGGACTCGGTTGGGTCATCGGAGGCCTCCATTAGACGCGGAGGGCCCGCAGCGTTCTTCTCCGATCTTCAGCGAGCCGCCAGGAGGAGACCAGTGCCGTCACGAGCCCGGCGAAGTTCGCCGGAGCCCTGTTCGTCCACCATCCTTCTCCGCCTTCCGATCGACCCGAGCTCCAGATTTGATCTCGTTCGTCCATTCGAGGAGCAACATCGACCGCCAGATCCTTCGAGGGTCGATCTCCACCGTCGATCCAGCGAGGCTCAGCCACTACTCCAGTCCACCGTTCGATCTTCCACGTGGCAGCGCCTGGACCGTCTGATCAACGTCGAGGATCCAGCTCTGGGGTGCCACTCATCCCCAGCCGTCCATCTTCCTACGTGGCTCCCATCCGTCGGCTCGACTTAATAAAGGGTAAATTACCCTTTGGCCCTTATCTTGTTTTTATTTCACTTTAGTCCTGTAAATATTTAAATGCGTTGTTTAGTTTTGGGTTAAATTGCATGTTGGACCTTGAGTTTATTTTATTTGCACTTATACCCCTGCCTGTGTGAGCCACGTGCTTCGTCACGTGTTATTTTGGTGTAATTCCAGTAGATGCCCTTGTAGTTCTGGATGTTTATGAATGAATGAAACCTTTTTGATATTTGCATTTATGCCCCTGTGAATGGTTTAATTACGCATGTACGTTTATTTTTGGGTAAATTGCAACTAAGGCCCTCGGACTTTTGGTACATGTTACCAATTAGTCCCCGGACCTTATTTTTATTACATATAGGTCCCTGAGTGCCCCAGGCACGCGCCTCGCGCGTGTTTTATTGGGTTAATTGCACCTGGACCCCCAGAACTTAGGGTATTTGCATTTCAGTCCCTGTGCACTGTACCCTCTTGTCATTTTTGAATAAAATATCAAATCACCTCCAAATTCGATGAAAATTTGACCCATGGCTCCTGCCATGGTGTAGGATTTTTGAGAATTTTCGAGGACATTTTTGAGTTTATTTGTTATTTTTAAAAATTCAAAAACCCACATTTTTGCTACTGTCTAGATTGAAAATTCACAAAAAATATAAAAACTCCTCTAAAAATTCTATAAAAATTAGGTACTGTTTGCTTTGTGTTCCTTGATTTTCTAGCCAATTTTGGCTATTTTTCATTGCTTAAAACCTTAAAAACTTAAAAACACCTAAAAACTCATAAAAATTCTATTAAATAATCTAAAAACCCAAAAACAATAATTTTGGTACTCAAATTTTCCTTGTTTTACCTAGTTTACAGGAAAAATACCTCCAGGCCCTTTTGAGGCCCTTAGATATTTTATCTAGGGCTTTTGGGCCTGGCTGGACAGTACCTTGCATTTTTGTTACTGTTTGATTTTTAGAAATTAAAATAAATATCAGAAAAATCCCAAAAATTCACCAAAAACATAAAAAAATATAAAACACATAAAAATATTTTTGTTTGAATTTTTGCTTGGTTTTTGTTGCATTAAATAAATTGTTGAAGTGTGCTTATTTGTGTTTCTTTTATTTTCTTCACATATTAAAAATCCAAAAAAATATAAAAACAATTAAAAACCACTAAAAATATTTTGTCTTTTATTTGATTTATTTTTACTACTTCGTAGGCCTTCGGCCAACCCGTGCTCCTTGAGTTCGACCCTGGGTGCTATACCAGGTTAAACATATAACAGGACCGCTTGCTTTGTTCTGATCGATTTTATTTGTATTTAGTGGTCTGATATTTTTCTTGATACACATCCGAGTGATTGAGGTCGCAACGACCGTCTCAGTTACCTGATTGCCTTAGTCGCTCAGGTTTTTGTGTTATCATTAATCAAGCAATCTCCCCTATGTAGATGCAATTTGAAGCCATTAGTTCAAATAATTGAACTTTACCACTTAATGTAATTATTGACATTGTTATCCAAGATGCTGTGGCTACTCTAAGATAGCTAGCCAATAATTATGCTTTATCAAAGTAAAACAAATTACAGGTATTGGTAGGATGTTGTGGCTATTCCTCCTAATCCAGTTATACAAATCAAACCAAAATGGCATCAAACAAACTTAATAAAGTAATAAAGAATGGTAGTAAAATGTATGGTTAGTACACAAGTGTACTAAAGTGGTACTAACCATACAGTATTATCAACAAGTCCGTACAACTAACTGATAGTGCAATGGTATAAACGCCATACTTTTATACACTTTGTGTGTACTTATCAGGTGTATACAATAACCAAATTATATACACTTCCAAACAAGTCTCTAACAAATAACGCCACATTATATACAAATCCAAGTGTCAAGATCCGAAAGAAAACTTGATATATAAAACATCTCAAGAGTAATACTAAACAAGGATGCTTGTTCTTTCACCATCAATGTCCATTTTTAACCTTTGAAACACAGATTTGTTGCTATCTCCGAAAAAAATTCCAGAGTTTAATAATAACTAAATGCGTGTGAAACCAAATGTTAGAGCACTTGTGGCGTAGTTGGTTATGACGTTAGTGTAGCACACTAAAGGCCTCCAGTTCAAATCCTAATGATGTCAATTTTTTTTTGTTATAAAAAAAACACCATCCGTAAGTTAATCAAAAAAAATGGAAACATTTGACCAAAAAACTATTTAGATAGGCTTTTCCAATACATCCAAGTGCATTTGAACCAATAAATACTCTTAAATCTCTAGAGGCCATAAAGAGAAAGACATACTTTTCTTATTCTTTACCCGTGTTTGGTGATTTTAAAGAATGAATAACACATAAGTAAATAACCAATGTCTCCGATATAAAACCAATACAAAAGACTATCGATTTCGAAATACAAATCTTGTCGTTTAAAAGAAATCCATAGCTCTGATACCAATTGATAGATCTTACAACCTGATAGATCTATAAACTTAATCAAAAAAAATCTAAGATACTTAAAAGTTACCGGAATCCATCGCAGCGGAAGTGAAGCGATGAAGATGGGATTTCCTTCTCCTTCTCAACAATTGCCTAACATGCTTGAGTAATGGATCCTCTTGCATTCATTAGTTGAGGGAGATGGGACCCCAATCCATATATTTATAATACATGATGGTTACCTATCCATTAAGGTAACCACCAAAAGCAACTTCTCAAGAGATGCATCCCTTCATTAATAATCATGAGCCACAAAATAAGAAATAAAAAATATGTTGGCAACTACCATATTTGATAGTTGCATACATAATATTTCTTACAGTTTATGCATATTTCAAGTGAGTTGTTTTATGGTTATGTAGTTATGAGCTTTCTTAGTTGTTTTTATGGTTATGTAGTTATGAACTTTCTTAATATTCTTTTAAGGGTTTTTATGCAATGTATGCAAAAATACATGTGGAGTGATTCGTACATTGGGGTGAAATGTTGTATTTTAAGGCCAATTTTTGCTCAATTGAAGTCTACCTAACATGACAATCGGTGATATCACCTCCCCATGTTGAGCCTATCTTGACCACCCTCCTCTCGGGCATCTTCTCCCTCGGCTGATCCGCACCACACACATAACTCTTTTGTCTTTTCTATCTTTCCCTATACCTCTCGCTCAGGAATTATGTCTGACTTAGGGTACCGCGCAGGGAATCGGATCCTATTTACGTACGTCATAAATCTTGATAACCCCAAGAAAGAAAATTATTGCAAAAAAGGAAAAAGAAAAATATAAATAGAGAATATCAAGTGAAGGTTCGTAGTAGACATACCCGCACAGTCTTGGGTATACCAACCTTTAGATTAGTGGTTTGGTAGCACGTCGCTTAGACTCAAGTATTCAATTAAATAGCTCCCAAGTTCTATTAACTTCAATCAATTCCAAATTTTGATCAACTTAGTTCGAGACAAGCAATGAGTATTTTCTTTTCTTTAACCTTGAGTTGTTTCAAACTACGAGTGATCTTCCGAGTTTGTGAGACGAGGCAAGTAAACAGTCTATACCAAGATACTTATGATTCCTAACATCCAAAGTCTCCATTCTCTCTAAACTTGGGCTTACTCTTTCTTCACCTAGGTGTATAAGCAGGAATTAGGAGCATATTCGGTAGGGAATGAGGTTTTTTGTCTTTGGGTTTTCTGTAGATTGCTTTAATCTGTTGTTCTTTTTGCATTTACAAAACCATAGGCCGCTTTAAAGCCTCTTTTAAAATATCTCAAGGGATTTCTACCCGACTTTTGAATTATTTGGTTTATTTGCTTTGACATATTTTCTTCTACATGTACATCTTTGTTAACACAGCAGGAATCCCTTTTATTATTATACTTCTTTTTGGTAGAAATGTGTAATGGTAGGAGTCAAGGTAGTATATGTGTATATTTGTAGCTTTGGGTGCACTGTACAAGGCTTGGATTGTAGATAGATCTAGACTCTAAAAAAAGTTACATCCCAGTCTTAAATACTTAAACCTACTAAACCACAAACCTGATTGAGAAATTGTGTGGAACTGTAAACCCCAGAGTCACTGTCCACGTGTAACATTGCATCTATTTCATTGCCATCCTAAGGCCCTGTTTGGTAGGAGAATAAGCCTTGGAATAAGAGGTCAATTCTCCTCCCGACACGGTTCTCAGTGGTACGACTATTCCCCATTATTCCATCTTATTTTACTCTTATGTCTATCTTTATCCCACCTTACTTATCTTTATTTCACCTTATTCTCATTATTCCTATCCTCCAGCCGAACAAACAATAAACCTTTATTCTCCTTATTCCTCATCCTTATTCCTGCTTATTCTCGAACTGAATGTGCCCTAAAGATCCAAACGATGTTGTGTACACTTAAAGTTATGGTGTAATGTGCAAGTTGTTCATAAATCGATAAGGAGCTAAAGAGTGCTACAAGTTGTTGAAGTTAATCAATTTAGGTGTCACTCGAAGCTGCATAATGTAAGGAACAAAATCCAGTGCAAACTTGAAGAAACAAAATGCTCATTCCTAATTATTTCATAGGGAATTATGTAGATTAATGTCTTATTAGTCAAAGCATGGAAGTTATTAAAAAGAAAACCTAAATTCCCCCATAATATAGATTGAAAATATGAAGAAAAAAAAGTTTTATACTTCTTTCAAAAAAAATTAAATATGTTTTTGAACAAAAAGATTTCAAGATATTTTTTTGTAGAATTTCATTGTATAATTGCTAGTGTAAGTGTCTCTGAAAAAAATTGAGATGCAGAAAGTATGTAGATAATTTTTAGTTTTTGAAAATTTCAATATTTTATGCAATTTTGAAACTAATGCATGTAATACAAGCCACCCCTCTTCTGCTTAGGAGAAGACATATCCTCATGGTGAGTTCAGTGTAGAGAATATTGGAAGAGGACCAACGAATGTGCATGAGGGTGGAGTTGATAATGCAAAAGATAAAAGATATTTTTGTATTTTAGTGATCTATGGGTTTCCCCATGCTTATCTTGAATTTAATCTAAACAGAGGGATATAAGATTTACAGTAGAAGGTGCATAAAGGTGAAAAAACAAGTGAATGATTGTTATAACACCTCAAACTAGCACACAATACTCAAAAAATATCTTGTAAAACATGATTTTGACTACGAGCATCGATCTGTCAGGTTCAATCATAGGCTTCAACCATTGCCCATTCACCAGAAATGTCCCACCAGTGAAAGGATCATGAATCTCCACATAATGCATCAATGACATCATTTACAATGTAAGCTCCTTTCCACTTAAATTTCAACTTCCAAAGGAACAGTTTAAGTTCAACTTCAAACAACCCCACTTCAATCAGTATGAAAATTCTTCCTCGAAATGTTGACATCATGCGACTTCTTTAGCATATCCTCGTAAAAGAGATTATTAACATAGGCATGGGATCTCATTTCTTTCAACTCATCTAAATCAAGTAATATTTTCTTCCCAGTCTCATTAAATTCATGTTCGAAATATAGTCATATACACCAAAGAGCAGATGGTAAATGTTGACACCAATCCTACGGTTGGATCGGACAATAATTTAAGATGATCTTAATCTCACGGTTCAATAGTTCAGCCATTCAATTTTTTCAGGTGAAACATAGTAGAGACTCAATGCTATATTCCATTCTTAGTCAGGATTCTCTTTACATAAGCATTCAGAAAGTAGGTCCTCCTGTCACTAATAGTAATGATCACTTTTGAAAGACCAAAGCAAGAAAATATTTCGTCCATAAATTTAATGATAATCATGCCATCAACAACATAAGCATGAATCTTTTCTACCTAATGAGAGACATGATCTACATCCAAGAGAATATATTGGAAATCATGTGATTTTGTAAAGGATCCCATTAAGCCAATTCTCTGTATATCATCGACCTTGGCCATGAATAGATGAAAGCGACATAATGTCCCTACTAGTCACGGTATTGGACGTTTGGCATTCAATGTATGCACAAATAAAGTTGTGGGAATCCTTGAATAATGTTGGATATAGAAATTGCATTTCATAATCTTAGCAACAATTCTTTTACCTAAGTAGTGTCCTCCACACCCAAAATATGGAAGTGAGCTAGGGCACTCAAATCTTCATAATCAAATATGTGTCTTCTCCTAGTTAGATTAGTCCCCTATTTAAAGAGGATGGATTTCTTGTGAAATGACCATGATGACTCATTTAAGAATAAGCATGGCCTCAAATTTCAATGAAATTCCACTGAATTTCTCCGAAATTTCCATTTCTCTAGGTCATCAAAATCGAAAAACTACCTTATTTCTTTTTCCAGGATTTCAACAAAATATTAGCGAAATGTCAAGGAAATTTCGTTGAAATTGCACGACGTTTCAGTGAAACAACAAAAACACGGGAATCTACCCTTCTCTTTGATCAAAATTTGCATATATTAATGAAATTTCAATTATTTATTCGCTGATGTGTTGAGTGGTTAGAGTGCTTTACATTGTTTGAAGAAGTTTCTTTAGTTAGTTTCTAAATTTTAGATCTTAATCCAAACCAAATCAGTTAGACACAAGATTTATGAGCTAAATTTAAGATTCAGTTGAAGTGCTTTTCTTTTTTTCTATCTTTATTTTGATATATATTTTGATTAGTAGTTATTATATGTGTAATCCCGTTCCTGTTGAAGAGGTGATTGTCATGCCTTTTGCTTCCAGTTTAGCATGCAGTTCTAACTCTAGCAACACATTGCTCTACATATCAACTTGTGCGATGATTATGACGATAATACTACTTCAATACTTATATTTATATTTCTATTTTAGAAATAAGTGTGTATTTCTATTTTATATGTTGACTTATGAATATTAAAAAAATTAATTTTTGGGAAAAATCAAGTTTAGAGTCATTACCAAGATTTTTGACAATTTCAACGAAATTCTCTGAAATTTCTCTTTCTGGACTTAGGTTGAACAAAATTAAAATCTGAAATTTAAGGCCTTGGGAATAAGTCGACTATTAATACTTTCTCAAACATGATCTCAGTTAGAAATGGTGAAGGTATTCTGGAGCAGTGGTCATATGTTATGTTCTTTCTCCATGTTATATCCTTGATTTCAATGTTGAATTTTTAGAGCAACAAAACCCATCTATTCAGACTAGGTTTAGTATCTTTTTTGCAAATATGTACTTTAAAAAAGAGTGATCGACGTAGATGACCTCACAACTCTCTAATATCTACAAACGAGACTTCTCAGAAGATATATCAACATCTAACATTTTTTTATCGAATATGTATATTTCCTTAAGACTTCATCATAAGTCTTGCCAATATAGTGTTAAGGATAAGATTTGCTCTCCTTCCTCTGATCCAAAACCACCTTGACTGCGTAGTTAGACGTGCCCTAAATGATTTCAAAATCCATACTCCAATCAGGTGGTTATAGAATTGATGATTCAGTTACCATTTGTTCTCAACATCTCAAAGGACCTTAGTGCATCCTCATATAGGTGAAACTCTCGGTCATTTTCTAGCAACTTGGTGAGTGGTCGGGCAACTTTAGAAAATATTTGATAACCCGCCTATAAAATTTGGTGTGCCTAAGAATCACCAAACAACTTCAGAATAGATGGAGGGCTTAAGTGTATGATAGTGTCAATTTTTGTAGGGTCCACCACCATGCCTTGTTTCAACATGATATGCCCTAAAACCAAATACAGAGATATTGTATTGCCAGTATATATATATATATATATATATATATATATATATATATATATATATATTTGAAATGTAGCTGAGGTACTGCATAATCTGAACGATATACATCGAAAGACTTAAGTGTGGAATGCAACATGTAAATGCAATCTTTTCCTCATCCTCAAAGTCTATAGCAACATGGTGGTTATCTATAGGATATCCATCGAGAAAATAGAAAAATATTCTTTCTTGAGATAATTTCTCCATGATTTTATCAATGAAACGTAGGGAGAAGTTGGTTTTCTCTCTTTGTTTAGTTCTTGGTAATCGACACATAATCTCGAAGATGTTGCCACATGTACCAATATTTCTTCTCCTTTGTTATTTTCTATAAGGGTTTTTATTAGTTGTGCCCCTCTGCAATATCAGTTATACCCCTTCCTTTTTGGGAATATCAGTTGTGTCCTCAACTTCTTGTTGTTCTATCACTTGTTCCCCTCCGTTACATTAGCCATTGATGAGTTGAACTTAACCAAAGTTTTTTCAAACCATGGTTTGATTACGAGGGGTAAAATTGGAAACCCACATCTTCTTCCTCTTGTTCTTGAGCAGGAAGCATCGAGAGGAGTAGAAGACGACCTACCGCCGACAACTGGGTGTTGCAACCCCTCTACTAGGTCGCACAGGGTAGCATGTTCTAGGTCATCTTCGTCATCGGTCATGACTGGTATATTTTCACTGCTCGGTGGGCTCATGTGGGTGTTTGGACCCATCTCCATGATGAAGCTCTACCGGATTCCAATCTCCTCCCCTGCACTGCAGGGACCTCCTCCTCTTGGGGGACGTTATTGCTTCTCTCCCATTAGGGGGGTCCAGATCAGAGGTGAGAGAGGTAGAGGTTGGCGGCCTTTGTGCCCCTTCACAATCTGATCCCGATTTCATCATATTCAAGGCCCTCTCCACGCCCCCATCCTCTTTGTTTGCCCGCTCCTCCTCCTCCTCCCCCTCCTCCATCCCACGATGCTCCTCCCCCGCAGCGGCTGCTTCTCCACAGTGATATTGTAGACCACCTGCCAGCTCGCGATCGCAGACGCCAAAGTCAGGAGCCTGATGGGGTCAGGGAACAACGATGGGTTAGTGTGGAACGATGTTGGGCATTTGTACACAAGGAGGAGCAGGGTAGATGGGGGGGAGCTGGGCGGAGGGAGAAAGCATGGCAGAGGAGCTAGGCGGAGCGGAGGAGTTGGCCAGAGAGGGAGGAGCAGAGCGGAGGGGAAGGAGCAGGGCGGAGGGGGAGCCGCTAGGTAGAGGGGGAGGAGCATGGCGGAGAGGGAGTAATTGGGCGGAGGGGGAGGAGACAAGCAGAGGAAGAGGAGCGGGGCAGAGGGGAGGAGAGGGGCGGAAGAGGAGGAGCTGGGCGGAGGGGGAGGAAGAGAAGGGAGGGAGGAGGAAGAGAAAGAGAGGAGGAAGATGACGATTTTTCAGTCTTTTGTTTTTAATTTATTCTCGGCTATATCCCCAAAGTTAACGTCTGTTTACGTGAAGGATGGACGACAACTAACCTGAGGGGTACAATTGATAAAACGGTAAGAAGTCGTGGACACAAATGATGTTCCCAAAAAAGGAGGGGCATAACTGATATTGCAAAATCTCAGAGAGGCACAACTGATAAAAGCCCTTTCTACAATGATTAGTTTAGTCTTCTTGGCTACAACTTGGAGTGCGTTAACCCACAACTATTATTGGAGACTATTTGTACATTTCCTTCTTAATCACATCATTATTTAGCAGAAATAATTTGCATCATCTTCCAGAAAAATGTCGTACTTGCAAAAGGTAAGCTTTATTCATTAAAATTCAATATCATTCATCCAATAGCTCGAGAATTTCTTCTCAAATCTTCAATATAATAGCCATGTAAATCCGCTATCCAATGTACCAATTTTAACAAAAGGCACTAATAGATTTAAAACCAATAAGTCCTTATCTAGCATATGTACCGGTGCAAGAAAAATGAACATGTACATATAGAAGGTTGTAAGCTCTTGGTTAAAACATGTATCTTTTGTAAAAATATATGATTTCAAGTTACCTATACCCTTGTCGTATTGAGTTGCGTTTAGAAAATTGAGAAAAAGAAATAGATGTATCAAAATCTTCTCAATTATCACTCATGTACATTTCAAATCATCGAAGAAACCTTATGCTATTACAACATGGATCCGATTATTATTTGGATACATCAAAGGCGAGTCGCACTAGGGATGCATGGTAGCAATGTGCGCTGACGACGTCCAAAAACACCAAGGGTTCATTTGGTTGCAGGGTTGGGCAGGGTTGGCTTGGCCTAACCCGGGTTGGCCCTCCAACCAAACAGGGTTCTCCTCCTCACAGTTTACTATTCACAGGGGTACTCCTGCCCAACCCAACCCTGTCCAATCCTGCAACCAAACGAACCTGTGAGCATAGATTATGAATATGGAATACATTACTATAAGCAGGATCAAGAATAGATATCGAAGGGACAAACTGTACTCAAGCAAGGTTAAGATCGATCGTCTCCAAAAAAACAAATCACCCTCAGATTGTACCAGATGATGTAAACTAGGGTTAGGCATTGGGTTGGGCCGACTTGACCCGACCCCAAAACCCAACCCAAATCCAAAATTTAGTGGACGAAATGTTGCTCTCAAAATGAGCCCAAATGATTATCGGATCAGGTTCAGACATAAAAAGATCCAAACACACAAGCCCAATAACCCGACCTATACGATTTAATTATATCCAGTATATTCATGTTCATTCCAAATACCATGTTCTAACTTTCATATCCTTATTTCGAGTGTATAACAAATGCTTAGACCCATTAATATTCATATCCATTAGCATGAATTGAGGATGTTAGTACATTAATATGCAAGATTATTACATTAATACACAAGAATGGAATTTGTATCAAGTGTTAGAACATGTACAACTATAAATAACCAATCTGTATTGGGTCATAGTGCCCACATCTACAATAGAATGTGTAATGGTGAATTGAATGACGATTTAAATCGCCATACTTTTTTTTATGACATTTCTATTTCCAACTAAAGTCAGAATCACGAATTAATTAACATACTTAAAGTCTTTAAACATGCACACATGCATAAGAAAACAAATGCAAGAATGAAACACATGATATTGGTGTACATAGATGTTAAATTAGGCCGACCCAACCCGAACCCAATCCATTTTGTTTGGGTTGGATTTGGGCTTTGGCCTGAAATTTGAAAATAAAATAAGCCTAGGCCCAACCCTTTAGTTCATATACTTAAATGAGCTTGGGTCGGACCAACTCAAACCTGACCCAACCCGATGCCCAACCCTATGTAAACTAGAACTTTGGTGATATGAAAACTTGTAATACAACTTGGAGACTCCTATACTTACTGAATCAAAAGATGAGGCCATGAGCATCATCTTATCAAACTAATACCAGTCTCTTCTTTTCCTGCATTTTTTACTGCCTCAGCTTATGATTTATGATGGAATTCATCGGTCTTGTGGTTTTTATAGTAATACAGGGTTGCATTATCTGTTTCATCATCAGATTATTACTGGAACACCCAAAAAGGAAAATATTATGACAAAATTACATAAATTAGTCAGCTTCTTTCAAGTCATACAAATCATTAAAAATGGATAGACTGTGAATAACATGCATTTCAAGCAGTCCAATTATATCCTGGAGATCTGAATGCAAGTGTCATGACACTTGATAATATTATAAACTCTCATAATAGATTTAACTAAGGAACAATATAACTGAAATTACTCAATAGTACAATGTCATATGGAATCTTATGGAATCTTTGAGTTGGAAAGAGTTGGAACATCGATATAACAGCAACATCCAAACAGTAATGCTCCCATATAGCCACTCGTCAGCTAGCAGATGTGTTTATGCACAATGAACATGAGGGGCCTGATCTTTATTTCTGAGAAGGCATGCTACATTCAGTTCAGCGCAGGTTGACTGGAGAATAGATAAAACAGAGTAAAATGTGCATGACTACAAAGTTTCTTTTACTTATAAATCATGCATAAGGATGATAACAAGGAATGGTTTGTGTAGGTGAAACGCAATTGATAGCAGAAACCCTTAGATTGGATGACAGCCTTCCATAGTCTATCCGACTGTCTCTACAGTTCTATGGCAATATGTGGTCGGGAGCATTATAACATTTCCGGGAAAACTAAAATGATATAGAAAAGAAAGAAGTCAATGCCCCTCGGTGGCCCCTGTCTTCCCAATGTACCTGCAAGAAAAAAAATATACCAGACTCAACATATAAAGTTCAAAAGTGGTGTTCAGGACACAGACCAGGAAGAATCTTGAAAAGACTATGCAAATTTTGCAAATAAAGAAAATTATGAATAAGCGAGTATATAAATATAATTAAAGTTCACCACAGGTTCATTTTTAATTTCGAATGAAATTACCCGTCAACCAAGATTGATGGATGGCTTAATTCAACTAGAAACCCTACCGGATATTGTGACCAATGCCACCTATAATGTCAAGCATCAACTCTGCTAAAAACTCTGCACGATGTTCACGTTCTCTTTTTGTGCCTAAGTTGTTGTGAAAAGAGACTTCGTTATTGATTCAGAAAACCCTAGGCTCTCTTATATAGGGAGAGACCTAAAGGGTAAATTACAGAGAGGTCTATATAAAATAAAGAAATAACAATAAACAACATAAAGAGATAATGAAACTACGAACTATTTCTACACTCCCCCCCAAGGTGGAGCATAGATATCTATCATGCTCAGCTTGGATGAACATTTTTGAAATGGTCCTCTGAGCAATGGCTTGGTGAATATATCTGCTGTCTGATCTCCCGAGCTCACATGGGCAGTAGATATCAATCCTCTTTGGATCAAGTCCCTCGTGTAATGGCAGTCAACTTCGATATGCTTGGTCCTTTCATGGAAAGCTGGATTGTTGGCAATAAACAATGCTGCCTGATTGTCACACTGGAGCTTCATAGGCAGGGGCACAGCTACATGTAGATCTTCTAGTACAGAGCGAACCCACATCATCTCCGTGCTGGCTTGAGCCATGGCCCTATATTCAGATTCTGCACTGGACCTTGCCACGACAGTTTGTTTCTTGCTTTTCCAAGAAACCAAAGAGCCTCCAATAAACACTGCAAACCCTGAGGTTGATTTTCGGTCCTTAGGACATCCTGCATAGTCTGCATCTGCACACGCTGAGACAGATAAGTCTGTGTCCTTCCTGAATAGTAGCCCTGACCCTGGAGAAGACTTCAGATATCTCAGAATCATGTGTATAGCATCCATGTGAACCTGTCTTGGCTGCTCCATAAATTGGCTCACCCTGCTAACAGCAAATGCAATGTCTGGACGAGTAATGGTAATGTAGAGGAGTTTTCCCACCATTTCTCTATATCTCCTCTTATCCACTTCATCTGTATCACCATCATATAGCTTCATGCTGGGGTCCATGGGAATACTAGATGGTTTGCACCCATTCATGCCAGTCTCAGTCAGGAATAGGGTTCCAAGGTCCTTTGTAACGAACTGACTGCCTAGGAATGCCTTTGCCCTCTTTATGCCCTGAACATCATCTCCTGTAACAAGAATATCATCCACATAGACCATAATGACAACCGTACCTGCCGATGACTTCTGGACAAACAACGAGTGATCGGCATTTGACCTCTTGAATCCCTGTTGCTCAATCAGGTTAGACAACTTCTGGAACCATGCTCTGGGACTCTGTTTGAGACCATATATCGCCTTGTGAAGTCTACAAACCATGTGCTTCTCCCCCTCAGCAGTAAACCCAGGTGGCTGCTGCATGTAGACTTCCTCCTGTAGGTCACCGTACAGAAAAGCATTCTTCACATCCAGTTGACATATGCTCCAATCACGTACCACAGCAACAGATAATAGAATACGAAGTGTAGAGTGCCTCGCCACTGGAGAGAAAGTATCCATGTAATCCACACCGTAGGTTTGTGTAAACCCACGGGCAACCAAGCGTGCTTTGTATCTATCCAACGTGCCATCTGCATGATATTTGACTGTAAAGACCCATTTACAGCTCACAATGGATGCATCAGAAGGTGCAGGAACCAAGGACCAAGTGCCACGAGACTGTAGTGCCCTCATTTCGTCCTCCATTGCTATTCTCCAGCATTCATTCTGTAAGGCGTCCTGGTATGTCCGTGGTATATCCACGGAAGACAAGGCTGTGGCAAATCTCTGAAAATCCCCAGTGAGACGGTGAAAGGAAACCTGTGAAGCGAAAGGATACGAGGCACATTGCCTCCTTTGCTTCCGAATAGCAATCGGAACATCAAGATCATCATCTGCTGTACTAGATGGAGTAGTGTCTGCCTGTACTGAAGGATCCTGCACATGTACCAAATCTGACCCGTCAGTAGTAATGCCATCTGAACATACCTGAGGGGTGATGATCGGCTGGAGTGTAGTCTGAGCAGGACCCGACCGGCGTTTATAGAACATAGGTAATGGTGATATGATGAGCCGTGGAATGGGTGGAGGTGGAGGAGGTGGTGGGGGTGGTGGAGGTAGTGCTGGCGTGGAGACAGACACAGGGGAAGACTCAGGTGTACTCAATGTAGGTGGTGGAGGAACATAAATATCATCAGTGGTAGTGGATGGTACCATTCTGTCACCTGCAGGAGAGAAATACATGACAGACTCAAAGAAAGTGACATCGGCACTCACAAAGTACCTCTTAGTTGTGGGATCATAACACCGGTAGCCCTTCTGAGTTCTGGAATAACCAACAAAGACGCACTTGACTGCTCTAGGAGAGAGTTTGTCAAGTCCGGGAGATAGACGATGCACAAAAGCAACAGTACCAAAGACACGTGGAGTTAGTGAGAATAACTCCTTATCTGGAAAAATAATGGACATAGGTATCTTTTCACCAAGGACTGAGGATGGCATTCGGTTGACCAGATAACAAGCAGAAGAACAGCATCGCCCCAGAAAGAAATAGGGGCACAACTCTGAATCAACAATGTACGAGTAATATCTAAGAGATGGCGATGCTTCCTTTCCGCGACACCATTTTGTTGTGAGGTATATGCACAAGTGGTTTGGTGAATAATGCCCTTTGATGATAGGAATTGTGAAAGTAAGCGTGTACAAAATTCAAGGGCATTATCGGTCCGAACATATTTGACATTTGCAGAAAAGACATTTAACACTTCATTAATCAAGTTTATGATCACATTTCCTGCTTCAGATTTATTTTTCAAAAGAAAGACCCATGACACACGAGAGAAATCATCCACTACCACAAGATAAAACCTGTGTCCCTGATGATCGGGAACACGACTTGGACCCCATATATCTATATGTAACAACTCAAAAGGGGAGCTACTGCTCCGACTCAGACGACGTGGGAAGCTCGACCTGTGATGCTTTCCCAACTGACACGCTTCACATTGAAACGAAGAACTAGGAGAGATCTGAGGCAGAAGATGGCGCATTTTCTGAAGTGGAAGGTGACCAAATCGGAGATGCCAAATGTACGGAGAGACTGGTCCAGCAGAATGAGTGGAGACGCCAGCATATGAATCCCGGACCAGCCGATATAAACCATTCTGCTCAGAGCCACAGCCAATCACCTTGCCCGTGAGTATGTCCTGAAAAATGAGAGAAGACGGGTCAAATATGGCACGACAATTCAAATCCTTCGTAATCTGACTAATAGATAGCAAATTCATTGGGAACTCAGGAGCATGCAGAACATTCTGTAATTGCAAAGTGGAGGACAGGAAAACCTCCCCCTGTCCAATAAGAGGCGAATGGGTACCATCTGCTATCTGCACTGAACGACCGGGAGGAATGTCCCTGTAGGCCTGTAATCTACCTCTATCTCGGCAGAGATGATGTGTGGCTCCAGAATCAATAATCCAGTCAGATATATCATGAGGTGTAGTAGATCTACCTGAGGAGCTTGCGGCTGCAGAAGAACTGGCAGAGGCAGTGGCAGCAATATCTGATGAACCACCAGACGAATCACCAGAAGCATGCGGCATAATCTCTCGGAGACGTGCCACAAGTTCGTCAAATCGACTATCTGCAGTAGAAGTCAGTGGAGACTGAGAGTGCTCTGCAATACGTGCTGATGCTGGAAATCCATGCTTCGAATAGCATGTCTCCTCCGAGTGTCCTGTGCGATGACAATAGGAGCATGTCTGACTAAAGCGACCACCCCTCCCCTGGGGTCCACGGCCACGTCCACGACCACGGCCAGATGGTGGTCCACCTCTCCTACGCGAGACTGCCATCGCTGAAGGAGGTGGAGTAGAAGAGCTGGAGGAGACTGGAATGCGGCTAAGCCGTCTGTAAACATCCTCAACTGGAGGAATAACTGCATCAGCGAGAATCTGAGATCGAGCTGCATCGTACTCAGGGTCAAGGGCCGCAAGTAGAACACCAACCATGGTGACGTTTCGAAACGCCTTCTGCTGCTCAGGAGTTGCAGTCAGAGGGATGATACTGTATAACTTCTCGAACATCCCTCTTAGGGATGTATAAAGAGAATGGAGAGGTCTGCCGCTCTGCTTCATTGTGAATATGTCGTGCTGAAGCTGCAACATCTTCGTCTCATTTCGCACTTGCGAATATGTGGCGGCAAGAATTTCCCACATTGCCTTAGCAGTGGGCTGATGGAGGACGTCGTTGGCAATCTCCGTCGTTAAGGTGCCGGACAACCAGACCTTTGCATAGGAATCATCAGCCTCCCATGAGGCATAGATCCCAGTCTTCTCTGCGGGCTCATCCTCGGTAAGAATATGTTTCTTACCATTCGACTTCATAAGGCTCATGAACTGCATAGCCCAGAGCTCATAGTTAGACCCGTCCATCTTGACTATTGGCGCAGGACCTTTGAATGCGCCGGTGGAGGGCATATCAACTTTTGATTCTGACATACTGCCGCTTGGAGAAGAACTAGGATATGTAGACGTGATGCTGGATGTCTACAAAAACTGCATCGGATTTGAGTGCGTATGTAGACGTTACGCACTCAAATCCATAGAACGGATGTGGAAGGAACTAGGGCACGCCTAACAAGAGGCTGACAACCCTTTCAGCGGCTAGGAGCCGCTAGAAGACCTTGTGCGTGTTGCTGTTCACGCACCCGGAGGACGTGCGCGGGCAGCAGATGGAGATGCCGCCTATTGGCGGAGGCCGCTGGGGGATGGAGAAGGAGATAGCGGCGGCGATTGAGGGCTGCCGCTGGAGAGAGAAGCGGCGGGAGGGAGGGCGGCGATTCCGAGAAGAGGGAGGCGGGTGGGGAAGGGGCGGCGGGAGGGAGGAGAGCCCTAGGGTGGCTCTGATACCATGTTGTGAAAAGAGACTTCGTTATTGATTCAGAAAACCCTAGGCTCTCTTATATAGGGAGAGACCTAAAGGGTAAATTACAGAGAGGTCTATATAAAATAAAGAAATAACAATAAACAACATAAAGAGATAATGAAACTACGAACTATTTCTACATAAGTGATTGTACATCACCAATGGGCATCCCCCCTCATAAAAAGCATTCACACAAGAACATCCAAAGATCAAGGTTTCATAACATTCCCTCCCTGAACGTCAAGCTAAAGCTGCCACCATGTCCCCGATCCTTCCACATCCCCCTTATTTTATCTCTGTCCATTTTAATGTATGATAGCCTAGACAAACAGCAGGTTGATTCATGTCTCCTCACCCAATGACCACTGCTTGGAGGGATACAAAAATGTCTATCAGTAACGTTGCTCGAGGTAAAAAAACACAGCTCTCTCTGGTCAACCATCTGCTTCTGATCTTCCTCATCTTCGCAAAGCCTACGCTCCTCCCAGTGGTTACAAGGTTGCAACCCTGTATTTGAGTGACAACTGCTCGTGGATGACCCCACCCACCTAAATCATTCACATGATGTCATCCTACCTTTGATGGAGATATTTAGACCAAGATAAGAGGCAGCCCCTGCACCCACTTGAAATGGTTGTAATCACTTCATTCAAGGTGACATCCTTGATGTTAAGGTGCTTATCAGTTTGGGTTTTGTAAGTATCAGGCCTAATCCCATCCAATAGTTCTATGCAGTAAGACGGCAAGCTCGGCCTCATGAGTCGTGATGGCCGATAAATGTCAGTGAGCTGCACGACTTCAGTATACACTTCCAAATATTAAGGTATCAGAAGAGCAACTTACTGGTGAGAGCTCGAAGATATAGATGCCAAAGGAGCAAACATCAACCCAGGCAGATAGGATTTGTGAACAAAATCGTAGTGGTGGAGGAACATGTGCGAGGGGTTGATTAGATATTACAATAGTATAATTAAAGTTCATTGCGACCGCTAGAACCCACAACCGAGGCGGATTTTACCCTAAATTCAGGTTTCCAGGATGTACACCATTGACCACCCTCAGAATTATGTCATATATGAACTCTGCACAAGTATAACGGTGATGTTGTTGGCAAACTTATGGGCCCACCAATTGCCTGCAAAAAAATTGGCTATATGGTGCTCCATGTCAGTCAGTGCCCCCAGACGTCTATCCCCCTATCACATTAGGTAGCAGCTGGCCATTGCCTCCTTACCGGCTCAAAGAACTCCATTAAGTGCACAAGTAGCTTTGGGAAACCTTGCCCGCTTTTTCCATATTTGTTGAGATCCGCAGGATAAATTGGGAAAGAAAGTACTAAAACTAAAAGGCAAATGACATGACAGTTATCAGCACTATGAGCATTTATAACAATAGAAACGGAAGTGGGTTAGTTCCTTGAAGCACCAGTGGGTCTGTTCACCTTTTTTCCACACTTTTCTATAATTCTTGTGACCTTGATGCCCCCTTCAGATGCTGGATCCAAACTGGGATAGAACATTGATCCTTCAAAAATTGCCTCCTGTGATATGTGAGGAGCCCCAAAAGTCTGACGGCATGTGACGAGGGATAGGGTTTCGCAACCTATCCTTCTCTCTCACTCCCCTCCCGCCATTGACATTGCCCTCACGTACTTCACATTCGCTATAGTACGCCACCACTCACTCCAAAGAGATCATCTAACTGCTACATTGTGTCACTCCTCTCATCACCGGTCTCTCCATCATCCCCAGCACAAATCCCATCCCCTCAGCACAAGAGTACATCCATCATCACCATTGGTCCAGCCATCGTGGAGCTCCATAGCCCATATCCTCATTGTCGGCCCTTCCATCTTCAGCCCTCCATCACTCGTCCAGTGTTGCAGAAGCCGGTATTCAAGATTCAGTGATAGGATTATTGAATAGAGAGTAAATGATACACGAGTAAATAGTCAAAATTATCCCGTTTTCATATTTTAAAATTATTTTAAATGTATAAACATTTTTGAGAATTTTTTTTGATATATTATGTAGATATGGTATTTGGCGAAGCAAGAAAATGCCTGAAGATTGGAGGAGGAGTATCGTGATGCCTCTTTATAAGAACAAAGGAGACATTCAAAATTGTTCAAATTATAGAGGTATCAAGCTGATGAGTCACACTATGAAAATTTGGGAACGTGTGATCGAAAGAAGGTTGAGGCAAGTTTCCCAAATAAAAGAAAATCAATTCGGATTCATGCCAGGTCGCTCAACTATTGAAGCCATCCATTTGCTGAGGAGAACAATGGAGATTTATAGAGCTAAAAGGAAGAATCTCCATATGATCTTTATTGATTTGGAGAAGGCTTATGATTCCGTCCCACGAGAGATACTGTGGAGAGTTTTGGAGAAGAGACAAGTACCTGCCCTATACATTAATCTCATAAAGGATAAGTATGATAGGGCTTTATCTTGTGTAAGGACCCCGACGGGGAAGACTGACTATTTTGGTATCAACATTGGTTTACATCAAGGTTCAGCTTTGAGTCCATTTCTTTTTACTTTGATTATAGACGAGTTGACAAGTCACATTCAGGATGAGTTACCTTGGTGTATGTTATTTGCTGATGATATTGTGTTGATTGACGAGACTATAGATGGAGTAAATGAGAAGCTTGAGGTTTGGAGACATGCATTGGAGACTAAAGGTTTTCGTATAAGTAGGGCTAAGACGGAATATATGGAATGCACCTTTGATGGAAGCAATGGTGAAGGAATCGAGGTGAAGATTGGTGACGATAACATCCAGAAGAGAGTTTCTTTTAGATATCTGGGATCTATTTTGCAACATGATGGAGAAATTGATGGAGATGTTACTAATAGAATAAATGCAGGCTGGCTAAAGTGGAGAGGAGCCTCCGCTGTTCTCTGTGATAAGAAAATGCCTTTAAAAATTAAAGGAAAGTTTTACAAAGCAGCCGTGAGACCTGCTATGCTTTATGGTTCTGAATGTTGGCCTGTGAACCATAGACATGTGCAGAGAATGGTTGTAGCAGAAATGAAAATGCTAAGATGGATGTGTGGACATTCACGTAAAGATCGGATTCGGAATGATGCAATCAGAAAGAAAGTTGGTGTAGCTCCGATCGAGGATAAGATGCGAGAAAACCGCTTAAGATGGTTTGGTCATTTGCAAAGAAGGTCAACTGATGCACCGGTTAGGAGATGCGAGTGTTGGGATGTTGAGCCGGCTAAGAGTGGGCGAGGACGGCCCAAGAAGTGTTGGAAAGAGACTATACGAAGGGATCTTTGTTTGCTGGATATTAGTCCGAGATTGACCCAAGATAGATCTGAATGGAGGCGAAGAATCCATGTAGCCGACCCTACTTAATTGCGGGAAAAGGCTTTGTTGTTGTTGTTGTATTATGTAGATATGGTCATTCAATCTAAAAGTATAGTTAAAAATTTTATAAAAAAGGGGATATTTAAGTTATATTTTTATGAGGTAATGATGATTATAGGGTATCCATATATATCATCAAATCATAACTACGAAGGAAGAATAATTTAAAAAGAAGAAGTTAAGATCCAAATTGCAACATAGAACATGTAAAATGTCCAAACCACATAAAAAGCACATTATAAAAATAATGAAAACATACATAACACCAAAAAGTTTCCACTAATCATCAGCGTTAATGTCCGAAAGAACATCATCTTCATCTTCATCTATTTCTTCAAAATTAAACCATGTATCTTCCTCGAGTGTCAGGATTGCAAATAAGCTTGAATCGGAAACTCTCGTGCCACTTTCACCTCTTTTGCTCCTTGGTTGCAAAATATCCTCAGCGGCAGATGCATGGACAACTAAATCCCAAGTCAATCCTAAACCGTGAAATCCCCCATCTTAATCTTGTTTGCCACAGGTCAATTCACAATTGCTATAGTACACCACGACTCACTCCAACGACATCATATAACTACTATATTGCCACTCCTCTCATCATCGGTATCTTCATTGTCCCCAAAACCCATCGCATCCCCTCAGAAAAGAGTACATCTATCATCACTGATGGTCCAACCATCGTTGTCCCTCCATCATCCATATCATCATCATTGGCCCTTCCATCTTCGGCCCTCCATTAATCCCCGAGTGTTGCAGAAGCCGTATTCTACATTCAGTTACTAGGTCATTGAATATAGAATAAATGATACTTGAGTGAATAGTCAAAATTATTTATTTTTGATATTTATAAATTATTTTAAATATAGAAATCATTTTAAGGAAAATTATATATATAAATATATTCCATTAAATTTGTACTTTAAAATTTTATAAAAAGGGGATATTTAAGTATACTTTTGGAAAAGTATATTTTTAAGAGGAAATGATAATTTGTAAGCTATTCGTATAAATCACCAAATCATAGCTACAAAAGAAGAATAATTGATGAAAAAAAAGTTAAGATCCAAATGTATGCAACATTAAACACGTTAAAATGTTCAAAGCACATACACATCACATAATAAAAATAATGAAAACATGGACACACAAAAAATTCACCACTAATCATCATCACCATCATCCAAAGGAAGGCCTCTTCATTTTCATTTATTTCTTCAGAATTTCATTCATTATCTTCAAGTGTCAAAATAACATATTGCATATGAGCTTGAATTGGAAGTTCTCATGCCATGTTCACCTCTTTGAATCCTTCTTGGCTGCCAAAACATTTTCACTGGCAAATGCATGGGCAACTAAATCCCAAGTTAATCCTGAAACATGAAAAACCTCATGATCTTGATCTTGCTCGCCACTGGTCAATTCACATTAGCTATAGTACACCACTACTTACTCCAACGACATCATATAATTGTTATGTTATTGTTAGAAAATAGGAATGTAGAAGCGAAAAATAAACAGAGCATAAACTACAGAAAGATAAACTTGGAACACAAGGATTTAACGTGGAAATCTACTCCCTAAGGAGCGGGATAAAACCACAGAAGAATGCCTCAAAGGATTGATTTATGCATTGCAGATTCTCACTGGATAGATGGGATGAGGGGCTTCTTATATAGCCCTCACTGAGTCTCCACATCCCACAGATGATAGATGTGGGATTAAACCACAAGATGTAGTAAATGGATCCTGGAGTGATCCATTTACTAATTTATTACAAGAGTGATGCATAACCAAATACTCCAACACTCCCCCTCAAGCTGGAGCATGAAATGCTCAACATGGACAAACAGAAAGAAATCTCAACTCAGCTACAAGACACTACAGACAATATCAGCTCAATGTGCACAACTGTCGGCTGCTGTCGAGGACGTTACTTCTCATGCTGTGCAGGTGAGGAGGACGAACGGGCTGGAGTATGAGTTAGACTAAATCTCCTCGTTGGAGAGCATGTGCTCTGTACTGCGTCTGTCAGAGTCACTGCAACTGAAAATAAGTCTCTACATGTAGAACTCTGGCCTCCCACAACATGTGGGCAACTGCTCCATCTCTGAAAGCATCGAATAAAGAACGTTGCTAATTATCCATAAGTAGATCTTTGAAGATGGGTCTCTCTCATAGGGACCTCAAAGTGGGTTCTCTCTCATAGGAACCTCAGAAGGATCTCGTACTGGAGTCCACGAACATTGAAGAATGGAGTCTGAAAGTCTCATCATCGAAGAACTAGGTCTCTCCCATCTGGCTCACAGAATGAGATCTCTACTCTGGAGCCCCTATGAAACCACATGAAAACCCTAGCCCACATGGTATAGGGAATGGGATCTCTACTCTGGAGTCCCTATGGATCACATGAAAACCCTTGCCGAAACACAAAAGATGGGGACCACAAACAATGATGGCAAACATGTGCACATTCAAAAGGACTCAGAATCTGATCGTCGAGTCTGGAAAATTGAACTATAGAGTCTGAACATCTGGCTGGTTTAGAATCTGACATCTAAATCTGGAACAGACCTGTGACTCTACACAATACTCCCCCTTTCTCTCATACCTGTAGGAAAATAGTGGCATCAACAAAGTTGGGAGAAGACATGAAAATAGAGAAAACATGAATCACATAAGCCATCACATTTTTTCTCGACTTTCCTTCTCACTTTTTTGCAATTTAATCCGGCTATTTTCCTACTTTTTTTAATAGCCAACTCATCATTTTTAATATTTTTTCAGCTAATCCATATTATATATATTTAATATAGCTGACTCACCTTTTTTTCTTCCTTTTTTACAATTTTTTAAAATCTTTTCGGCCCACTTGGGCATCCTCTTTTTTCACAGAACATCCCCACAATTGGGCTCTCATTATTTTCCTTTTTTTATAACCTCTCGACCTCCCCTTTTTTTCTAATCACGGCCCAAAGGACTCTTACATCACTATTTAGCGTTCCGAAGGGAACCCTTCTCTTCAAAGGACGTTGTCCCGATGGGGGCACCTGCTTCTCGACTGCCGCCCCTGGAGATGGAGCAGAGGTGATGGAGGTCACCTCTAGCGGAAGAGGCATTGTCGCTTCTCGGCATGTTGGGGGTCTGGAGTCGAGGGCAATGGTCGCGCTTGCTGCTTGAGCTGCAGCAGCCTGGGGATGCCGTCTGGAGGAGAGGACCGCTGGAGCAGCCGCCTGCGATGGGGGTCTCACGAGGGTTGAAGGGGAGGCTTCGCTGCCGCCAGGAGATCGGATCTCGTGTCGTCAATGGCGCGAGATGGGGGTCTCACAAGAGCTTGGGGAGGCTTCGTTGCCGCCTGCACTCAAGAGGTGTTGTCGAAGAAGATGGACCTGGACCTAGACCTGGAGGTTTCGTGCGAGGAGGACTAGTGGCGCCTCCTGGAGCCTCCGAACATGACGATGCGGCGCCATCACCTCCTTTAGGGTTCCAACTGGTGGCACAAAGGAGGAGGAGCTGCCTGGAGGGCTCGCCTAGAGGATCTGCCACCACTGATGGATCTAGGGTTCCAGAGATGGAACCCTGATATTTTTTTGAGATGGTGCTTGCGGCTAGACTGGAGAGCATAGAACAAAACAGTGGTTCCAGAAATTGAACTGTGAACCGTGAACTTGAACAGGCTGGAGTGAGGCGAGGTGTCGATCGGGGCTGGAAGGTGTCGGCGAGGTGCTAGTGCCGCCAGGAATTGGAAAGAGGCTACTGGCTTTCGATCCTGGAGATTCCCCGCATGAGGATTGAGCCTGCTTGATTTGCCTTTAGGGTTCCACCATCAGGAACCCTAGGCTTATGCAGTGCCGCAACAATAGAGAATCAAGAACATGTTTAGGGTTTTGGAAAACCCTAGATCTCGAACATAAATCATAAATCTTCATAACATTAAATCTTCATAATCAACTCCAACAGGAATCGAATCTTGAATAAAATAACGAACAAAGATAAAATCCTCGAGAATCGACCCGCTCTGATACCATTTTAGAAAATAGGAATGTGGAAGCAAAATGATAAACATAGCATAAACTACAGAAAGATAAACTTGGAACACAAGGATTTAACATGGAACCCTACTCGCTAAGGAGCGGGATGAAACCATGGAAGAACGCCTCAAAGGGTTGATTTATGCATTGCACTTTTTCACTAGATACATAGGGTGAGGCCCGGCTTCTTATATAGACCTCACTGAGTCTCCACATCCCACAGACTGTAGATGTGGGACTAAACCCCATGAAGTGGTAAATGGATCCTGGAGTGATCCATTTACCCATCTAATACAAGAGTGACGCATAATCAAATACTCCAACAATTATCACTCCTCTCATCGTCGATCTCTCCATCATCCCCAATACCATCACATCCCCTTGCAAAAGAGTACATCTATCATCATTGATGGTCTAACCATCGTTGTTCATCCATCACCCATATCCCATAGTCAGCCCTCCCATCCTCTGCCCTCCATCACTCTTCGAGTGTTGCAGAAGTCGGAATTCTAGATTCAATCACTAAATATAGAATAAATGATACTTGGATGAATATTTAAAATTATTCGGTTTTATATTTTCGAATTTATTTCAAATATATAAATCATTTTCAATAATATATATATAGACATTCCATCTAAAATTATACTTTAAAATTTAATAAAAAGGGTCATTTAAGTTATGTTTTTATGAGGAAATGAAACTTATATCTATATAAATCACCAAATCATAACTAAAAAAGAAGAATAATTAATGAAAGCAAAAAAGAAAATTAAGATCTATGCAACATACAACATAAAATGTTCAAAGCACATACACATCACATTATAAAAATAACGAAAACGCGAATAACACAAAAAAGTCATCACTAATCATCATCATCATCGTGAAAAGGAACATCCTCTTCGTCTTCATCTTCATCTATTTCTTCAGAAGTATATTCATTATCTTCCTCGAGTATCAGGATTGCATATGAGCTCGAACCGGGAGCTCTCATGCTACTTTTATCTCTTTGGCTCCTTCTTGGTTGGAAAATATCCTCAGTGGCAGATGCATGGGCAACTAAACCCTAAGTTAACCCCGAACCATGAAAAACCTCATCATTTTGATCTTGTTTGCCATTGATCCATTCACTCAATTGAACTTTTGAACAAATTAGATCCCCCTTGATTGATCTTGCATACATTACTTAAGATTGGCATTAAATCACACATAAACAAGATCATTTATCTCTTGTTATCCAACTTGTTTCTTTTCTTTTTATGAGTTTGAAAGCAAAGATGCATACCACTTAAAAGCATAGATCTGATAGTAAACTCCATTTGAATAGATCAATAGATTCATTAAAGGATCGACCGTGCTTCAAGTTTGCTCGCATCCAGAGGATGAGGTCAAACTCATAATCCTAATAGTCATAGCTTGCAAATGGGGTATATTACCCCATAAAAAGTCCATCAATTTGCTATCCAAGCATTTGTTAAGTCAAGAAAGACTCACATGTGACTTATAAGAACTAAGAAATAATAATAGAGATAACCTTGGCTGATGTCTATCATTTATTGACCTTTTAACTTAATACCAATGACCTACCGAACATTCCTCGAGTCAATTTCCGTGCGATCAACTCCTTTCTCGAGATGTTTTGTATATCCAAATTTGGATAGAATTTTTCCAAGCAATCTAGAATCCATTCTTAATAATGGAATTGGCCTCAAATATACAACACACCATGTAGAAGTAGGGGTTCATGAAATATGTTGCCAATTGCAATGGAGTATCAAGCCTTCCTTATGGATTATCAAGCCTTCCTAATGCTTTAGAAACAATAACATCCACGAATGACTTATAAGACTACTCTACACCAATAAAAGTTATAATTATATCATGTTTAGCCTCTCTTAGTCCACCATATACAAAGCTCGTGGATGGCTTGCAATCTGTGCCAACTATATGTAGCAAGTGAACCAATGGTGTGAACATTCTAATTGCAAATGTAACTTGATTTTGGCACCTAATGTTCGTTTCCAAGAAACTTTCCAAGGTAAGAAATGTTGTTGCAAATCTAGTTTGCCCAAGTATGATAGTGTCTTATGATCTCATCTTGGTGAACTTCCACATTAAGCTCAAAGTCATTGAGTAACTATATTGAAAAACTACAAGTGTCATCACCTTTGTACTTGCACTCTTCACCCCGATGCTGCTAATTTCTTCCTACTAGAGCTATTGAATGAAGTCTATGGATATTTTATTTACAACAAGCAACTTCCAAAATGATTAACTGTTAATGCATGAAATGGAATTCATGCCATGTATGCTCGGTTTCATATGTAATAGATGACTCTTTCTTGATGACCACCCTTGGAGAATGCATCCTTGATTGTCATATGGCACTTGAGTCTATGGCTTCCCATGTCATATGGCACGACGGAGGCGGAGCACGAAGGAATTACTGACAATGAGCGCAATGCGAGGTGGCTCGAGGGGAGGGGCCTCAGCAACAAGGGAGGATATGGAGGCACAAGAACGATGGTATATGGGGTTGGGGACTGTATCGAGGGTTTTGGGGAGGAGAAAGGAACTACCGGCGGAAGGTAGGTCCTTAATTTCCCTTGTCGAGTTGTAGGTATACAGGTTCACGGTTCATGGAAAAAGAAATCGCCAGACTAATCAGTCTGATTAGTCGAGTTGGCCAACTAGACATAATCAAGCCCCCCCCCCAATAATCGCTGGAGTTGCCATGCATATCGTTGCAGAATTGGATAGCATCTAATCGTTGAAGTTCTCGGGCTTACTGGCTAGAGGGTCTGATTGCGTGTATGTAGATTGTCTAGCATGTAGATCTGACCGGTGGACTATATATAAACATTGTCGCGTGGATCCTAATTTGGGACTTTCTGGTGAGCAAACTTGACCAGGACCAACTTTTCAATAGGATAACATTCCATGCAAATCCCACCATCTTCCAGTGATAGTGATAGTTACTGTTAGGATTAGATTAAATATATATATATATATATATATATGAGAGAGAGAGATACAATTAATATATTCACCAGATGGATTCAATTCCGATAAATATGATAACAGCCTTCCCATCTGTGCATCAATCAACTGGCTTGAAATAGGTTTTTTTCCTCCTTAAGGGCATTGAAGCTTGCAAATATGGAACCTTGATCATATTGCAATATTATTTCTGCCCAGATCAATCCTGATTGGCAGTTGCATCATGTGTGATAGTCCCAACACCATCTCAATGCATGTGGTTGTATTGTTGCCTCGCGTGGTCCTTCCGATCTTGTCATGCACAAATAATTGCAAATCTCCCAACAAGAATAACAAAGTCCGGGAAACTTTGAAAAATAAATTTTAGTGATTCACAAATCTTGAGATTAATATACCTTAGAACCGTTTTGTTCTGATACTATGTTCATAACATATACACAGTATGACAAACAAGAACAAAATAATTTTAATAGTTCGAGACGATCAGAATGGACAAGGCAACTTATCAGGGATCAAATGTAATGATGAGATCAACAGATGTAAAAAAATCCTTACCCCTGGCTTTTTTCCCAACGTGAAAGTTGGTAAAGTTGGACGGTTTCATTTGAAGCATGGCACGCCAAAAGAAGATAGTTGCGAGGTTGCACCATCCAAGCAAACCTCATGAAAAGACCAGAATAAACACACATTGCTGAAAATGATATCAGGCTAAGTGTTAAATACGGTAACAAATCACAAGCTAAAAATATCAATGTCATTCATACACTTCCTATCACCTGCAGTCATATTTCCAGATATCATATCTGGGGGCTTCTGAGTATCAACCAAACCCTGAGTATTTTTGTCCAGAAGAGCAAGTCAATTTCAGGTGACTATTTTAAACCTAATCGTTAAAAAATAGCATGTATGGTTTGAAATTAAAATATTAGGCTACTAACATAACCTACCAGATGAACGGTTACTTTGTAAAATTCTTATTCTCGTGTATTTGCTCTTGTCTGTGCCTTTAGTAAAAAAAACAGAACGGTGAGTGGAAAATCAAAATCCTAGGATACATTTTTTGTGGTTCCACATGTCATGGAATTGGAGCCTTCCCGATGTAGTGTGGATGTGATCAATAACATCTTATAATCGTCTGCCAAGATTTTTCTGAAATATTGCGGAAAAGTTGCTCCATTGGATAATTTTCAATGTCCATTTTCTTTTTAAAGATATGAGAAGCTAAATGATGATTTCTAAGGTAACTTATTATTGATCAAGAAAAAACTAACAGCATGCATTGCCTTGGTAAAAGTCAAGTAGGACTTATGACAACACCAGTGGACCAAATCAATGGAAAATATTTTTTCCTTTTGTTTTTTGAAAAGCGGAATTTTTCCTTCCGAATTAATTCAACAAAGCAAAATTTTGTAATGGTAACTGCTAAATTTTAAAAACACTTGTTAAGAATAAGCATCGAGATGACATAATTGAAGCATATATTATAATCTATTTCTCTGCGCACATGAATGATTTATCATGATCAGAACAAGTAAAGAAATCAAGAACTTCAAACATGTGAAAATGTGGACTTCAAGGAAATCTGAGCAAATTAAATATAATGAAGAGACCAGCCACTACATCAGTAAATCTGAAGCATCATCATGCAGGAAATTATACCATAAAGAGAAAATACATTTAGCAAGGATGAATAACTCATACCGCAACAACGAATCCCCAATTGGCAACAGGTCCCCAAAAGTGAGTCGTCTTTGGTCCCACTGGACTGTTTAAGAAAGCTCGAAATGCTGACATTGTATAGAAAAACTTCAAACCTGGTTAGAGGCATGGCATTAGCATATCTTAAGTAGAGGCATTTTTTTGAATCCTAAGCACAGTATCCCAAAACAAAACCACTGTAACACCATCTGTCCAACTACAATGACATAATCCAACCTTCCAATAAGGCAAAATCCTAAAACTTCATCAAAATATAAAAAAGCATTGCATGTTGCATTTGCAAAAGATCGAAACCATGATGAAACCGGTACACATTAGAGATTTTTTGTGTACATTTCAAATGATGCCCCTTAAGGAAGTAAGCAATATCATCTTTGAGTTTTGTGACATGAAATATGGTTCATGCAACATCATTGTCCCGTCCTTACTTTGCTATTTACAAAGATGTGAACGACCCATTTCTTCGGCATGGTAATTTGGGTCAATTTGCTACAACCTTTCTCCCAAACTCGTTGGTTTGAGAGCAACATTATTGAAAATACCACACAGGGGATGGCGGATTATAAATATTTCATCACTGCTTAACAGTATTAAGGTTCAGAAAATATGTATGCACTATTCATTGGAGCATGCCAAATAGAACATGCGGTATGCAGAAAGATAATCAGATTTATATGCGCAGTTTGCAATTCTATGATTTTTTTAAGTAAAAAAAAGGAGTGGCTGATCTGAAATGTTACACAATCAGACGCAATTGTGTTATGATGCAAAGATTACCTTTGGATGGCATACACCATAATCGAATTAAGAACTATAAAACAGGTTTAAAAAAACATATAAGAAAAGAAAAGGTTTTGATTTGAAGCGCAAGAAGCCAATTGCTGATCCAGTGAAGGAGGGACCGGAGAAAACCTAGGAACGAAGAGAGTTGGAAGAGCGAAAACGCCGTCGGGGGAAGGGATTGGCTGCCGTTTGCAGGAGTATCGATCTCATGTCCTCCCAGAAACCCTGCCCAACCCTGCAACCAAACAGGCCCTATGTGCCGCGAGCGAACATCTCCTCTGGTATTGGGAAGGACGACGAGGTCGGACCAAGAGGGTGGAGCCGATATATTGAAATGGCAATTACATCCCGATGATCCGGATCTAGACAGACGTTCTTACTCATACGAGACATTGTGAAATATAACTGTCTTAAAAATAAAATCTAATAAGGAAGCATGTGAGTATTTGAAATGAAGTTAAAAAATTGAGTTTTTATCACATGTGCCCTTCTTAATTTTTGTAATATCAATTATGTCCCTTCCTTTTTGTAATATTAGTTCATTAGTTGTCCCCCTGATAGCGTACAAAGTTCATAGTTCCATCCTTTTATAATATATATTATACTTTTACTTTACATTAACGGAAGGACAGAACTGTGAATATTATAAGAAGTCAAGGGTACAATTGATATTACAAAAAATGGAGAGGCATATCCGATATTGCAAAAGTTAAAATTGGCACAAGTGATTAAAAAACCTAATATATTCTTATCTATGATGTATACACGCATTCATTGCCAATTGAATATTGAAAAATATCACCTTACGTAAGATTAAAAAGATGTAAAAGTATGATATAAAGTTTGAAGGAAATAAATTTAAAAAATGTGGGTCAGAAGATGAGGTAGAACACCGTTAACCAAAATTTACAATTCTTAATCCAACTGATGGCCGTTGAGGGAAAACATGGTTGCTCGTCATTTTTTAAAAGATTGCAAAACAGTTCCTTGAAAGGCATTTAAAATTGATGCTACATTCTTAGATTGTAAAATTATATGGATTGTGATGAACTTAGATTCGGTAAGAACGATAATCAACACATAGGTTTTTTTTGTTTGTAGAGTTTATATTAGAAACTGAATGGGAAGAGATATGAAATATACGAAAAATACATCAGCAGTAAGAAACTTATCAGTAGCATGTTAATTTTTGCATTTAATACGTCGAAATTTAATCAAAACCATTTGTAATTCACTTGCCAAAAACCCAAATGTATCAAAGCCAAAGGGGATGAATACGTGTTGATTGTCAATGCAGGCCTTCTCATGCTTAGCCACTTTAGGTAAGGCAGCTTTTTGTGCAGCGCATCCCGCAACAAAATCACTCTTTATCGGCCCCACCAAAGGAGACACTCAAGTCAAATCAACACATGCATGCTTTCCTCCAACCCAACCAAATATCAAAACATCTGCCGGTCTAAGTGTCGATCTCCCCTCTTGTGGATCAGTTAAGAAATTCACCGGTGCTTCTTTTTTTGAAGCAACACCTGCATGTCTGAGTATATCAAATAGAACATCTTTGACAAGATCATGTCTGTATTTAAAACCTCTAAGCTCGCGGCAATGAACGGCATGATCCCCAAAAGCATCCAAGCAGGATTTGTGGCAAACTGGACAAGCCTCATCTGGTGGGAAAATGGGAATCATGAGGCGGTACTTGAGAATACTGCGATATTCAATGGGTGACATATGCAATCCAAGCCCCTCAATAGGAATGGCAAGTAGAAAATATTGTGCATGTTCAGCTTGTAAACAATGGAAAATTGCTTTTTGTCTAGCAGACATGTCAAACTCAGCTTCCATATCTTTTACGATTTTGCTAAAAAAGGAACTCGCCAAAGCATTCTGGGCTTTAGGGGGGACGGTATCCTTACTAGCAAAATGTGTAATATCAATAGATGGGAGTGCGACACGAAGGCCTTCCAAAGCATCAAGGAAATCAGAATCCATACCATGTAACCCGCTGTCTCGTAGCATGTGGTCTTGGAGCATCCAGGATTGAGCTCTGGAGGCCACAAAAGCATATGAAGAAGCCTCAATAGCTGAGTAAAGACCTAAACTGCCGAGTCGTATGGGTAGCGACACCACTCTCCATTGAAGGTCACCAAAGAAAGGACCTCCACACACCACAATATCCTCAATAGCTCCACGTAACCCTTTGTCAAACTATGCAGCGGCCCGTTTCATGTATGTGGGTTGGCATGTCCGTAAGCCGAACATAAGCTTGGCAGTACCCATACAAGAACGCAATAGAAGTAGCTCACTTTGTGGATCATCCAGCTGAGGAAGTAAATGCATTAAGTCAACAGCCTTGGTGGCTCTCATCATAGCCAACTCTTCAATAAAGTCTTTATCCCTACTCACAGCTCCTCCAAGCAATTTGACACCTAGTCGCGGCCTCCCAATATCTATGGGAAACAAACCTTCACAGATCTTCAGCCCATCACATGAAGGCCAGAACAGCTCTGTTTTTTTTTATATTTAGAAAAAGCCCCATCTCTGGACCCCTGCATTGAATAATGTCAAGTGCCTTGGCCACTTCTACAACGTCCCCAACAATTATCCCATCGTCAAAATACCAATCATGAAGTAGGAGTTTACAATTATCTCTGATCTCATGAATAAGTGGGTGCAATGCCAGAGAAAAAAGAAGGGGGCCTAAAGGGTCACCTTGCTGCACTCCTGTTGATGACCGCAGATGATTGTCTCCAATATATAATCTGGCAGCTTGAGCATAGATAAATTCCACCCATGGAGAAATAGAGGGGCATCTCCTCCTAACTTCCCCAAGCATCAGAGATATATCTATTAAGTTGAAAGCATTAGAGAAATCCACCGTAAGCATAGAAAGAGACCCGTCTTCGTGAAGCTTGCTCAAAAGATGATTGGTGCTATGTAAGATGGCTTCCGCTCCTCCAGATACACCAACTCCAAATTGAAAGTCGTTAAGATATTTAGATGTCTCCTTGCTAACCCCTGCCATAGCAACTTTAGATACAAGGCGCCTCCATATAGTACCTACCGCAATAGGACGAATGCTATTGTCCGGTTTGGGTTTTGGTAAGTGAAGCAGCGGAGCTCCTTAAGAGGATTCAAAAAATCATGCATAGCAATGTTATGGTTCCTAAGTCTATGAATGTTGTATTTCGAAGAATTGGATTTGCCATTCAAAAGGGATTGGCAGCGCAGCTTGTTGCCCGTCTCCCATCAATTCCTATGTAACTTCATTGAATAATATAATAATGTTACTTTGAAAAAAAATTTGTAATTTCAAAAACTATAGACTAACCTTTGGGTGGAAAATATAATTAGTGAATCGATTTTAGGAAAAAAAATAAATGGAGACTTGGAGTCGATCTCTTTCGCACAATTGCTGATTACTATTAAGAATAAGTTTGCATGCAAAATAGTTCCTTGAAAGGCATCTAAAATTACCATATTGTTCTTAGTTTAGAAGAGTAATTTCTCTTGGTTTTAGACTCAATAATCACTACTATGATTATTTTTATTTGAGGAAGGTTTAACATAAATTATATTTTATATACTAATTATATTAAAATATATCATGTGGGAAAAAATTCATCTCGCAAGGTAACTGTAATAACAGTCAAGATAGTATGTCGCATAAATATTGGAGGTTCGGAATCGGCTTATTCGGATAATGACTTCTTACCCATCCTTAGATTTTTGCTAAACAGTGCCTAACAAAGCATCCGGAATCGCCACACCATTTTAAGACCGGAAGGGGTATTGGGCATTGATTTTAGCCTTCATGAGCATGATCATCATTGCACATGATATAGTATTATTATTTTATATGTTAGATTTCTAATACAAAATCTATATGAAAGAGGCATGCAATTCATGACTATAATACAAGAGGCATGAAATTAATGACTATGTAAATATTTAAACGTGCTATCAAAATGTAATATCTAACAAGGAAAAACAATCAAATACTCGTATCAACATTTGAATATGCACATGATATTTTAAAGAAAATGTATAATAAAAGATGAAATTCTAGAAGGGTTGACAAATCTCAGATTCGTCAACATTATTCTCATTGTTTAATCCTCTATCTTAACCTATTCAATTAGCTTAATTATTATTAAATATAATTAATGTTGTATACCTTATTAATAATTAATGCTAATTAGTGTAAATAAATAAAGTCATTAATTATTGCGTATATATGTATGTTATGGTTCTCTTTATTTTATGAGGTTTCCATTTATTTTAAGGAATATTTACCCAACAGACCCTGAAATCTTTCTAAATTACCTCCACGACCTTTTAAACATCGATATTCCTCCCTAGACCCGTAATCTTGCTAACCATTACTGCGTAGACCCTCTGGTTTAGGGTCGTCTATTTTTCCACCGATGGACGTTATGTCTCGGATGAATGCCCTATTTTACCCCCAATCTGTGGACCGTTGGAGGTGGATGTCCAAACATACCCCTCCATTTCCAACGGCTATTTACAAGGATCAACCACCTTATTTTAAGGGCTCACATTGTGAGATTGGCTCCAACCTGCTCGGACCTGGAGAGATCTCCAAACAAATTTTCTTGCTGCACGCACGCCCAAGAGGTAAGAACACTATGAAGAAATGCACATTGGAAAAAAATAATTGCTGGTTTTGAATGCTTCATAGATTAGATGAATGTTTATATTACGAAAATAACATTTGACATGTTTTGTAGAGTACGAGATGGATCTGCTCTCCAACTCTAGTGTCTCCGGCAATGATCGATTCAGATGTCAATGTCGAAGCCTTGCTGCAGTGAAGACATCAGCAAGACCATGGAGTAAGGGGAAGAAATTCTATACATGTCCGGATCGAAGCTGTGAATTTTTTGGCTGGGTCGACGATGAAACACCCAATTATCAGACCTCACAAGAAGAAAAGAAAATGGAGTTACGATTATTGCAAGAGTTAGGAAAGCTGGACGAGGAATTGAAGATGATAAAATCTGAACTTGCAAATACAAGGGTCCAAATGAAGAACATATGCTTTCATGTCAAGATCCTGTCAATTTGTGCTTTTGTGTTCCTCGCAAGTAAAGTCATGTAGTATGTATTGAGAAGAACTGAATGTAGGCTCCCAATTTGGCCCCTGTTCGTAGGCTCCCATCCTTACATTATATTGCTTTGACCTGCAAATTATCAAGAATATTTGGAATGCAATCCAAACAAAATAGAACTCTCTAGTCATATGCATCCATCGAAGATTATGACATCAACAAAATATGTCCTTGTTCTTCAAACCACAATCAAGTCTTAGCTATTGTTTATATTACAATTCAAAAACAAAAACCCCACAAAATACACAGCAAGTAGATTGAAGAAATCAAACATTCCAAGTGAAGAAGAAAGTTCTATTCTGTATGTGTTGTCCAGAATGCCCGTAGTTGGGTTCCATGTTGAGATTCATTTTCAGCCTCCATAATTGGAGGATTTACGGATTTTTGCATGTATTTTTGTGATGGCCAAAAGAACCACACCTCGTGCATTTGTGGTGGGTTTTCTTCTCCTCGTCCCTCGCCCTTATTCGATTCTTTTTTGGCCTACCAGGAGGCCTCAAGGAGTGTGGAGGTAACACCTTATATGGTAATTTAACGGGTGTCCAGCATGACTTATTGGGTAAGGGGGCGATTGACTCCGCATAGCTAGTTCGATAACGTGAAATGCTGAAGTAATTGGATAAGTAGTCATCCCAATTTACATTTCGCAAAGTTGATATGGCAGCACAAGCATGTATGCATGGCAAGCCAGAAACCTGCCAGCGCCTACATGTGCATTGCTTTGCCGCTAGATCACATACATTACGACTAGTAGGACATTCCACCTCCATGCTAGTCTCGCTTGATCTCCTTACTATGAACCCCTGTAGATTCTTGGTCGAGGTCCTCGCGTAGTCTAATGCTGTAGATACCATGACACCTCGCATCTTTGAACCTCTCAATCTTCGCTCTTCTAAAGTTGTCATCATCTTCTGTCGAATCCAATCTACTAGTTCACAAATTGGAAGTTGACGTGCCTCATTAATCCAAGAATTAAAGGACTCACTCAAATTATTGGTTATGTAGTGGCAGTGTGCAGACGTGCTGAATTGCGATCTCGACCATTTCTGTTTAATTCCCATCATGTAATCAAATGCCCTTGTATTGGTTTTTTGAAGCTCTTTCATCCAATGTAGGTATTGCTTTGATTCGAAAGCTTTGGCGGCTGACCAAACTATATGCTCCAAATCGGTGCCTGGGAACTTCTTCTTGAAGTTCTTGTAAACGTGATGCATACAGGCCCTATGCTCCGGCACCCTCCTCGCCCATGTTCCAGTCTAACATCTCATATGTAAACGAGAAGGCCATCTTAGAGCCTCTGACGCCACTATGTTCGACATCGTGGGGATGTGGCTCTGTGGTGCCGCGGGAGTTCTCCGTAGGCGGTATGGGATCCACGGTTACTCTGGCATCCTCCGCAGTCGATATGGGAATGGCCACCGGACCTGCGTTCTTCTTTCTAATGGACTCCTCCGCTTGGATGTACTCAGAGACTCCACGTCTGTCATTTCCACCACCAGCTCAATCTCTGTTCCATTATTGTGCGAATTAAACATTTCCATCATCTCTCTTTCATTCCTAATCTCTGCAAACTTGCTCCCTCTTATGTGGGGAATCTTGTACTTCAAACTGATGGTACACCTTGGCTCCCAAGGTACCACCTCAGAGATTGCTTCCATGAGATCGAACCAGGAGGTTGTGTCCAGATCGATCCCGATCCTCTCTTCGGTCCCAAGCAAGTACTTCTCACCCTTCATCCCTCGTGTCCATTTGAAGTACCCACCATGCCTAACGCACAACATCAGGATGCCTTCATGTCCACCGAACCACCCCATAACACCTGCATGTTCGAAATCAAGAAAAAAGAACCCATCAGTTAAAAGCCCTAACCCGTTTAGCCTTCATTCGCTCATCCGATGAAACCCTAAACCTGCTTGACCTTGATGCGGTCGCCGAAACCAGCGGTGCGATTGAGTGCAAAGGGAAAAGATGAGGGAGATGGAGGGCAGCAAAAGAGGAGAGGTCGATGGAGTGGAGCAGGAGAAGGGGAGAGGTCGATGGAGGCGAGGTGGAATGGGAGGGGACGAACTCGGATGCCTCTATATCCGAGCTTCCCGCCATAAACATCACCGAGGACACGTGGCATGCTTTGGACAATTTTACCGTACAAGGGTTACTCAGACAACTCTGGTTAGGTTACGAAGGAGACGGTGCGCTGACAGAGGGTCCATGTGGTAAGACGGAGCAAGATTATGGGGTCTAGGGAGGAATATCGATGTTTCAAAGGTCGTAGAGGTAATTTAGAAAGATTTCAGGGTCTGCTGGGAAAATATCCCTTATTTAAAAGTCTCATAAAAATTAGTGTAGTATTCTAAATAATATGTTGTCTATTATTTCATATTCAAAAAATACCAAAAAATAACAAAACAAATAAAAAGAAGTATTTTGTGTTCATAAAAATACTTACAAAAATATTAGTATGTACATGATGTATTTCGATTTTGTATTCTACATAAAAGTTGTAGATCCTAAAAAATATACAACTTTCATGTAGAATACTTTTTAATTTGATTTTATTTACTATTTTATTTTGATTTTACAATTTTATCTCATTGATCTTATTTCTAATTGGGCTACATGGTCTCTCTTCATGTAGTAATGTAGCTCGGCCCTTTAGTCCCTTCCGCCTTTAATTCCAACCGTCTGATCATTTGATTAGACAATCAGATGTTCTCTACACTCTCTCCAGTGTCTGCTCATTTGATCAGACGCTCCACATTCACCCCGATCAGGACCACTGGATTGCATGATCCAATGACCCTCGATCGTCTTCAACCTCCCATTGGTTGCAACTGAAAGAGATGCATTTCTTTATCGTCGGTAGTTCACCGAATCGATACTCCACGTGTTCTCACAACACGGTTTTGGTTCCATCATGCAGCCCTTGAATCCCTCTTCCATGCCAACCACCAAGCCCTAGCTATCCTTGTTAGCACACCCATTTCTAAGTTGTTGGAACCACCTACTCTAACCACTTGTAGCTTGAACAAAACCACCAAGGCTAACCTCTGACCTCTTTTTCATCCTATCTACCTTCACGCGAGTGTCTCTTCGAGCTTCCTCCTTCCTCCAGTGATAGTGAGACTGAGAGTTGAGAAGCGAAGAAAGAGTTGGACCTCTAGTGAGATCCATGGCCATCTCGACCGTGACGTAGTGAACTCCATCGTGCTCGAGCTTCGTACACCGATTGCGTATGTCAAGCAAGGACCTAAAAACCTCAAGAGCTCCATCCCAAGCCTCTTAATCGCCTTCAACCTTCTTCTCTGATCTCCAATTATACCCCAGTTATCCCCCTTCTTGTTTTTTCATATTATATACATCACACACACTCGCCTTCATGCTCATGTGAATAGCTCTAGACCATCGCTCGATCACTCTCATCTTCGAGCATACTTCCGATCAACTCCTCTCCTCCTTACTTCTCTCCACCCCGATCAACACAGAAGGTGACCCATTGAGGGCTTCCTCTTTAACTGCTCCTCCGGCTCTTCGTTAACCCCAAAATCAACCCCGAACCCTTCATTCTTGCTTCGACTATACATGCTAACATTTGCAGGATGAGGAATACTTCATTGGTCAGAGTTCACAACTCTGTTTCGATGATCCATTTCTTCTCCGACGAGGGACCACTGTTTCAGAGCTTCAGCCTTCGCAACAACCTCCTCTGACTTCCACCTACTTCATGAGATCCTCAAGAAGGTGCTCTGATCTTCTTCTAGTATGTAGGAGAAGCAATAACACTGCCAAAGCTCCACCCGAGCGCCTCCTTGTGCGAAGGAGGATACTCTACACCGCCATGCATGTGCCTTTGATCTTCTTGATCAAACGTCCAACGACAGTTCCGACCCTCCGCTTCGACCCTAGAGCCTCGGTGGGATTGAGCTGCAGGCGAAGCAGATGACACTTCCCACATGGCTCAAGCCTCCAGTCACTCTGGGTCGCATGCCGAAGCAAGGATGCATGCCCTCACATATCGTGCATGGGAGATTTGCAAACCAGTGTTGTTGGGTTTCCTTATTCGCAGATATACCCATGCACCAAATGAATTTGCAGATAAGCCCCTTACAACTTTTGTTTATTTCATTTCAATCCATTTTAGACCCTTTTGTGATACCTTGTTTGTTTTTAATTATGTTCTATTTGCAATTTAGCCCTTTAGATTGAATGATTGATATCTTGAGTATCTTGTATCCAAAATAAATGAATTTGATCTCTTTTTAAAGTTTTAATGATTGACTTTAAGGTGATATGCTTATTTCACATTATCATTAGCTTGAGTATCTTGAATCTTTAGAATTGGACCATAATGTGCATTTAATTTTATCTCATTGTGAAGACTTAAATAAGAAGCTAGTTGTGTGCTGTGTGTATTTATAAGTCCATTCCCTATCATACATTTCATGGCATCTAATTAACTTACATATAAAAATCTCAAAAAGAAAATGCATGCATCAACGTTTCGTCATTTCTTGCTCCATATATATAGGTTGTTTTCTCATTTCTCCATGCTTATTTTTCTTTGGAGTAGGAAAGGATTGTACGTGATGTTCAAGCACGTGATTGGATAATTTAGGGCATGTTGACTTTTCTTTCTAATGTTTATAGCATGTGACAGGAGATGTCAGTAACATGTTTGTCTCCATGTGATTATCACATTACATTCATTTGGGATTCATGTAAGTTTTCAGGGCATATTTGGTTGCCAAGTTACCCTGCCTAACATGATATACCCCATGTTCTATCACTGCATTCCTGGGTTAGAATTAGTTGTATGAACCATATAATTCCTTTGTTATAATATTTTTTAATCGCGTTCAAATAAAAAAGTAACATAAAAATATATTATAATCATTAAGATGTAATATAATACATAATCAATGTCACATCACATCGCATTTATCATTCTAACCCTCTCAACTATCCAAACAGTTTTTATTCACAGGGGTATACCTTAAACCAAATCAACTCAGTTACCAAACATGCCATGAGGGTATATTATTAGATATGTATAATATATATAGGGAAAAGGGAGCCTACACCCATGTGTAGGTAACTTACCTACACCCAACTCTTTTTCCCTCAATTTTTTTTTATTTTTTTGAATTAATTTCTTGGGGAATTTAGATCACAATATATCACCATATCGTCATTCAAATTTCAATTTATTTTGAGACTTCTAACTTATCCATCATGACAGTCAAATTTTAACGGTCTGAGATTTGCTGAAATCGGCCCCTTCCGATGGAGCTGTTAGGAATGTCTGTTTTACATGAAATTTGAAACATATATTTCATTTAATATTCTAAGTAAATCCCATAAATATCCATTTCAAAAAAAAATCAAAAAAATTAAGAAACAAGAGGTGGGTGTAGGTAAGTTACCTACACATGGGTGTAGGCTCCCCAGTCCCATATATATATATATATATATATATATATATATATATATATATATATATATATATTGATTGATTGTTTTCCGCCAAAGGGAAGATGTTCGATGAGTCTCAAATGAGAGAGAGAGAGAGAGAGAGAGAGAGAGAGAGAGAGAGAGAGAGAGAGAGAGAGAGAGAGAGAGTGTAGGATATCTTTTTGCATGTGATTTTGCATGGGTGATACTGTGACAATTTTGACCATCCATGGATAATCCAATAAACCTCCCTCCCCTCAAAACTTCCCCTATTTTGAAATGATCTACATCTTCATGAGAGTGAGAGGCAGTGGTTGGACTTCCAATAAGATCCTAGTGTTAACCAAATGTATTAGAAATGTTAAATATAATAGGATTTTTTACACGTATTCACCTATGAACTTTAGGGCACTTGTACCCCCGTCTTTTCCGCAACTACACATATGTCCCTATGTTATCGCATTGTTGGCAATAGTGCACATCCACCATCGTCTCTAAGAAAGAATATTGGTGCAAATGAGTTGTCCAAATGATCTCATCGTACCTAGCTACCCCCATCATGTGATCAGGTTGTCGAGAAGTTGCATGGGTTGAGGGTGTTGTGTGCGCAAGGTCGAGAGAGGGAGCAAGTTGTAGGTAAGGCGGCGGTCGCGGGAGGGATGGGTTGCAAGTGGAGGTTGAGAGGTATGGGCAGGGAGGGGTGTTCACTAATTCTCTACAAGCGCCTATTGAGGGATGGTTGTGGGTGGAGGTTGTGATGCCCCATCCCTCCGACCAATGGGATGGGACATTGGACCTGCAGTCTCACTCATCTACGATTTTTGATACTTAGCAAATAAAATTCATGCTTGTCAGATTAACATTTGAAATATATAATCACATGAGATATAGTACAATATGAAATGACTGCATTCATTCTCAAAATCATATATGTCAAATCCATGTCCAAAATGGAATAAATAAGTATGATACATGAAGTATGGCAAAAGCTCTCAAAAGTATCTCACTACAATATCTCTTAAAGAAAATAAAAAAGTATAATGAAATAAATAAACTACTCAAAGCTATGTCCACTCCTTCTATTGCAAGTATATATATGAAGAAACTGGATCTCATTGCGACTGTTGCTATTGACATGCTCAACTACTCTTGTGGATTTATACAAAGATAATGTTACGAGAAATTCTCTCACAGATATCAACAATAAATGCAATTGTAATGATAAAGTACTTACCCTCTCTCCTGGGTACACACATTACAAAAACATGACTGGACAAGGTTATAATAATTCACAATAGGTCACATGTCTGATATGTCTATTTAGTTGTTTAATGATTTCCATTTACAAATATTATCGTATAATCTTCAGCTCACTATACATTGACTAGAGTTTATAAGGGTGTAGGACACAAACCCAATATCCAATCTTGGGTAGAACCCTCACTTAGCATATTCATGCATGAAGGTGAAACCATATTATCTGCAACTTCATAACCACATACATGAACACCTCTCATGATGCTGACATTTAAAATACTACACAATGTCATTGCAGCCGGTGCTATTCTAAATACTAATATATTGTAGAAGAAAGTCAAATATGTCATTACCCATCTATGTCGAGCAACTCCAGATATATATGGGCAATGAGGTGCAATGCATTGCCCAACTTGCTTCGTTGGGGTAGCGACTTTTAAGGGCTACACCTCAATAGCTATACAAGTGCCTTAGGGAAAGAGATGTTTGACTCAATATCTAAGTATTAATATCAAACACCATGCATGAGATCGTGAATGTACTTGTAAGTTGGACACATAGAAAGCATCATGCACACTATCCTACTGTGAGGGAATGTCGATTTTGTGTACCTTCCCAAACTTCCCAATATAAGCCAAAATTGCAAACGGACCAACCAATCATGGTATCAATTTACGCTAAATCTCTCTGAAATCCTTTCATTAAGGATACCTTCAAGAAAATAAAATTTCCAACCTTAAACTTGAGATATTGATGTCTTTAATTGACATAACTTTTCTTACAGCTCCACATTGTCAGCAACTTCATCTTGGCCATTTCTACGATACTTGCAATATCCTCATTGATTTATATAATATAATAATAGGAGGTTTGGCATCACACATCAAAGGGACGTGGAATATTATAGTGATTGTTTTTTTCGTGATTTATAGGCCGGTCTAACTTTGTTAATATTACTTCAAAGCACTATCCATCCCCTAGTTTATCTTTAGGGGCAACACTCTTCTTTTTTCTAGCGAGGTTATGTGCTCATCATTTACAATGATAAGTGGAGAATCAAGTTGGAAAGAGATAACAATCTTTATTTGATTGCCAAAACTTCTCACCTAATGAGTTGAGTTAGTACTTTTAGGACCAACTTTATGACCATAAGAGTAAGTTCCCCTTACATTATGGTCCAAAGATAATTGGAAGGAATTTCTAAGGTGGAAATCCTGGTTCTTTCTCTTAGGTTATCTCGAAGGATTCTCATTAAATGGGCTTGAGATATTATCCATATTATGGAGACCTTTCGATGCTAGGAGGTTGTGGCCCCCAGTGGAGAGAGTATGTAGCTTCCCGCGCCTTTCTTTTTTTTATCTTTTTCTCATGTCAGGAGGATAGGTCTATGTATGGGCCCTATAGCAATTCAGAAATGTTATCAAATTTAGTCATTAAGATCGAATCCAATTAGATGGAGATCAACACGAGAAACCATGAAACCAATTCGATTAGAAATTATCAGAGTAACCAATTGAATGCAAATCCAATCCAAAAAATTACAAGTTGTGGAGATCAAAAATTGTTTGGGATCCAATCTCTAGGTTTTATGCTTGGGATCGGGAGATTCATTGAAGTGTTTGGAAAATAAAACTAACTGAGATTTAATTTAAAATTAATTGTCAAGTATTATGGTAGTAATAATGACTTGGTGATGAATGTAGGATCCATCGACCATATTCTAACATCTTATGCTAAACTCCTTAACAAATATATAAAAAAGCTATTAATATTCACTTTGTGAATATATGCTTCATGAATAAATTAATGAAATTAACATTTCAAAAATACATAAAAAGAATAAAAAGAGAGAAAATAAAGAAAGAAAACAATTCAGATCACACATGTTACTATTTTCTTAAACTCTTTTCATATATTTTATAGTATAATTATCAGTATTTATGAAAAATCTATAAAAAATAACTGGGTAAAATTTAGGAGAGAAAATAAACAATAAAAAATCCATAAAATCCAACTTCCCTAATTTATATCTATTTGGAGAAAACTCCAAATGGATGAAACTCACCTTTTAACTTCAAGTTATAATTAATACCATTAATTAAAAATACTATCAAAATTCTATGGTTAAAGGTGTAAGTCTTGGCTTTCATGCCCAATATGTATGTATGTATGTATAACTTCCTGATTTTCTTTAGAATAACTATTTAACTCCAATTCAACTAATTCTTTCTCTAAAATGTTTATAAAAATAATAAGAAAAATACAAAAATATGTCCTAAAATCTATTTTACATAAATACCTATAAATCTCAAAATCAAAAAGCTATGAACCGAAGCTTCCAAACATCATATAAACTTCAAATTAGGAAAACTAACTTTTAAAGTTCAACTTATGAAATTATCTATCAAATGAAAGTAGTTTCACCAAAAATAGAGTTAATATGCAAAAAGTTGACTTTGGGATCTTATTGGCACACATGTACAAATAGATATAGACTATTTATACTTATACCTTCTATCAGATGAAAGTAGTTTCATAAAAAAGAGTCAATATGTAAAAAGTTGACTTTGGGACCCTACTAGCGTACATATACAAATAGATTCTATTTATATTTATACCTTTATTTCTTTTATGTTTCTTATTTTCTAAATATTGTATTTATATTATAACTTGTAAATAAAATAGAAATCAAAATACAATTAAAAAATATATATTTAAATAAATAGAAAATATATAATATATGCATATTTCACATATACTGTACATAAACCTATTTGTTTATACATGTGTAAATAAGTTTTTATTATTAATATAAAAATATATTTAATCCTTAAAATATGTATTAAATTAATCACATATAAAATATATTAAGTTGTATGTAAAATTATTGATATTAAATTAAGTATATTAAGTATATACGTATATTATACCTATAAATTATGGTTTTTATTATTTTAAATATTAAAATAGTATTTTTTATACACCCGTGCCCCTCTTAGATTCTGCATATTAGTTATGCCCCTCTCTCTTTTGCAATATTAGTTGTGCCGCTACCTTATTGGGCAATTAATAGTTGTGTGCCTCAAGTTAGTTTTCATCCATTCCCCAAATCTGGAACTAGTATGTATTAACTATGGTTTGATGTATCTCATTTATGGCAAAACTAACCTAACCGACACAACTGTTAATTACCTAAGAAAGTTGGGGAATAATTGCTATCACAAAAAAGGAGGGGCCATAACTGATGTTGCAGAATCCAAGAAGAAAAAACAGTAAAAAACTTGCAAGAAGGGCAGATATTATTTAATTAATCTAATAATATCATTAATTAATTTATTAAATTATATATATTTCATTGCAATTATATTTTAATTTAAACTTATTTAATATTTAATGTCTAATTTATAACATATTATTATTATTATTGGTCAAATACTTTTATCATGTCATGAGTGTGACCGTTGGCTCCTGCGTGGTCGATCATGATTGGCATGTTCATCACGGTTGACCCTACTAAACCTCGTTTTCTTCCTCCATCCTTCTTCTTGGTTTCTTCTTCTACCTCCTCTACTTTCTTCTTTTTGTTGTTTCTCCTCGTTGTCCCCCACTGATAGTCGTTAAGGTCTAGTCTGATAGTCCAAGTCAGCCTTGCAGAGTGACCACCACTGCCTCTGGTAGCCCTTGCCTATATATTGATCATTAGGGCTATAGAATCCATATCTGCCATTTTCTTGAATCCCTTCCATATTCGAATTTCGGAGTGTTGCGAGAGCGGTGACAAGTCTCTCTTCTCCCATCAAGCAAGTTAGGGAGAGAGCGAGGGAGAGAGCATGATTGCCGATGAGCCCCAGCTCAGGCATGCTGAGCTTCTGCGACCTCACTAGCACATTGGGGCGACAACCCGAAGTTTTTTTGACCTCCAATCCTAGGAGACAACATCCAGTTTCATTCCAAGTATGCAATATCATCATTTCTAGTTTTGATCTCATGTTTCGATTTGATTTTTACCTTTATTTCTATACATATTTGATTGTTTTGATTTCGCTTTGATTGCCTTCATTCATCTCCATTTTCATGCCATCATAATCTCTAACGTTTGGGTCAGATATCCAAGTTCATCCATTGTTCCTTTTTCCGCGCCCACACATGGTCTGAATAGAGTCCAGCTTACTCCAGTTCTCAAATTTCATTTCCATGATCAGATCACTTCATATCCACAATGGATCTGAGTCGCAAGTCACTCCATCACTTCACCACGACTCTCCCATCCATTCACATATACTATGTGCTAATTCGAGCTCCATTTCGAGTGAAATCGACATAATTTTATTCCATTTTACGAAAGCCTTCCGGATATCCTAATTCTTGCCTTCCTCCCTTTGACTTAGTCATTTCAAACCGCCCAAGATCATCAGTGGGAGAGTTGAGAGCTCAGTCCTCCGCCCCATCCACTCAAGTTCACCGAAAATAAGCCTCGATCAAATGGTTCAGATCTATTGTAGCATCTCTTACCAGTGTTATCCACTCAAATTTAAGTAAAGTAATCTCCGCCATAGGATTTGATCCTTAACTATTTGATCGCTTGCTATCCGACGCACTCAGTTGAGCCACATGGAATCCCATTCTATGTCGAATAAAAAGGTACGCGCATGTGCACGTAACCTTGGAAATTTTGCAAGGATACACCTGACTTTGCATATTTGCGTTGCAAACCTTTTGCAATATCATGTGCATAGGAGCATGTGATTTTGGGGTAATTTATATACTTTTGATCCAAAATTTCTACATTTTTAGTGCAATAATTAGTTTCTGTTAATTACAATAAGGTCCCTATACATTGAATAAATTTCACATATCTTATAGTTTTTTATAATAATTACATTATTCAAAATAAAATAAAAATATCAAATATGCATATTAATATACTGTATTATATATAATTTCCTTTTGAAAAATATTAATATTTTATTTTTAAAATAAATTAAAACCCTTTGAAACTAGCCTTTTCACTTTGAAAATAATTAAAAATCAATATATAATAAAATTCCAGATATATAGATATTAATGTATATTAAAACATATTTAAAAATCATTTAAAATTCGCAATATATATCTTAATCACAAAAATAAATAAAATCTTGCACAAATCATTTCATAGAAAAAAATTAAAAGAATACATCCAATGTACCATCTTAAATGACTAAATTCTCTATAATATATATATAATTAAAAGATTGTTATTGTTGTTTACTATATTAAAAATCTAAAACACTACAGTTTGACTTTAATACATTATTTTTCAATTAAATCAATATTACAATTCATAAAAATCTAAATATCCCCAAAAATAATTTGATAAAGTAAAAAACACATAAAACTTAAAACTAATTTTAAACTTAGTTTTTGAGCTTTTTACATCAATTTTAGGAAATTAAAAGATCTCTTTTATATGTTATTCAATTTTCTTTTTAAAGCCTTGTTTTGTTTCTATTATTAAAAAGCACTTCAATATAAAAAACTAAATAAAAATTAAAATTAGAAAATAAAAACAATGAAAATATGAAACACATAAAAAATATAAAACTTATACGTAAATACTATGTCACATAGGTATACATAAAACAATAAAAAATATATATACACATATGAAAATCACTGAAAACACAAAAATTCTTACAAAATACTAAAAACACACAAAAATATTTACTCGGTAATTCTTATTGGGGACGGATCCGTTCAAGCATCACACGACTAGAATCACGATCGGAGTAGAAAACACGTACAATCGCATAAGACAATGATTTATAATGGTTCGACAATGTGCCTACTCCACTTGCTCCTGAATCTCTACTACTGTTTGAATGATGTTGGGATACAATATGTGGTGCCACATGGCTCCTTTTATACTACAACAAAAGAATACCAAGCATTCAACAATCCCCACCATTAACTCTCAGCTAATCAGGATGCAAGATGTGGATTAAGCATCTTAGCAATCCAATCCAACACCTCAGCCAATTAGAATGCATGAGGCGAATCAGACACCTTAGCAATCCAACCCCAGAGCTCTCAGCCAATCAGAAGGCAGGAGGATGATCAGCCACATCAGTAATGCTCTTCACTTGTATTCAACTAATCAGTCTTCATAGGATAAATCTCAACAATCTCCCACTTGAAAAATGATTTGTGGTACACACCACATCTTCAATATTCCTGGTGAGCTTTCCCTTGTCTTCTATACTTGAAGACCAATAGAAGCTAAACGTGTCTTCAGCTTCTCCACTGTTACAGACTTTGTGAACATATCAGAAGGAGTGTGGATCTTCTTCAACTTAAATTGTCCATCTTCTAGTTGCATCCAAACGAAGTGGTACTTCACATCAATGTGCTTAGTCTTAGTGAAAGACAGAATTCTTTGTAAGATGAATTGCACTTTGACTGTCGCTGGATAATTGACAATCTTCACATTCTTTATTCAATTCTTTCATCAGACCTTTCAACCATATCATTTCCTTTCAAGATTCTATTGCCACCACATTCTGTTTTCGTGGTCGAAATGGTCACTATCTTCTGGAGTCTAGAGATCCAATTAATGGCTCCACTCCCCAAGGTAAAGACATACCCTATTGTGCTTTTCCTGCCATCGATATCTCCTAAAAAATTTGAGTCCACAAAATCTCGAATGGAAATGTAAATATTCCCATAACACAATACCACGTTAGAGGTACCTCTCAGATATTGTAGAATTCACTTCACAGCTTCTCAATGTTCATTATCAGGATTTGCCATGAATCTGCTCACAACTCCCACGACATGGAAGATGTCTGGTCTTGTGCAAACCATTGCGTACATCAAACTGCCAACAACAGACTAGTAGGGTACTTTTGACATGTACTCATGCTCCTTTGTAGCGGGTTTTTTCTCCTTCAAAAGTTTCAAGTGGCTCCCTAAATGTATTAGAGTAGATTTTACATTTTTAATATTAAATCTCTCAAGTACCTTCTTGATGTAATCTGATTGAGACACTCTCAGCTTCTTGTTCTTCATGTCTCTGCTAATCTGCATTCCAAGGATTTTCTTTACAGGACCTAGATCCTTCATTTCAAACTCCTTGGACAACATTATCTTCAGATTTACTATTTGTTCATTCCAGGAGCCTGCAACAAGCATGTCATCTACGTACAACAATAAAATGATGTAAGACATACCAAACTTTCTAAAGTAGCAACATGATCAACATGAAATTTGCAAAATCATGTATTTGTCATGAAATCATCAAACCTTTTGTACCATTGTCTTGGCACCTGCTTCAAGCCATAAAGACTTTTTCTGAGCTTGCATACCATGTCTTCTTTTCCAGTAGCTACATAGCCTTATGATTGTTTTATGTACATGTCCTCTTCAAGATCTCCATGGAGAAATGATGTCTTAACATCCAACTGCTCCAAATGTAGGTTCTCAGCTACAACAATGCTCAATACTGCTCTTATAGTTGAGATCTTTACAACATGTGCAAAGATCTATGTGAAATCGACTCATGCTTTCCACTGAAAGTCCTTCGCCACTAGTCGAGCCATGTATTTAATGGAACCATCAGCTTCCTCCTTCACCATGTACACTCGCTTGTTATATAGAGCCTTCTTTCCCTTCGATAGTGGGACTAAATCCCACATTTCATTTCTTGAGAGAGAGTTCATCTCTTCATTCATGGCTAACTCTCATTGATCCCTTGTCTCACCTTGTATAGCTTCATCAAAGCATTCAGGCTCACCATTATCAGCCAACAATAAATAATTCAAGGGAGGTGAATACCTTGTGATGAAACTCGATTTCATCATCTTTATTTGCCTATTTTAAACCCCCTTGCTTAAATGTATGTCAATAAAAACCAGAAAAAGTCTTGAAATTATCAGAGTCAGTGCATAAATTAAAAACCATAAAAAAATCGCAAAATTAAAAATCATGGTGTTTTTAGCCTTAAAAATACCCTCAAAAATATTTTGTGCCTTTATTTGACCTCTTCTCCATTTTGCTCAACGTGAAACTTGTAGATCTCATCGAGATCTACAACTTTCATGTTTTGAGTTTTTCCAAATTCGGTCGTTTTTCCCTTCATTTCTTCAATTATTTGTCGCAATAATCTGATTGGGCCACGTGGCTCATTCTGGTTGAGCCACGTGGCCGCATCTCCTCGCGCCACGCCGCCCGTGCCCAGCCGTCGTCGGATGAAGGTCTGGGAGCCTTGATCAACGCCGTCCATTGCCACTGTGATCTCCACCATTCGACCAAAACACGAATCTCATCATGGCCGGTGGTTCCCGCCTTTTTCTCCTTGCGCCACGTGGCGCCTTCTGCACCTCACGATCATTTCTAGGCTGCTCCATCTCATCCGCTATCTCTGTGTCAAATAATGATCCTCTGATCTACTTTCACAAGCTCATCATCACCGTCCGCCACCGCTCTCACCAGAGTGCGCCACGTGGTGCTCCCGTTCACCCTTCGATCGCGTAGCCAGAGATCTAATCAAGACCGCTCGATGACACCCTCTTCTCGACCGTTGGATTGTAAGATCCAACGGTCGAATCGTCGTCTCCTACCTCTGGTCAGCCCTCTCTCCCACGTTCACCACCTCGCAAACCACGCTCCCCCTTCATTTTTTTCCCGAGTCTTCGTCCATCTTCTCCACGATCCCAGTAGCCCATGATCGAGCCCGAGCATCGACCATCCTCGCGCAACACCTGGTCGCCCTCATCGTCCTCTCTACTCCTCCAGCTCGACCCCACAAACCACGTTGCCCATGCCTGGAACCACCACCTTCGAGCTTCAAATACCCTTCCCTCCACCATTCACGCCCGTCCACCTTTACGCGAGGAGTCACCCAGCAAGCCTCCCCCCCCGATGACAGCGAGGGGGTGGCGAGGAGCACGAAGATGGTGGCTCTCTCCGGTGTCGACCCCTGGCCATGGTAGCCCAGAATTGCGATGGTTGAACACCGCCAAGATGCTCCCCGTAGCCGGGGGAGTCCAACGATGACCAGAGGTTCAATGGAACCTCAAGCCCAAGCCCCGCTCCACCTTATTTTCTAGGTAAGCTTCTCCATCCTCTTTTGTGTATGTTTCTTTAATTTCTTCTATTTTATTAACCTTCATCTGACTTAGTCACCATTCGATGATCATCCCGAAAGCTTCGCACATCCACCTCCATCTTCGCGCACAATCTAGATCACCATTTCCCCTTCTCCATAATCTGAACACCTCCGCCCCACCTCCTCTCTAGTTCACTGGAGATGGAGCTCCGGTTTCCCATCTCTACGCCCGTACGAGACCCCATTCCATTCCCAATACTTCGCATGTGCATGCCTCAGCTATTGTACTAACAATGCAGGCACCTTCGTTGAATGGACTGAACCATCACCGGAGCAGATTTCACAAGATACGTCTCTGGCATCCACACCTCCTCCGATTCTTTTAGGTCATCCAGATGCTTCGCTAAGACTCCACGACGAATTCTAGCCGTTCATGAACTGCTGGGAATCTTCACCGCGCTTGAAAGGAGATGGCGGAGCTCGACCCTCATCGCCGGAGATCTGTCTTCGTTGCCCAACGCAGATGAGGAAGGAGGTACATCAACCGTTGGATGGTCTTATCCTGGCGACCATCTAACGACCCACATGAGGCCACGATGACGTCTTCTTCAGCTACAGTGACCGTCTGATCTCGATGGTCAGACGGTCCAGGTTCCTCCACGTGTCCGCAACTGGGGGGTGGCACCAGCCCTCCAGGCTCGGGGTGCTCGAGCCTTGTCCGAGCCTCGTCCGAGCCCAGACCACACTCCATGCCTAGCTGAAGCTACACCGAGCCTCCTCCGAGCCTTAGAGCTGCCCCGAGCCTGGAAGACCACGCGCATATCACGTGCCCTCTGGGCAAATTTCACAGAGGCCCACCGACTTCTTCAAATTTGCAACTAGGTCCTGGAATCACATGCCGACCACGTGCATAGTGGGTATTTTGCATCTATACCCTGTAGGTTTTCATAATTGCAAAAATACCCCTGTGCTGGTTTAATTACAGGGAAGGTCCTGAACTTTCTTGTATTTTCATTTTAGTCCCTCCCAGGGACCTATTTGTAGTTATCTTTTATGTTTTCTTATAATTCTGCCCTTGTCTTCTTTTATGCATATCTTGAGCATCATAACTCTGTTTTAGTCAATTTCAGTTTCGTTTCGAAGCTTGCTTGATGAACTTTCTAATGGCATATTCATTTCTTATTTTGGAAACAGTAATTTTGATGTATTATTGTAGTAGTCAGGTGTCTCTGATTGCTTAAGCTTATGCCTTGTTTAATTTGTCCATCAAGTTTGTCATTTGAATTAAACTCGAAATTGACTCATTGTTAAATTTGCTCATCATTTTATTCTGATCTAGGGCATATTAATTTTGCATAGCATCACACTTATTTGCATGATTAAAATCAAATAAAAAAATGCATGTTTTATATTTGCTTAATGCATCTAGTCTTGTTTTCATGCATACATTGACCTATTATTCTCTGATTCCACACTTAAAAAATTTTATAAGAGTCGAAACATTACGAGAGAGACCCGTGTCCCTGAGTTTGACCTTGGTTACTTACCAAGTAAAATAAATTTATGACCATTTGATTTAATTGACATATCGAAATTAGATGGTCTTTGATCGACCTAATTCAGCCCGGCTGCGATGACATCATAGTACTAAATTCACACTCTTAAAGGGCTAAAATTACGGTTTGTCAAATGGCGTCGTTGCCGGGGACACGACTAATTTCTTGTATTATTTGGATTTTTATTTATTTAATTAAGTGTTTATTTTACATAGGTTAATTTGTTCATTTATCTTGCATTGTAAAATTTTTCTTCTCGATTGATCTCTAATCTTTGCTTTTGTGACAGGGCCCTTGATGGTTCAGGGAGGCGAGAAGCAGGCGCTTCCCGCTGCGAGGAGCTGCAAAAGCATGCTTGGAGCAAGTCGAAAAAAAGGCAAAAATGTCATTTTATCATTTTATCATGTAATAATCGTCTTTACAACAGTCTCGATCGAAGACTCGTAATTGTAAACGAACGAATATATGTGGTTGTGTGGGGATCGCCCCACTTGAGCGTCGACCTAGGACTAGGCACGCAGCTCTTCGAGCTTATTTTGTCCTTTATTTTTCACGTGTTTGCTCGTAGGTAGGACACACATTAATCCAAGACACGCATAGCCTCACTTCACTTAGCCAAATTTAAAAGACATTCTTCCTCGCTAATAGAAGCATGTTAGGTGCGGCTTTTGACCGACTTGCATACATATCATTTTTTTCAAACAGTCCAAGTTTTCACGTATTTTTGCCAAGGCACTGCATGATTTCTCGCTTAGCCTAGATCATGGTTTCTATCGAATACATGATTTTTCTCGATTTCCGCTCCTAGCTTGATCACCTAGGTTAATGAAAAATGGGAATGAACGGTAGACGATGATTGCGTGATTTATGTGCTCACCTTAATTCAGTGATAACCTTAAGCAAAATAATTGGGACTGTTAATTGTAAGTCAACCTAAAATGGAGTAAAATATTGTTTTGGGAGAGCAACACCCTCGTTTACGCAGTTGATTTTACTTAACACTTTTTTCCGCGTAAAGATTAAATGTTTTAATCACCAATAAAACCGACAAGATAATACACCAACCTCGGTTGGTTTCATGTGTGAGTTGGTGAAATTGAAGTGTGTTGCATGCTTGATTGAGCCTTGTTTGTTCCAACACCCTTCCTTGAGCCTTAGATACTCCATTTGATCTCCGAAGATTCGTCCACTCGCTTGTACATCCATCCATCTTCTTCGTTCACCTTGGGTCTCTCCCAACATCAACTCTCGATCTTTATACTTAGGTTACTCTCAGCCTAAGTATAGGGGGGACCCGAGTCCTTGTGATTTTCTCTACTCTTCTTTCCTTGCCTCAATACTTAGGTTATTTCTTACCTAAGTATAGGGGGAGCTCTCCTTAGTTCTCGTATATTTCTCTATATTTAAATGGACCTATGGACTTGTATCATCTAGTGCTATGAGGACATAGCAAAGTTTAAGTATATGGGGGTATACCGTACATACAATATATTTACTTTAGCTATAATCTGAAAAATTTGAAAAATTTAAAACTTTTTGGCTAAAGTAAATTTTTTTGAACTAAGTAGACTCTGTGGTTTTCACGGCTTTCTATATTATGTTACACTATTTATATAGAAAAATATTTTTGAAAATGATTTGAAAAATGAGTTTCCCTTATTTTGGAAAATCTTTTGAAAATTTTTATTTGTGTGACATGGTATTGAAATTTTCATTTTCTTTTCAAGGAAAGTTGAGTCTAACCAGTGTTCTAACCTTTAATTAAAATTCCATAAAAATGAGAAAATCCAAAAATCTTTTAAGAGTAGTTAGTGACTACTAAGCCCAAATAAGTAGCCGTGTTCAGTGAGGGTTCGCCCTTAGCAGAGTGGGTGGTTTAGAGGACATCGCGTAAGGCCCCGTCCTCAAGCAACGGGCTCCGGCCTGTACTTACACCCATACTGGCTGAATGTAGATGCATCTACTTAATTGAGTTTAGGAAGTCATAATGTCTCTTGAAGTTAAAAAAATTGTGTTTTTAAATGAAGGAGTTGGATTAATCCTCTACATTCACACTTCCACCCAAAATCTGAAATGTTCAAGAAAACTTGATTTTATGAGGACTTGAGATTTTTAAAGTTAACCAGCCTTAGCCATCAGGGTCTTAGACTTAATCATCTACATTTCCCTAGATTTCTAGATTTGCATGCTATATTTCATGCTTAGTCTCAGACCATAAGAATATGATCAGCACATCACATGTACGACTGTGGTTTCGATGAGATGAGTTGATTCTTCACTTGAGGGACTGGGACGAGGGATTCAAGTCTGGACTTGATCTAATGATGCTTGAGGATGGGATAAAATCTTTGAAGGCTTCATGGAACCTGAGGGTCAACAATTTTAGCCAGAATGAGAATTTGGTTCTTATATTAATCTCTTGACATTGACCTAAGTACCAGGGTGTGAAATAAATAAAACTGTTGATCGGTGTGCGCCAACTCTTGGTAAAAGCAGTGGAGCTAGCCAAAAATATTACAAAGCAATGAAATATCAAAGAAAAGCTCTCATTCCACAAAGTCAATTATCAAAAGAGCTTCCACCAAAGGCGAGCACTCCCAACCATTTCAAAGTATCTACTTGGACCACCACTATTAGGACCAGGAGTCGGGCTTGCACCAAAAAAAGGCTCTACATCGTAAATGCTACAAGTCTGGGTGTAGAAGGTACGATAGGTACTCAAAAAAGACACACCCCGGTGTATTCCCAGGAAAACAAGTGCAGATGGCTCCACTTCTCTTGACGGACGCACTGATCAACACCAAAAAAATGTGTGTTGTGTAATAAGGCACTAAGAGAGAATCCTTGTTCCAATGAGAGGGAGAGAAGAAATGACACAATCCCATGCCCTCCATTACTGGCCTTCCATCTACATTTTTAAGTCTAACAACTAAAGAAACGGTGGACTGGATGCAAGATTTGATTTAATCCCTAGTGTTGAGGATTGGGTCCTTAGGAGAGTTTCTCGGACTGAAGACCTTGGGTAAAGTTTTGACTCTACTGTCGTGAACGCAGTCAACACTAAATGTCATACCCTTAGTCTATATGTACATCAGAGAGAGTCTGGATAATAAGAGGAATTGGGTGCCTCTTGATTAAGGCTGGGTTGAACTCTAAAATTTTGGACCTCTAAAGTTGAGTGGACTTGAACAGATTGGATTCTGTACTCACCTACACTAGGGGGTTAATTCAGTTCATTCATTTTTCTTTGATGCTCGGGGACAAGCATAGTTTAAATATAGGGAGGTGATGAAACTCGATTTCATCATCTTTATTTGCCTATTTTAAACCCCCTTGCTTAAATGTGTGTCAATAAAAACCAGATAAAGTCTTGTAATTAACATAGTCAGTGAATAAATTAAAAACCATAAAAAAATCGCAAAATTAAAAATCGTGGGGCTTTTAGCCTTAAAAATACCCTCAAAATATTTTGTATCTTTATTTGACCTCATCTCTGTTTTTGGTCAACATGAAACTTGTAGATCTCATCGAGATCTACAACTTTTATGTTTTGAGTTTTTCCAACTTGGATCGTTTTACCCTTCATTTCTTCAATTATTTGTCGCAATAATCTGATTGGGCCACGTGGCTCATTCTGGTTGAGCCACGTGGCCGCATCTCCTCGCGCCATGCTACTCGTGCCCAGCCGCCGTCGGATGAAGGTCTGGGAGCCTTGATCACCGCCGTCCATTGCCGCTGTGATCTCCACCATTTGATCAAAACACGGATCTCATCCAGGCCAGTGGTTCCCGCCTTTTTCTCCTTACGCCACGTGGCGCCTTCTGCACCTCACGATCATTTCCAGGCTGCTCCATCTCAACCGCTATCTCCGCATCAAATAACGACCCTCCGATCTACTTTCACAAGCTCATCATCACCGTCTGCCACCGCTCTCACCAGAGTGCACCACGTGGTGCTCCCATTCACCCTTCGATCGCGTCGCCAGAGATCTAATCAAGACCGCTCGATGGCGCCCTCTTCTCGACCGTTGGATTGCAAGATCCAACGGTCGAATCGTCGTCTCCTACCTCTGGTCAGCTCTCTCTCCCACATTCACCACCTCGCAAACCACGCTCCCGATTTCATTTTTTTTCTCGAGTCTTCGTCCATCTTCTCCACGATCCCAGTAGCCCACAATCGAGCCCAATAATCGACCATCCTCGCCCAACACCTGGTCACCCTCGTCGTCCTCTCTACTCCTCCAGCTCAACCCCACAAACCACGTCGCCTGCACCTGGAACCGCCATCTTCGAGCTTCAAATACCCTTCCCCTCCACCATTCACTCCCGTCCACCTTTACACGATGAGTCACCCAGCAAGCCTCCACCCCCCGGTGACAACGAGGGGGAGGCGAGAATAGCGAAGATGGTGGCTCTCTCCGGTGTCGACCCCTGGCCATGGTAGGCTAGGATTGCGGTGGTTGAACCCCGCCAAGCTGCTCCACGTAGCCGCGGGAGTCCAACGATGACCAGAGGTTCAATGGAACCTCAAGCCCAGGCCCCGCTCCGCCTTATTTTCTAGGCAAGCTTCTCCGTCCTCTTTTGTGTATTTTTCTTTAATTTCTTCTATTTTATTGACCTTCGTCCAACTTAGTCACCGTTCACTGATCATCCCGAAAGCTTCGCACCTCCACCTCCATCTTCGCGTACAATCTAGATTACCATTTCCCCTTCTCCATAATCTGGACACCTCCTCCCCACCTCCTCTCCAGTTCGCCGGAGATGGAGCTCCGGTTTCCCATATCTACGCCCGCACGAGACCCCATTCCATTCCCAATCCTTCGCATGTGCATGCCTCGGCTATTGTACTAACAATGCAGGCACCTTTGTTGAATGGACGGAACCATCACCGGAGCAGATTTCGCAAGATACGTCTTCGGCATACATGCCTCCTCCGATTCTTTTAGATCTTCCAGATGCTTCGCCAAGACTCCACGACGAATTCTAGCCGTTCATGAGCTTCTGGGGATCTTCACCACGCTTGAAAGGAGATGGCGGAGCTCGACCCTCATCACCGGAGGTCTGTCTTCTCCGCCCAACGCAGATGAGGAAGGAGGTACAACGACCGTTGGATGGTCTTATCCCGACGACCATCTAACGGCCCACATGAGGCCACGATGACGTCTTCTTCAGCTGTAACGACCGTCTGATCTCGATGGTCAGACGGTCCAGGTTCCTCCACGTGTCTGCAATTGGGGGGTGGCACCAGCCCTCCAGGCTCGTGGTGCTCGAGCCTTGTCCGAGCCTCTTCCGAGCCCAGACCACACTCCAAACCTAGCCGAAGCTACACCGAGCCTCCTTCGAGCCTCAGAGCTACCCCGAGCCTGGAAGAGCACATGCATATCACGTGCCCTCTGGGCAAATTTCACAGAGGTCCACCGACTTCTTCAAATTTACAACTAGGTCCTGGAATCACGTGCCGACCACGTGCATAGTGGGTATTTTGCATTTATACCCTCGCGGGTTTTCATAATTGCAAAAATACCCCTGTACTTGTGGTTTAATTACAGGGAATGTCCCGAACTTTCTTGTATTTTCATTTTGTCCCTCCCAGGGACATGTTTGTAGTTATCATTCATGTTTTCTTACAGTTTTACCCTTGTCTTCTTTTATGCATATCTTGAGCATCATAACTCTGTTTTAGTCAATTTCTGTTTCATTTTGAAGCTTGCTTGATGAACTTTCTAACGGCATATTCATTTCTTATTTTAGAAACAATAATTTTGATGTATTATTGTAGTAGTCAGGTGTCTCTGATTGCTTAAGCTTATGCCTTGTTCAATTTGTCCATCAAGTTTGTCATTTGAATTAAACCTGAAATTAACTCATTATTAAATTTGCTCATCATTTTATTCTGATCTAGGGCATATTATTTTTGCATAGCATCACACTTATTTGCATGATTAAAATCAAATAAAAAAATGCATGTTTTATATTTGCTTAATGCATCTAGTCTTGTTTTCATGCATACATTGACCTATTGTTCTCTGATTCCACAATAAATTTTATAAGAGTCGAAACATTACGAGAGAGGCTCATGTCCCTGAGTTCGACCTTGGTTACTTACCAAGTAAAATAAATTTATGACCTTTTGATTTAATTGACATATCCAAATTAGATGGTCTTTGGTCAATCTAATTCAGCCCGGCTGCGATGACATCATAGTACTAAATTCACACTCTTAAAGGGCTGAAATTACGGTTTGTCAAATGGCGCCGTTGCCGGGGACAAGGCTCATTTCTTGTATTATTTGGATTTTTATTTATTTAATTAAGTGTTTATTTTACATAGGTCAATTTGTTCGTTTATCTTGCCTTGTAAAAATTTTCTTCTCGATTGATCTCTAATCTTTGCTTTTGTGACAGGGCCCTTGATGGTTCAGGGAGTCGAGAAATAGGCGCTTCCCGCTGCGAGAAGCTGCAAAAGCATGCTTGGAGCAAGTCGAAAAGAAAGGAAAAAATGTCATTTTATCGTTTTATCATGTAATAATCATCTTTACAGTAGTCTTCGATCGAAGACTCGCAATTGTAAACGAACGAATATATGTGGTTGTGTGGGGATCGCCCCCACTTGAGTGTCGACCTAGGATCAGGCACGCGGCTCTTCGAGCTTATTTTATCATTCATTTTTCACGTATTTGCTCGTAGGTAGGACACACATTAATCTAAGACACACATAGCCTCGCTTCACTTAGCCAAATTTAAAAGACATTCTTCCTCGCTAATAGAAGCATGTTAGGTGCGGCTTTTGACCGACTTGCATACATATCATTTTTTTCAAACAGTCCAAGTTTTCACGTATTTTCGCCAAGGCACTGCATGATTTCTCGCTTAGCCTAGATCATGGTTTCTATCGAATACATGATTTTTCTCGATTTCCCCTCCTAGCTTGATTACCTAGGTTAATAGAAAATGGGAATGAACGGTAGACGATGATTGCGTGATTTATGTGCTCACCTTAATTCAGTGATAACCTTAAGCAAAATAATTGGGACTGTTAATTGCAAGTCAACCTAAAATGGAGTAAAATATTGTTTTGGGAGAGCAACACCCTCGTTTACGCAGTTGATTTTACTTAACACTTTTTTCCGCGTAAAGATTAAATGTTTTAATCACCAATAAAACCGACAAGATAATACACCTACCTCGGTTGGTTTCATGTGTGAGTTGGTGAAATTGAAGTGTGTTGCATGCTTGATTGAGCCTTGTTTGTTCCAACACGCTCCCTTGAGCCTTAGATACTCCATTTGATCTCCGAAGATTCGTCCACTCACTTGTACATTGATGAAACCCGATTTCATCATCATAATTGTCCATTATTAACCCCCTTGCTTAAACCTGTGTCAATAAAATCCAGATAAAGTCTTGTAATTATTAGAGTCTTGAATAAATTAAAAATCACAAAAAATGGCAAAACTAAAATCCGTGGTATTTTTAGCCTTAAAAATACCCTTAAAAATGCTTAGTGACTTCATTTGATCTCATCTGCAATTTTGGTCAACATAAAACTTGTAGATCTCATCAAGATCTACAACTTTGATGTTTTGAGTTTTCTCAAATTCGTCCAAATTGACCCTCATATCTCAAGTTCTTTGTTGGAATAATCTGATTGGGCCATGTGGCCCTCTCTGGTTGAGCCACGTGGCCCAGCCTCTTTATATTTTCCGCCCTCAACCAGGGCCGTTGGATCTTTTCTTTGATCCAATGGCTCTGCGATATCTACGTACGCCCTTTCTCTTCACCGTCAGATCTCTTCCAGGGCTTCATCACAGCCACTCACTCCCGCCATATTCTCCTTTCGCCACGTGGTGCTTTGTGCGCCGTCCGATTGCGCCTTCGTCCTGTCATCCCAACCGCTTCTTCCAGTCTCACACCTCGGCCATTCGATCATCCTCAGATATAATCTAGACCGCCCGCTGCTGCTTGCTTATTAGCTCGACACGTGGCGACTTCATGACGCTTTGATCGTTTCACCGTAGAACCAATCTCATCCCCTCGTTTGCGCCCAATCGTCAGCCATTGGATCTCCAGATCCAACGGCCGAGCTTCATTGTCAACCTCCCGAAGTCCCTCTCTCCCCACGATCTCCACCTCGCGAACACTCCCCGCCCTTCCTATTTTCGCCACCCTCTCCGACCACCTCTCTTCTAGCCAACCGCCTCACGGTCAAACTCCACCATCCGTCGTCTTCGCCGGTATCTCCACTACCCTTGACTCTCCTCCAGTCACTCCATAACCCCCTCGCAACCCACAACTCCACTCATCAGCTCCGCCATCACCACCTTCAAATACTCCGCATCCCCCTCCGTCAACACTTGTCCACCTTTACGCGGGAGGAAGCCCAGCCCTCCTCCGCTTCCCTGTGACAGGGGGAAGCAGATGGATTGAGCGAAGATGACTCCCCTCCCCGGTGAGACCCTCCGCCAAACAAGGTGGTGTCGCGGTGCCATCGCGTTCGCTCGAGTTGCTCCGAGTCGCTGCCGGGTCCAGTGAAGACTAGGGCATCATCCCCGATGCCCAGCCCAAGCTCCGCTCCGCCCAAACCTCCGGTAAGTCCCTTCTGATCCCTCTTGTATTTTTCTTTTATTTTCTCGTAATTTTGTAGGTTGCTTCACCCCTTTTCCCCCTTCACCGATCGCCTCCCGAGCTCCGCCTTCACCCCACCTTTCACGCGTCGCCTCCGACATCACCCTTCTCCCTCTTCCAAACCTCTCCACCATCGACCCATCTCCTCCGCCACCCACGGCGGAGGAGCTCCGAGCTCCCACGTTCTCCGCCCCACACGAGCTCCCATTCACTCATGCACACGTCTTCTTGCTTCGGCTATGCGTTACTAACACTGCAGGGCCTGGAGACCTCAATGATCGGAATCCTCGCCGGACTGGGCTTCGCGAGCACCGTGTCCGTCACTGGTGTCATGAGTATCTTCGCCATCGACAACAGCAGCTCGACCATGACCTGAGCTTCATCGCCAACCTTCGAAGAGGTCTTGGGGAGCTCCACCATGCACGAGATGGAGCGGCAGAGAAGGATCTCCTTCGCCGGAGCTCGGTTTCCGCCGCCAGCCGCAGATGAAGATGGAGGTGCAGCTGCCATTGGATGGACCTCTCTCAGCGACCATCCGACGGTCCAGATGAGTCCACACAACAACTCCAGTAGCCATTGGATCCCCACGATCCAATGGCCTCCAACCGGCCACGCGTCAACACCAGCGCTGCTCCGAGCCTCAACGTCCGAGCCTCCAGGCTTGGATGTCCCGAGCCTTATCCGAACCAAAGCCTGGAGGTGCGTATGCTTCGGACCTCCGCCGAGCCTGCATCGAGCCCAAGCCAACCTCCGAGCCTGGATGGTGCGTGCATAGCACGTGCCATCTGGGTAAATTGCGCAAAGGCACCGCCAACTTCTCCATCCAGATCACGTGCATCATACGCGCACCTGTGGGAATTTTGCATTGATACCCTCGTGGATTTTCAAATTTGCAAAAATGCCCCTGTGCTTGTGGGTTATTTACAGGGAAGGTCCCGATCTTTTTCGTTATTACATTTTAGTCCATCTCAAGGACCTATTTGTAGTTATCTTTTCATGTTTTATTACACTTATGCCCCTGGCTTCTTTCATGCATATCTTGAGCCTCGTAACTCCAATTGAGATGATTTCAGTGGCATTTTGAAGCTCTCTTTATTGTCTTCCTTATTGCATGCTTTAATTTCACAGTAGACACTACGAAATTTGAAGAAGTATTTTATTGATTAAGTGCCTTGATACTCATGCCTATTTTTACATGAATAAAGATTGCTTCTTAATTTAACCCTGATTGGACGTGTATTTTAATGGCTCATTTACTTATGGTCTCGGGCATATTCTTGATGCATTTCATCGCATTTATTTGCATGATAAAATTAATAAAAAAATGCATGTTTACTTATGTTTTGTTTTAATGCATTGTTGTGTCTTTTTGCATACTTTGACCTATATGTTCTTTAATTCAACGCTTAATTAGATAGACAAAAATCTGACTAATACGAGAGAGGCTCGTGTCCCTGAGTTCGACCTTGGTTTCTTGCCAAGTAAAATAAATATACGACCATCTGATTTTGATTGATATATCTAAATTAGATGGTCGTTTGATGACCCATTTCGGCCCGATTGCGATGACAATTTCAAGTGTTAAAACTACACTTTTAAAGGGCCGATTTTGTGACTTATCAAATGGCGTCGTTGCCGGGGACACCACTCATTTCTTTTATTTTTGGATTTTTTTGTTTTAGTTAATTTAGTGTTTCTTTTTTATAGGTCAACTTGTTCATTTATGTTGCATTATAAAATTTTCTTCTCTAACCATTGTTTTTGTGACAGGGCACTTGATGGTTCAAGGAGGCGAGGAGCAGGATGCTACCCGCTGTGAGGAGCCGCAGAAGCACGCTTTGCATTTTTATTTCCAGGCATAAACTTGTAATAATTCGTCCTTTACAATGGTCTTCGATCGAAGACTCGCAAGTGTAATAGAACGAATGTGGTTGTGTGGGGATCGTCCCCACTTGAGTATCGACCTAGGACCAGGCACGCGGCTCTTTGAGCATACTTTCATTTTTCATCTTTTATGTGCTTTCTCGTAGGTAGGACACACTCATATTTAGACGCACATAATATCGTCTCACTTAGCCAAAATTAATGGAAATAATCCCTGCTAATAGAAGCATGATTAGGTACAGCTTTTATCGACTTGCATACATATTGATTTTGGTTTTCAAAACTACCTAAGTTTCTCATGGATTTTTCGCCAAGTCACTGCATGATTTCTCGCCTAGCCTAGATCGCGGTTTTTATCGAATACATGGTTTTTTCTCGATTTCTCTTTCCTAGCTTGATCACCTAGGATTAATGGAAAAATGAGAATGAACGGTAGACGATGATTGCTTGATTTCGTGCTAACCTTAACTCAGTGACAACATTAAATAAATGGGACTGTTAATTGCAAGTCGACCAAAAATGGAGTAAAATTTGGTTTTGGGAGAGCAACACCCTCGCGTACGCATTGATTTTCACTTAACATTTTTCTCCACGTAAAATATCAAATGTTTTATCACCGATAAAACCGACAAGATAATAAACCAACCTCGGTTGGTTTCATGTGTGAGTTGGTGAAATTAAAGGGTGTTGCTTGCTTGATTGAGCCATGTTTGCTTCTATACACTCCCCAGAGCCTTAGTCACTCCATCCATCTCCGTAGATTCATCCGCTCACTTGTATATCCATCCATCTTCTTCGTTCACCTCGGGTCCCTCCCAACATCAATTCTCATCTTTATACTTAGGCTAATATCAGCCTAAGTATAGGGGGACCCGAGTCCCCGTAATTTTCTCTACTCTCCTTTCCTTGCCTTTATACTTAGGTTATTTCTAACCTAAGTATAGGGGGAGCCCCTCTTAGCTCCCGTATATTCCTTTATATTTAAATGGACCTATGGACTTGTAACATCTAGTGCTATGAGGACATAGCAAAGTTTAAGTATAGGGGGGTATACCGTATATACAATATACTTACTTTAGCTATAATCTGAAAAATCTGAGTAATTTAAAACTTTTTGGCTAAAGTAAAATTCTTTGGACTAAGAGGACTCAAATATTTTTCACGGCTTTTCTATACTATGTTACGCTATTTTGATAAAAATATTTTCGAAAATGATTTTTCCTTGTTAAAAAAAATCTCTTGAAAATGTTTTGAAAACTTTTTTATTTGTGTGACATGGTTTTGAAAATCTTCTATCTCTTTTCAAGGAAAGTTGAGTCTAACCGTTGTTTTAACCTCTAATTAAAATCCATAAAAAATGAGAAAAACCCAAAAAAAACCCTTTAGGAGCCGTTAGTAACTACTAAGCCCAATTAAGTAGCCGCGTTCAGTGAGGGTTCGCCGTTAGCAGATTGGATGGTTTAGAGGATATCGCGTAAGGCCCCGTCCTCAAGCAACGGGCTTCGGCCTGTACTTACATCCATGCTGGCTGAATGCAGATGCTCAATTAAGTTTAGGCAGTCCTAAGATCTCTTGAAGTCTTAAAAAAATAAAAAAAATAAAATCTTGTTTTTGAATGAAGGAGTTGGATTAATCCTCTACACTTACACTTCCACCCAGGATCTGAAATGATGAAGGAGACTTAGTTTTATGAGGTCTTTGAGATTTTAGGTTAACCAGTCTTAGCCATCAGGGTCATAGACTTAATCATCCACATTTCCCTAGGTTTCTAGATTTGCATGCTATATTTCATGCTTAGTCTCAGACAATAAGAATATGATCAGCACATCACATGCACGACTGCGGTTTTGATGAGATGAGTTGAATTTTCACCTGGGGGATTGGGACGAGGAATTCAAGTTTGGATTTGATCTAATGATGCTCGAGGATGGGATAAAATCTTTGAAGGCTTCATGAAACCTGAGAGTCAGCAAATTTTAGCAAGTATGAGAACTTGGTTCTTATACTAATCTCTTGTTATTGACCTAAGTGCCAGGGTGTGAAATAAATAAAAAAATGTTGATCAGTATGCGCCAACTCTTGGTAAAAGCAGTGGAGCTAGCCAAAAATTACACAAGTCAATGAAATTTCAAAGAAAAGGCTCTCATTCCACAAAGTCAAATATCAAAGAGCTTCCACCAAAGGCGAGCGCTCCCAAACTTTTCAAAGTGTCCACTTGGACCACCGCTATTAGGACCAGGAGTCGGGCTTGCACCAAAAAAGGGCTCTGCATCGTAAATGCTACAAGTCTGGGTGTCGAAGGTACGATAGGTACTCAAAAGAGACACACCCCAGTGTATTCCCAGGAAAACAAGTGCAGACGGCTCCAACTTCTCTTGACGGACGCACTAATCAACACCAAAAAAATGTGTTGCGTAAAAGGCACTAGAGAGAATCCTTGTTCCAATGAGAGGGAAAGAAGAAATGACACAATCCCATGCCCTCCATTACTGGCTTTCCATATGCATTTTCTAAGTCTGACAACTAAAGAGACGGTGGACTGGATGCATGATTTGATTTATTCCTTAGTATTGAGGATTGGATCCTTAGGAGAATTTCTCGGACCAAGACTTTGGGTGACGATTTGACATTACTCTCGGAATTGCAGTCAACACTAAATTTCATATCCTTAGTATATATGTACATCAGAGAGAGTCTGGAGAATTAGAGGAATTGGGTGCCTCTTGATTAAGGCTGGGTTGAACTCTAGAATTTTAGACCTCTAAAGTTGAGTCGACTTGAACATATTGGATCATGTACTCACATGCACAAGGGGGTTAATCCAGCTTATTCATTCTTCTTTGATGCTTGAGGACGAGCATAGTTTAAGTATAGGGGGTGATGAAACCCGATTTCATCATCATAATTGTCCATTATTAACCCCCTTGCTTAAACCAGTGTCAATAAAATCTAGATAAAGTCTTGTAATTATTAGAGTCTTGAATAAATTAAAAATCACAAAAAAATGGCAAAACTAAAATCCGTGGTATTTTTAGCCTTAAAAATACCCTTAAAAATATTTTGTGACTTCATTTGATCTCATCTCCAGTTTTGGTCAACATGAAACTTGTAGATCTCATCAAGATCTACAACTTTCATGTTTTGAGTTTTCTCAAATTCGGCCAAATTGACCCTTATATCTCAAGTTCTTTCTTGGAATAATCTGATTGGGCCACGTGGCCCTCTCTGGTTGAGCCACATGGCCCAGCCTCTTTATATTTTCCGCCCTCAACTAGGGTCGTTGGATCTTTTCTTTGATCCAACGGCTCTGCGATATCCACGTATGCCCTTTCTCTTCACCGTCAGATCTCTTCCAGGGATTCATCACAGCCACTCACTTCCGCCTTATTCTCCTTTCGCCACGTGGCGCTTTGTGCGCCGTCCGATTGCGCCTTCGTCCCGTCATCCCAACCGCTTCTTCTAGCCTCACACCTCGGCCATTCGATCATCCTCAGATATAATCTAGACCGCCCGCTGCCGCTTGCTTATTAGCTCGACACGTGGCGACTTCATGACGCTTTGATCGTTTCGCCGCAGATCCAATCTCATCCCCTCGTTCGCGCCCAATCGTCAGCCTTTGGATGTCCAGATCCAACGGCTGAGCTTCATCGTCAACCTCCCGAAGGCCCTCTCTCCCCACGATCTCCACCTCGCGAACACTCCTCGCCTTTCCTATTTTCGCCACCCTCTCCGACCACCTCTCTTCTCGCCAACCGCCTCACGGTCAAACTCCACCATCCGTCGTCTTCGCCGGTATCTCCACTACCCTTGACTCTCCTCCAGTCAACCCATAACCCCCTCGCAACCCACGACTCCACTCATCAGCTCCGCCATCACCTCCTTCAAATACCCCGCATCCCCCTCTGTCAACACTTGTCTACCTTTACGCGGGAGGAAGCCCAGCCCTCCTCCGCTTCCCTGTGACAGGGGGAGGCGGATGGATTGAGCGAAGATGACTCCCCTCCCCGGTGAGACCCTCCGCCAAACAAGGCAGTGTTGCGGTGCCATCGCGTCCGCTCGAGCTGCTCCGAGTCGCTGCCGGGGTCCAGCGAAGACCCGGGCATCATCCCCGATGCCCAGCCCAAGCTCCGCTCTGCCCAAACCTCCGGTAAGTCCCTTATGATCCCTCTTGTATTTTTCTTTTATTTTCTCGTAATTTTGTAGGTCGCTTCACCCCTTTTCCCCCTTCACCGATCGCCTCCCGAGCTCCGTCTTCACCCCACCTTTCATGCGCCGCCTCCGACAACACCCTTCTCCCTCTTCCATACCTCTCCACCATCGACCCATCTCCTCCGCCACCCACGACGGAGGAGCTCCAAGCTCCCACATTCTCCGTCCCACACGAGCTCCCATTCACTCACGCACACATCTTCTTGCTTCGGCTATGCGTTACTAACACTGCGGTGCCTGGAGACCTCAATGATCGGAATCCTTGTCGGACTGAGCTTCGCGAGCGCCGTATCCATCACTGGTGTGACGAGTACCTTCGCCATCGACAGCTGCAGCTCGACCATGACCTGAGCTTCATCGCCAACCTTCGAAGAGGTCATGGGGAGCTCCACCATGCACGAGATGGAGCGGCGGAGAAGGAGCTCCTTCGCCGGAGCTCGGTTTCCGCCGCCAGCCGCAGATGAAGACGGAGGTGCAGCTGCCGTTGGATGGACCTCTCTCAGCGACCATCCGACGGTCCAGATGAGTCCACACAATAACTCCAGTAGCCATTGGATCCCCACGATCCAATGGCCTCCAACCGGCCATCCGTCAACACCAGCGCTGCTCCGAGCCTCAGCGTCCGAGCCTCCAGGATTGGATGTCCCGAGCCTTATCCGAACCAAAGCCTGGAGGTTTGTATGCTCCGGACCTCCGCCGAGCCTACATCGAGCCCAAGCCAACCTCTGAGCCTGGATGGCACGTGCATAGCACGGGCCATCTGGGTAAGTTGCGTAAAGGCCCCACCAACTTCTCCATTTTGCATCCAGGTCCAGATCATGTGCATCACACGCGCACCTGTGGGCATTTTGCATTGATACCCTCACGGATTTTCAAATTTGCAAAAATACCCCTGTGCTTGTGGGTTTTTTACAGGGAAGGTCCCGATCTTTTTTGTTATTACATTTTAGTCCCTTCTAGGGACCTATTTGTAGTTATCTTTTCATGTTTTATTGCACTTATGCCCCTGGCTTCTTTCATGCATATCTTGAGCCTCGTAACTCCGATTGAGATGATTTTAGTGGCATTTTGAAGCTCTCTTTATTGTCTTCCTTATGGCATGATTTAATTTCACAATAGACACTACGAAATTTGAAGAAGTATTTTATTGATTAAGTGCCTTGATACTCGTGCTTATTTTTACATGAATAAAGATTGCTTCTTAATTTAAACCTGATTGGACGTGTATTTTAATGGCTCAATTACTTATGGTCTCAGGCATATTCTTGATGCATTTCATCGTATTTATTTGCATGATAAAATTAATAAAAAATGCATGTTTACTTATGTTTTATTTTAATGCATTGTTGTGTCTTTTTGCATACTTTGACCTATATGTTCTTTAATTCAACGCTTAATTAGATAGATAAAAATCTGACTAATACGAGAGAGGCTCGTATCCCTAAGTTCGACATTGGTTTCTTGCCAAGTAAAATAAATATACGACTATCTGATTTTGATTGATATATCTAAATTAGATGGTCCTTGATGACCCATTTCGGCTCGACTGCGATGACAATTTCAAGTGTTAAAACTACACTTTTAAAAGGACCGATTTTGCGACTTATCAAATGGCGCCATTGCCGGGGACACGGCTCATTTCTTGTATTTTTGGATTTTTTATTTATTTAATTTAGTGTTTCTTTTTTATAGGTCAACTTGTTCATTTACGTTGCATTATAAAATTTTCTTCTCTATCGATCTCTAACCATTGTTTTTGTGGCAGGGCCCTTGATGGTTTAAGGAGGCGAGGAGCAGGATGCTACCCGCTGTAAGGAGCCGCAGTAGCACGCTTGGAGTACGTCGAGAAGAAAGAAAAAATGTGACTTGCATTTTTATTTCCAGGCATAAACTTGTAATAATTCATCTTTTACAGCGGTCTTCGATCGAAGACTCGCGAGTGTAATCGAACGAATGTGGTTGTGTGGGGATCGTCCCCACTTGAGTGTCGACCTAGGACCAGGCACGCGGCTCTTTGAGCATACTTTCATTTTTCATCTTTTACATGCTTTCTCGTAGGTAGGACACACTCATATTTAGACGCACATAATCTCGCCACACTTAACCAAAATTAATGGAAATATTCTCCGCTAATAGAAGCATGATTAGGTACGACTTTTATCGACTTGCATACATATTGATTTTGGTTTTCAAAACAGCCTAAGTTTCTCACGAATTTTTCGCCAAGTCACTGCATGATTTCTCGCCTAGCCTAGATCACGGTTTTTATCGAATACATGATTTTTTCTCGATTTCTCTTTCCTAGCTTGATCACCTAGGATTAATGGAAAAATGGGAATGAACGGTAGAAGATGATTGCTTGATTTTGTGCTAACCTTAACTTAGTGACAACATTAAATAAATGGGACTGTTAATTGCAAGTCGAGAGCAACATCCTCGCGTACGCATTGATTTTCACTTAACATTTTTCTCCACGTAAAATATCAAATGTTTTATCACCAACAAAATCGATAAGATAATAAACCAACCTCGGTTGGTTTCATGTGTGAGTTGGTGAAATTAAAGGGTGTTGCTTGCTTGATTGAGCTATGTTTGCTTCGATACACTCTCCAGAGCCTTAGTCACTCCATCCATCTCCGTAGATTCATCCGCTCACTTGTATATCCATCCATCTTCTTCGTTTACCTTGGGTCCTTCCCAACATCAATTCTCGTCTTTATACTTAGGCTAATCTCAGCCTAAGTATAGGGGGGACCCGAGTCCCCGTGATTTTCTCTACTCTCCTTTCCTTGCCTTTATACTTAGGTTATTTCTAACCTAAGTATAGGGGGAGCCCCTCTTAGCTCCCGTATATTCCTTTATATTTAAATGGACCTATGGACTTGTAACATCTAGTGCTATGAGGACATAGCAAAGTTTAAGTATAGGGGGGTATACCGTATATTACAGTATACTAACTTTAGCTATAATCTGAAAATTTGAGAAATTTAAAACTTTTTGGCTAAAGTAAAATTCTTTAGACTAAGAGGACTCAAATGTTTTTCACGGCTTTTCTATACTATGTCACGCTATTTTCATAAAAATATTTTGGAAAATGATTTTTCCTTGTTTAAAAAATCTCTTGAAAATGTTTTGAAAACTTTTTTATTTGTGTGACATGGTTTTGAAAATCTTCTATCTCTTTTCAAGGATACTATCTCTTCACTCATTATCTTTCATGGATTCAAGCTTTTTCTCTTCGATCGGAAGATAGAGATCCTTCTGATATAAAATATCTTCAATCTGCATCTTCTAGAGCGTGGAGTTCGATCCATTGAACTTCTCGATATTGACCTTCGATTCTTCCGTCGTCTGTGTAGAGGTTAATCTCTGAACCTTGCTTTGATACCAGTTGTTGGGAATGGACCCGATCAAGCACCACACGACTAGAACCATGATTGAAGAAGAAAGCAGGTACAATCGCACAAGACAAAGATTTATAGTGGTTCAACAATGTGCATACTATACTTACTCACACCGGACTCTCTACTATTGTTTGAGTGATGTTGGGATATAGTATGTGGTGTCATAGGGCTCCTTTTATACTACAACAAAAGATAACTAAGCATTCAGCAATCCCCACCATCAACTCTCAACCAATCAGGATGCACGATGTGGATTAAGCATCTCAGCAATCCAACCCAACACCTCTCAGCAAATCAGAATGCAGGAGGCGGATCAGACACCTTAGCAATCCAACCCAAGAGCGCTCAACCAATCAGAAGGCAGGAGGATGATCAGCCACATCACAATGCTCTCAACTTGTATTCAACCAATCAATCTTCACAGGATAAATCTCAACAATTCTACTGTCTACCTAAATTGAAATTCTACCTCACAAAGTCTGATCCTTGAATATATATTGAATTTTTAAAAAATAAGAAAATTTATTTCTTACTGATTTCGAGAGTTGCAATGACATTGCAAGATAAAATCAACTTTAAAAACTCGAGAAATCATTGTCAACACTTGGATAATGTTTTTAAGGAAGAGTGGGATAATTATGTTATTTGTTGTATGTGACTATGTCTTTCATTAGGATCCCATCCTTGTTTTAATATAAGAAGATATAAAAGATAACCTCCTCTCATTTAGAAATTCATCAACCTCTCCATACCCCCACAAAAGTAGGATTTCTCATGTGGACAGAAGCAGAAAGATTTTAAGAAGAGACATCCAACCAATAGACATTAGATGTAATGGTTTTTTTTCTCAAAGTAAAGGCTCAAACTCATCTTGATATTCGTCTCGAGCTATCAATTAATATTGCAGATCCAAATGCAATTATGATTATTTTGTTTCTATGCAATTTATGATGCTTGGATGTACATTATTCTGATGTAGATTGTGGTTGTTTGATTTGATTCCTACGATGGATACACTATCATATCACATTATATCTATGCATATGGATGATGTTTGTCATCTTGGGAGAAATCAAACTTAAAATAGGTAGAATGGGGATTCCGAGAATCGGATTTGGACCCCTTGCTATTGGAAAAGTGATTTTGGAGATTGCACCGATGGATCATGGATTTTTTATTTTCTAATGTTAGATTACTTTAAATAGATTACTCTTACAAAATTTTATCGAAATCAAATCGAAATGAGTCGAAATTTGAATGAGGATATGTTTCATATAGTGATCTGAATCACCTAAGATTTGTTAGAAAATACTATAAAAAAAATTAGAAATCTACGAGCGAAGTTAGCCAAGTTGGCTCTCCCTTGGGGCCACATTTTACCCATTTTCAATACACTTCCCATGTGGATTTTAATTAGACATTCTATCCTAAGGTAGAAAGAAACTTTACAGCCGTAAGCCCAAGCCTTTTGTATTTATTTATTTTTGCTTCGAAATATGGCAAAGTTTTAGAAAACCCTCTTGCTTATAGAAATAAATTGATAAAATGATGTAATATATTTTTTTAAAATCGTAAAAAATTATTCCAGTACAGTCCCTTTTATTTTCATGTAAGGTTATGATTTTTTAGGGTTCTAAGCTCCAAACGATGCATGAAGTATTCGATTAACTTTGTTCAAAATAAAATTAGTTTTTCTATTGAAACTTCTCTTAGTGCATGGTATGAGTCTTGATACATGATTGGTTAGAAATTATTTATAAATATTTGTTGCGATCCTTTAGATGCATGTTTTATAATGATTCAGTGAATTTCTTGAGAATCGAGATGCGTATTTATACTTGTTGCTTGCGAGGAATATTGAACTGTTATAATCTATATTTTGTTCTACATAACTTTGTAGTTCATTGATATGACTTAGATACTTTATGAGAGGTTAGAAAATTCTTTGTGTAGTTAAATACCTTCCGGTAAAATGCAATCACTCAAATGCAGTGCGATGATTACAGGTTTTGGAATTTAAATGTATTGGGAAACCGATACATGGATCGCCGTTCCCATGTGTTACTTATGTAACTCAAGATTGGACCACTTAGAACTTAGATTCTTTAAGTTGCAATTTAATCTTTCACTGCAGATCTAAAGAAATTAATCTCTTGCAAATTAAGCTGGCATGTTTCACTCAAACACTTGGACTAGTGTAAAGATGATTGCAATACCGCATGCATAGTCCCGCATCTGGTAATCACAAAGTGTTATAGCGATTTATAAGTAGTGAGGACTATTACTAAACAACTTGAGCTTAAGCATTTTGGACCATGGGTAATCGAGCCTGGTTGGACCTAAACCAACAAGCTGCGAGGGCTGATAATCCTCGATAACGGCTCGGGTCTATACCGGGATGTTACAAATGGTATTGCAACCCGTTTCTTCTAATAGTGAAAAATGCTAACCAAGAGGTGGAGCCAACCTATCAAAGTGATAGGAGGAAAGCACTACCTAGAGCATATAGCCACCATTATTTTTGGAACAGGTGATTGACAATACGACAATGAGGATGTTGCATATAAAAGTGGGAGAGGCTTTTGCATCCCAAGATAGCTCCCCATATAATGATCTTAAAGTGTGATAGCAAGGTATTAACAAGATTTTAAAAAGAATTTCTTTTATAAAACCCTGAAAATGAGAAATCTTTGTCAAAAAAACATGTTTTGATCTCACTTTAAGCATCACATCAAGCTTTATAGATGTTGTGATAAGAAATGTTGAATTTGATATGCGATGTGCAATTTTTCCGTCATCATTTGTCGAATCAAGGTGCCGATTTCTTCTTCTAGATTACATAATTTTTATTGATATGAGTCAATGACTTCAATCAATAGTTATCACTCTTCATTTAGTGACTATACATAAAACCTAAGACATGTAGGTTGGTTTATTGTTTCCTTTTCTACTCCTGTAGTGAAGGACTCACTATCACCTTTGCGTGTATTAGGGGTTAAATTGTTACGAAGGCAACTTTTGCTTATTTAAGGGCAAAATAATGCAACTAGCTTACCATCGACTCCAAGTCTACGAGAATAGCATATTTTGACAAGAGATATGATACCAATAGCATATTTTATGCCTCTTTTTTGTTGAAATATAAGTTATGCCACTGACTTGTTGCATCGTTATCATTTGTGTCCTTCCGTTGGTTTGACCACGAATGAATTAAATTAAACAATGATTTATTCAATAATGGTATGGTTAAGAAGGGCATAATTACCAATCCCCAACCCATCTTTGTTGGGAGCCTAAACAAATTCTAAAAAAAGGAACTTGATCCTAGGCCGTCGAGGCCAAGGTGGTAGCAGAAGTTTCGCCCCTCGCGGTGGAGCACCGCCATGAGAAAGGTGGTGCAACGGGTGGCGACCGTGACGGAGGCAATGAGAACGACGGAGTAGCATCAGTGCGCCTGGAATTCGAGATGGATGGCGGAATAGTGAAGATGAACCGTAGCGGGCACCGCTACTCGCGAAATTGGTGTTGGCGCAAACATAGACAATGCCTTTCTCTAATCATTTGCTGAAATCAGTTTCAAGTTCCAGGTGCTGAAGAATTCTTTGCTTGAAATTAAGGATCAGAGCAAACACCGCTCCTTAAATATTAAATTTTACTACTTGATTCTCTTGTAATCGACTGTTTATTTACAATAGAAAACAAATACGCTTCTCAGATTTTGGTTTATGAATATGAAATCAATCCATATTCTATTAATTCAGTAAAAGAAATAAAGCTTATGTTTAAATAAATCCAACCACCCATATTTTGTTACAGAATCAACGATTTTATCCTATAAATACTATCTTGTTCCAAAGGCAACACAAGATCCAAAGGACAGCTATCTGGAGACAGACTTCAAATTGAAATCTGGTCGAAGACAAACATTGAGATGGCTAAAGATCTTGGGTACGAAGGAGTATTCGAAGCAATGTGTTGATGCTCCAGAGTGTTGGGAACAATCAAATCTATGGATATTGCGAAAGCATTATCGAAACATCCATTTGATAGATTAACTGTAAATTAAACGGTAGAAGAATCACGAACAATCCGAATAACAACAAATAGCTACAAATGTAAGAACAAAAGCAATCACAAGTGCACGGAGAAAATCCTCGTTGTGAGGGGAAAAGCCATGGGGTTGATCGCAACTCAAAACCAAGCACTATAACCGAAATAATCTTCCGTGGAGGGCTTACTGTTGAGTTGTTATACTTAAATGGGTAAGCGGATCTTTGGATGAGGGACCGTTTACCCACCGCCCTACATAATGTACTCATCCCCCCTCCTTTATCGTTAACTTAGTGAAGAGAGAATCCTAATCCCTTGAGAAGGAGATTAGGGTTCATGTGCGCCCCCGTGCAGGGACGGAGCCAGGACATTTTTGAGGAGGGAGCACGAGGATTTAAAAAAATATGTCTATCAATTACAGTACAATCATATTCATTATATAACAATAATTGTTATGGACAAATTATATTTATAGTTTTCACGTATATTTTTCATCAATTTTGAACTTATTCATTACATAACAATAATAAATTTTGAACTTATTTTTTAATCAATATATCTTTTATTAAATTTTACATAGATTGGTATCATATATGTTGCACAATGTCAGGATTTTTTGTGAATGATATTTATATATTTTTTTAAAGTAAGTTATATTCAAGTATTTTAATTATTTTAAATTCAGTATAGGATTTTGATTAGTTGCAATATAAACTACACTTATTTCGAATCTGTATCAAATCAAAAATATAAAATACTAATTCTATACTTTTTTTCAATGATAAAAAATATTAATGTCTATGAAGAAAAATACGCAGATCAAGAATATATGTGCATTTGACCACTTTACTTGATACTAAATAGGACCAATGAATGATATATGAGACTTGACAATAAATGTTTTTTTTAAAATATTTTTTTAGATTGCGAATTAGACCACGTATCTGTAAATGATAATTAGATTGGATGAAGATCGATTCATTCTATAGTTCGATTCTAAAAAAATAGACAACCTATAAGATTAGGCTAGGGGTCTATTATAAGTTAATCGATTAAAAAAATAATCCAATATAGATTGATTTGAGGTAAAATCTATTATTTTTTGATAGGAATTTTATGTTAAGAGGCCTATTATCTATTGGTAAAAATTATTAAATTTTTTCAAAAGAAATTAGGGGGCATGTATGAGTTTTACCCTCAAAAATCCAAATGAGGCATTAAAATTTTGAAATATTATGATTACTTTATCCTTAAAAATCTATAGGAAAAAAATCACAAAAACATATATTATATAATCCTAAAATTTAGGGGGGGGGGGGGCACTTGCCCCTCCTTGCCCCCCCTTAAATCCGTCCTTGCCCCCGTGGTTTTTCCCTCATCGTAGGGTTTTCCACGTAAATCCTGGTGTTATTCCTCGCATTTCCTAACTTTTGTTTGCAACATGGTACCAGCCTAAGCGAGAATCGTCGTTTTTTCATTTCGAGTGCAAACCCTAGCCAATCTGCCATTGTCGTCCCTGCCGCCCTTGCCCGGAAGCCACCGCCACTGCCGCTGTGGAGGCGCCTGTGCGTGGTGCTCTCCAAGATCTGCCGCCCCTGTGTGCCTGTGCCTGGTGCCACTGCCACCGCCCCGGCCGTCGTGGAGGCACCTGCGCGCGCGCGAGGAGCTCCTACCACCCCTGTGCCCCACTGTGCGCGCTACCTTAGAGCTCCTGCCACCCTTGAGCTCCTCAAAGATCTGTGCGCATGATGAATCCGTGATTCATCACTCTAAAAGTTGAAAATAGAGTCTTGTTCCCGAGTAAATAGCAGCATATTTCTCCTTATCTTGCAAAATTAGCATTCATGCATGCAAGCATAATATCTGCATTTTAGCATTCATATTTGCATTAAAGAAGAAGCCAAATTCACTTGTAAATATTCACCTGTATAGTCACCATATTTCACCTATTTGTATATATTTTATACTAACTCCGAATTTAATAAAACCAACTCTATTGTGTATATATAACTAACACTGATAAAGAAAAAATATCAAAAAATACTAACTTGTAAAATTGACCAATAAAACCCCAATCCAAGTTTGAGAGTAGGAGCCTTAAAATGCACATATCTCTCTCTCATATAATGTCCGATTTAGGTCTACTCACTTTTAAAGTAATACACATTCAGAGAACTTCAAAACAAGATCAATTTCATTAAAATCGGAGTTCGTATGCAAGACTTGGGTTTTGGGCCCCTTTTGTATATTGTACATATTGACCAAAATGCCCTTGCATTTTAACCTCTTATTTTTCTTAATTATTAAAAATCCAAAAAAAACTAGATTAAGTTATAAATATTTTTTTTATATTTTATCTATTTTTGTTTTTATTTTTTTTCTCTTCTTTAAAAATGATAAAAAAATCACAAAAGATAAAATACGGTATTTTATATCTATAAGGTACCACCCAAAAATACATTTTTTACAGATGACTTCTTTTGATTTTCGATCCTTCACAAAAGTTGTAGATCTCGTCGAGACGAGCAACTTTTGTGTTGACCTTTTTGATTTGACCCCTTTTGTTATTTCTTTTTTATTTTTCTTTACATTTAATTTTTGAATTTTCTAGGAGCGACATGTGGCAGTTCCTGGAGCGGCCACATGTCACCTCATTTTTTCTTTATTTTTGGATTTATTTTATTATTTTTGGATTTATTATTATTATTATTTAATTGTTACTAATTTAATTATTTTTAGTAGCCTACTATATTATTTTATTATTTATTTATTTTATCCCCATTTTACCTCTTCTCCCTTACTTGTCTTCCACTCCAAGCCACCACTATCACCACCTCCTCCATCTTCTCCAACCCTTCTCCAACTTCCCTTTCCTCCTCTTTATATTCTCATCTCCCACTCCATTTTTTTATCATCCGCCGTTTTCGAGAGAAGTGAGGTCGAGCCCCTTTAACCTTCAGGTGACAGCTGTAGGAGACGAGTTGAGCGGCGATAACCTCAAGGCGAGATCCGCGGTTAATCTACGCGTAGTGAGCTGCCAGCCAAGCTCACGGAGCTTCTACGATTTTCGATCGCCAAATCGGATCGATGCCACGACGACGAGAGCCACACATCGCAACTCCGCCTTCGACGACCACACATGTATATTTTCTATCCTTATCTAATTAATTTATTTTATCTAATGATTTTCCTTGTTGTTTTATTCCACCAACATCACACACACACACACACACTCCACCTCTTCATTGAACTTCCATTCCTGTTTACAAAATATAAAAACAAAAAAATTGCAAAAAAAAAACAACACAAAAAAAATGCACTCCAGGTCGTCGCCCGTGCTCCGCGTGGCGCCACGTCAACACCGCCGCCAGACTCCAGCGCCCCCCCTCTCTACCACGTGCCCACCGTCAGCAACTTCCAGCCCCTCCAGGTCCCTGCCCTCCCTCGCGGGCTCCGCCCGGCGTCGCTCCTTGCGGTTGACAGCCCGACCAGCCCGTCGCCACCAGGCCCTCGCTCAACCGTTGCGAGCGCTCGCAGCGTCTCCACTTACCGACCACCTGCGCGGCCTACTGTCACACCTCCTCGCGCGGCCCGGCCGCACCTCCATCCGCCAGAAGCTGCCACGCCCACTCCTCCTCAACGGCAAGCTGCCTCGCCCATCGCAACTCGCGCCCACGCATCTCCCCGTAGTCGCGCGCCGCCTCAGCCACGCCGCCTCCTCGCACGTGACCGCCTCCACGTGCCTGATGCCCTAGACGCCCCCACGTTCGTGAGCCCTGCTTCCAGGAGAAGAAAGGGAAGTTTATCTCATTTTTTTTATTTTGTGAAAATTACAATTTCACCCCTGCAAGTTTATCTATTCACAAAAGTGCCCTTAGGCACAGTTTGAGTTGGTTTATTTCATTTCAGTAATTACAAAGATACCCCTGCCTTTGAGCATTAATTTGGATAATATTTTTGCGTTATTTTTTTTTATAAAAAATAGCATTTTGATGAGTAACTATTTCTTTATCTTGTGGCTATTTATTTGCATTTTTGTGATCATCCGATTATTTATTAAAAATCAAAGTTTGAAAGCTAAAGAGATTTTGTCTATTTTAGCTCTGAAATTCACACAGACCTATTTATTGCTCTGAAAATTGTGAAAAAAAATTGTAAATGGTACATCTAATTGCTCTTTAATTATTGTCTAAATTTCGTCCAATTTGGAGTTGTCGTTTGCATAAAATAAATTCTAGAGTGATTTCTGTAATTGATTTTTAGTTAAATCCACAAATAAGATTTTTGAGAAATTTCAACTCTCCTGGATTCCTTATTGAAATATCTATCTGAGATAATTTATTCTATGGATAATTTGACTTGTTTGATTTATTAAGAATTAAATACTCATAGTAGCTCTGTTTTCAGTAAAATATTCATAAAAAATCATAAAGTGTCAGAAAATTCTAAAAAATTAGGATAGCTTAATTTCATCATGTTTATCTTCCAGTAAATTTTTCATAATTTTTGCATATCATTTGCATGAAAATTGCATAAAAACCCACCAAAAAAGGTTTGCATTTTTTATCATTGCATTTTAAATCCAAAAATTACAAAAAATCCATTTTTGTATTAATCATTGAACTAGGTTTATAGAAAAAATACAATTTGGTCAATTTGGACTAATTTTAGATTAAAATTAAATTTTGCTAAGTTGTTGATTTTCCTAATAACCTAGTTCATTCGCATCATTGCATCTGCATTTTTATTGCATAAAAAATACCAAAAAAACCGCTTAGAAAACCACGATCTAATCACTCTAGCTTGATCCCGAGTTGTTCCTTTACCTCCTTGAGTCGGCCTTGGGGCTTGCCCAGATTTAACAAATATAAAACCGCACGTTAATTCATTCGACAATTTATCGATTTGTGCGGTTATTTTTGATCGATCCGGATTTATCTGACTGCAACGAAATCGTCAATTAGACAACATTAAAAAGGGTAGATCCGTGGTTCATCAAATGGCACCGTTGCCGGGGAGGCAAACATCTTAGGATCACTTTAGAACAATAGATTTACGTTTCCAGTCACTCGGGTAGTCTGATCCCCGAACCACCTTGTAATTATTCCATTTTTTCCAATTATTTTTTCTATTTATTTTTCTCTCTTTGACATTTTTTAACTTTTTATGCGAGAGCCCGGTGGACTTGGAGTGGTTTTCTTGAAGTCGACGCATCTCGAAGTGCATCGGAGGCTGATGATTCGTGGATCAAGTCGGCTGTTGAGACGCCAGAAAGATTTTCATTTTTTATAAAAATAATTGTCTGCATTTATAGTGGTTCCCATTTGGGATCTCGCGTGTGTAAGTCATAATAAAACGTGTCCCCGTGTGCTGTGTGGTTTCTTTATGTAGAATAAGACTTGCACTTGCGGTTCTTAGAGCTATTTTAGGACCTGTTTGTGCTCGTAAAATTTTAGGACCACACTTCGCACTTAAAAGACGCACTTAGACCGTAAGACTTAGTCAAATTGAATTCGTTCTTCACTCGCTAATAGAACTGCTTGTCTAGGAGCGGCTTTTCTCGATTGCATTCATTTAGTATAAAAATTTCAATTCAGTATTGCATCCCACATTGTAGAGAGCTGGAGGCACTGTAAGTATTCTTACTCAAGCATTCATCATTGTTTTCTCGATTGTATCGGCGTTTTCCGATTCTCTCTCTCTCTCTCTTTTCTAACCTGGGATAAAGGAATTGGGACTGGACGGTAGACGTGATTGCTTGTGTGGATTAATATCAGTGACAACTAATATTTAAAATCGGGACTGCTAATTGAATTGAACAAAAAAATTGACTAAAATTAACCCTTGTTTGCGGGAGATTAACTCTGACCTTGTTTTCAAGCTGAGTGAGGGTACTAGAGTGTGTGAGCACCCTGGGGTAGAGCCAAAAATTCCCGCTTTCCATATCGCGTACCCCGATCCGAGCAAATATCAACGGCTGAACTTTGGGTTTAACTGACCAGCGTCAAGTAGCCTATGCCTACTCCGGTAGGTAGATAGGGGTGAAATTGCGGTGCACCGCGACAAGTTGCTAGTAGCCTCCGCCTGCGCTTGCAGATAGATAGGGGAGAAGTTACAGCCTTGTCAGCCTCCGCCTACTCTGTAGGTAGATAGGGGCAGGTCCTTGAACTTTCGGCTGGGGATAGGAGCAAAGAAAGGAAGGACGTTGGTATCTAAAGTGACAGGTTAAACAGGGGAGACGCATCCGGATTTTAGCCGACTCCCCTATAGGCTGCGTAACTTCTCGCTATTTGTCTGAAAAATCACACTTAAAATCAACCGGACTAATCGGACTCGGTTTCGGGTCCTTCACCGTGTTGAGTGTGAACTCGGGGTTTGCTCTTGCTTTTGTCTTTGTGTCTGTCCGTGTGTGTTATCCTGTGTAATTGCACATTTTCTACCTCGATCCACTTACATTCATCCTTTCCTCTTCAAGATGTCGGGATATTGGTCTCCATACCCTGTGACCTTGATGAATCTGTGATTCATCACTTCAAAAGTCAAAAATAGAGCCTTGTTCTCGAGAAAATAGAGGCATATTTCCCTTTTTATTGCATAAATAGCATTCATGCATATATTCCTAACTCATACATTTTAGTAGCTCATTTGCATTTAAATAAGAAGCCAAAAATCCCCTGTAAAACATCCATGCACTAAAATAACCTCTTCTCTATAATATGTACTCCTTAGTTAATAATATAGGAAAAAAAGGCCAAAAATCCTCTTTGTAAAATAGCCAATAAAGCCTGAGAACCCCTGTACATTAGAATGCAAATAAAGCCCTCATGCAAACTCCAAATTAGATCTACTCACTCTTAGAATACTACACATTAAAAGACCTTTAAAATGAGACTAATTTCATTGAATTTGGAGCTTGTATGAGAAAGATGGGTTTTTGGGCCACTTTGTATACTATCTATGTATATCTATGTATCCTTGTATTTATGTATCATATTTGACCTCATCTCCGTCTTTGGTCAACATGAAACTTGTAGATCTCATCGAGATCTACAACTTTCATGTTTTGAGTTTTTCCAAATTCGGTCCCCTCTTCTCTCTACACGTGCATCTTATTCCAGCCACTCACAGCAGGCCACATGGCGCCCTCTGGTTGCGCCACGCGGCCCGCTTCCCCTCGCCTCATCCGCCTGCGTCCTCAGCCATTGGATCTCGCTTCAGATCCAACGGCCCAGCCTTTTCCACGCACGCCCCTTGCCTGGACCATCCGATCATCTCCTGCCTTGATCTACGCCGCACGTTCGCGCCTTCACCAGAGCCCTCCACGTGGCAGCATATACGCCCCTTGATCAGACTCTTGATCTCTCAATCGCAGCCGCCCTTCTTCCAGCGAATCGCGGCCCTCTGATCAACTCCATCTCCTCATCCAGGCCGTTCGCTCGCGCTTCGCTAGCAGCTCGCCACGTGGCGCCACCATAGCCCATCATCTCCGAGCCCCCGATCTCATCCTACCCGCCCACCACACCTTGATCTCCACCATTGGATCACAAGATCCAACGGTGGAGACCTCGTCTCCTACCTCTGGGCGCCCCTCTCTCCCACGTCCCTTGCCTTGCGGGAGGGGCGCCCCCTTTCTATTTCCGGCTGCACGTCAGCCACCCTCTCCCACCGATGACACCCCCACGACGTCACCCACTCATCCCTCTCCCTCGCCAGCTCCCTCACGCTCCACCACCTCCATCATAGAAGCTCCACGTCGCCCTCGAAATTCGCCTCGTCGCCAACACCGCCACCAACTTCACCTTATAAATACGCCACTACCGGCAACGTTCACCCCCATCCACCACTCCAGAGAGCTTCCCTGAGCTCCGACCTACTAATTGGTGACAGTGATTAGTTGAATCGTTGAGCGAAGAAGGGGATTCGACTCCGGCGAGATCCACGGCCTTCACCGCCGTGCTGCAGCCTCCATCCGCGAGCTGTGTGAGCTCAGGCCACCTACCGACCTTCGAGCGATGACCTGGAGCTCAAAACTGAGCTCCATTTCCCAGGTAGATCCCTCCATTTTTCCTCCGATCTTCCTTTTATTTTTCCTTGATTTTCTCCGATTTTATTCGTCTCCACCGGCCACCTTCTCGCCTCCAACCCATCTCGACGAGCTTCGCGTCGAAGCTCTCATCCTCGCAACACCATTTACGACCTCCGACGATGCCTCTCGCAATATCCCGATCATCAGCTCCGCCATTTGGCCGGAGCTCCATCTCCAGATATCCTCCGTCACCCTTAGGCCTCGCCGACCACCTTCACCTCTTCACACAAGCACGCACGATGCTTCGGCTAGCCTCTGACCCTTGCAGGTACTGCCTTCGCCACTGATCGGAGCTTCATCGGAGACGACTTCGAGCTTCGTCGACAGCAACTTCCGACGGCCCTCTCTCACTTCTGAGGCCACCGGAGCCTTCACCGACCATCCGCGAATCTTCCGCGATCCCTCCGACTCGCCATCAACCTCCACTGACGACGGGAGGGAGGGGCGGAACAACAACCCGATCGCCGGAGCCCCGCCTTCTCCTCCGCAGGAGGCGTAGGGCCGTCGAGGAAGAAGAGCAGCTGCCGTTCGATCGCTTCGATCGAACGGCTCTCACATCGCCACGTCGCTCGCCACCGGACTCGCCTTCGACCGTAGGATCATCACTGATCCCACGCCTGGGAGATCGCCACGCGTATTCACCGCCACCCTTTGGATCTATCTTGATCAGAAGGCCCGCAACCCGCCACGTTGACGAAGACCGAGCCTCGGCCCCAAGCCTAGGCTCGGACGACCTGAGGCTACACCGAGCCTCGCTCCGGACCTCCAGAGCGCACGAACCTCGCTCCGAGCCGCCGCATCCATCCGAACCTAGGCCGCCCACGTGAGGAGCACGTGCGGCCTGGGTAAATTGCACCGAGGGCCCGGGAGCTTTCCAAAATTGCAAAGAGGTCCCTATGAAGCAGACCCACGTGAGGAGCACGTGCCTAGTGGAGATTTTGCACAAGAGTCTTCCACATTATAGGTAATTGCATTTTAGTCCCTGTCTGCATATTTGTTTATTGTAATTTTAATTTCCTGTATTGCATTTACATCCCTGTGTTTGCACGCATCCCTAGATTGCATTTTACATCATTTTGAAATTCTAAAAATTGCATTTTGTTGGAAATTTTTCCTCTGTCTATTGGTCCACGTGTCATATTTTTGTAAGTTCATTTGAATTATTAATGAAATAATTGGTGAATTGTTGACATATTTTGCCCAGTGACACCTTTTGATTTATAGTTAATTCTTTGTGCTTCCAAAATTCATAAAAAATTCACAGTAGCTTAAGGACATCATTTTTGACATACCATAAAAATTTCATAGTATTTGCATGTATATCGAGGCCTAAATAAATTGTTGAGTGATTTTCTTAGATTAATTTTAATTAATTCATTTCACAGTGAAATTAAGTTCTGTTAATTTTCCTAGGTCCCTTATCATTAGAGCCACCTAGGATAATTTTAGTTCTTGAAAAAATTGTGGTTTGATATTTATTAAAAATTAAATACTGAAAGTCACCTTGTCTGTTTATTTAATTCACAGTAAATTTATTTAGTGTCGAAAAATTCCAAAAAAAATAGTGTAGGTCATTTTCATCATCATTAATCATCTGGTCAATTTTCATAATTTGGACTTCATTTGATACCATAATTAAATTGAACATTAAATTGACCTGCATTGTCTGCACAAGTCTGCATATAAAAAAAGACAAAAAAAAATTACTTCCCAAAAATCACACACTTGGATAATTGCTTAAATTCACCTAAGGAGACAGATGCCTCCCTGAGATCGACCTTGGACTCCACCAAGAAAAAAAATTGCCGCTTAAAATTAACTTCACATTAATCGATAAGTGGTTTTTGATTAACCCCTCGTATCCGACTACAACGAATTACTTTAATTAATTTGGACATTAATTTGACCGAATTAACTAAGGGTGCGGGAGCGTTGTCAAAATGGCGCCGTTGCCGGGGAGGCACGGCTTAGGTTAATTTTTAGCAAATTTTTGAGTGTTTGATTTTCCTTCCCCGGGTAGTCTGACCCCCGGTTTTCTTGTAATTATTTTCTCTCATTTATTTTTGCATTATTTTATTTTTGTAACTCTCTGACCTCCAATTATTTTTTGTGCGAGGACCGCGAGGAGTCGGCGACGCTTCGAGGAATTAGCATTTAAATTTTTGAGTGAAAGAGAGGCATTGTATTTTTTTATTTCTTTTTCTTTTGCATCATTTCCAGCGGTTCCCGTTTGGGATCTCGCGCGTGTAAAGATAGTGGAACTGTGTCCCGTGTGCTGTGTGGGTGATTGTAACTTAGCTTGCACTAGCGGCTCCTCGAGCCACTCTAGGAATTGTTTGTGCTCGTAATCAATAGGATCACACATCACACATAAAAGACGCACCTAGACTGCAGGACTTAGTCAAAATTAAACTGTTCTTCACGCTAATAGAACTGCCTGTCTAGGAGCGGCTTTTCATAGATTGCATTTGCATGTAGAGTAAAGTTTTCAATTCTGTTTTGCATCCTGCATAAAAAAGTGAAGGGATCACTGTAAGTATTCTCTACTCAGCATCCGCATCATCGATTTTTCGTGCATCGGCTTTTCTTGATTTCCCCCTCCTATTTTCTCACTTAAATTAAACAGGAAATTGGGACTGTCCGATAGGCGTGCTTTGTGGTGGACTAATTAAAGTGATAACTTAACTTTAAAATCGGGACTGCTAACAGTATTGACCAAAAAAAGAATAAAATTTGAAAATTGTTTGCGGGAGATTAATCCCCGACCTTGTTTTCAGGCTGAGTGAGGGTACCTGAGTGTGTGTGAACACCCTAAGGTAGAGCCCAAATCCCCGTCTTCCATATCACGTTCTAACTGATCCTAGCAAATATCACAAGCCGAATAATTTCAGATTCTTTGACTAGTACCAAGTAGCCTCCGCCTGTCTCAGGTAGATAGGGGCGAAATTGCGGTACTTTGCGACAAGCTGCCAGTAACCCCCCGGGGTGAAGTTCCGGCCTTGTCAGCCTCCGCCTGCTTGTAGGTAGATAGGAGCGTGGTCACTGAATCCATCAGGCTTGGGATAGGAGCGAAGAAAGGAAGGAGCGGCGGTATCTTAGACGACAGGATAAACAGGGAAGACGCATCCGGCTCTGAGCCGACTTCCCTCTAGGCCGCGTAATCCTTGCTATTTTTGCTTGAATATCACACTTGAAAACTACAAGATAAATTGGACTCAACTTTGAGTCCTTCACTGTGTTGAGTGTGAACCCAGGGTCTTGGATTGTTCTTGTTGCTTGCTTCAGGTAGGAGTAAAATCCTATCTTCTTCCCGCTTCATCAAGATGAGTGATTGGGGAGATCTCGACGCGCTATTCACTGATCTCTCTATGAGTCCCCCAAGTAACTCGTCTTTCTCGGTCCGAGCGCACCTTGGACCACCTAGGACTCATGACCCTCTTGAGTCCTGGTTCCCTCATGCTCAGGGTGGTTACTCTCAAACCAACCCTTTTATCTCCTCCGAGATTACCGAGGAAGACCATTGCCTCGGTAATCCCTTCCTTGATTTGCCCTCTAACACCGATCTTATTTTCCAATCCCCAGAACTAGAGGGCGAAATGCCGCCAAGGATGCCGCCAGATGAGGACCAGATGCGACAAATTCTTAGACGCCTCGCCGAAGCCGAACAGAAAAATGCAGATCTTACGACGCGGATGGGACAGATCATAGTAGCTGAAGGGATCGACCGACCAATGGTCGATACCTACAACCCGGCGGAGAACGAGATCCAAAACTGGTTGGCACCTGCAGTTCCCGACCAGGCATTCGAGCTGAAGCCCCACTTCCTCAGTCTGCTCCCGAAGTTCAACGGAAACCTCAGTGAAGAACCATACACCTTCCTCCGTGACTTCGAATTAGTGTGCAACAATCTTAGCCATCCCAATGTTGGCCAAGATTATATCCGGCTGAAGGCCACCCCGTTTGCCTTAGGAGATAAGGCTGCTCATTGGCTGAAAAACTTAGGGGTGGTATGTACTACCTGGATGCAGTTCAAGGACCTTTTCTTGAAGAAGTTATACCCTCTCAGTAGAACTAATCAGATGAGAACAAAGATCGCCAGCTTCGCTCAAGGACCCAGCGAACCGTTCCATGAGGCTTGGGACAGGTTCAATGACTTAGTACAGAAATGCCCATGCCACGACATTTCTAAGGCAATCTTAGTCCAGACCTTGTTCTGTGGTCTAACCCCGGAGATGCAGGGGTTAGTCAGCGCCGCCTGTGGAGGAAGCTATCTGAACAAGAACGAGCACGCTGTATGGAAGATCCTAGAACAGATGGCAGAAACCGGCAGGTCACAGGCCACAAGGGCCTATCAGTTGTCTCCCTCAATCTTATCCAATGAGACAACTAGAAGGACTGTTGCAGATCTGACTGAGGACCTCATCCCCAGCATGGGGATGATAGCCGACAAGCTTACCATGGTCGAGCAGATCCACAAGAGAGTCGCGGAGATGGAGTCTCTTTCGAGCCTTCCCAAGAAAGTGGAGGAACTCTCTGAAAAGGTAGCTAAGATCAAGCTACCCACCCCTTCTGCACCACCTGTACCTGTACACCGAGTCCATCTTGTACAGGAACAGGCACCGGGGTCTCAGAGCAGCTGGGATCAAACTTATACCCAGCCGAACCATCATGCACCCCCACCAGTGGAAACAGAATACGAGGAGCCTCCGCCTGTATACGAGATCAACGGGCTTTGGTATAGCCGTGACCCGCTAGTCCGGCAAATCGAGATGGGGAAGGATCATGCACACCGCCCAACCCCAGTCTACCAAGAGACCAGGCCCGTCACAGTCCCGCGATACCAGTCCAGGCCAGAACAGGGGTACCAGCCGTAGCAGCGCACCTACCAGCAGGGGCCAGCACCGTCCCATCAGCAGCAGTATCGGCACGACCAGCAGGGCCAGTACAGGACCGCATCCACTCAGCAGCCAGCCCAGCCCACCGAATTGGAGTCCCTCACCTTGGCGATCCAGACCCTGTCTGATAGGGTCCAACAAATGCAGAATGACTACCTGGACATGAGAACCGACATCAATCGGGTCTCTCGTGCCCAGGACCAACAAATGGCGCCAAGGACCCCAATTCCCGCACAGGTTCAGGCCAACCCGAACAGCGTACACCAGGGCCAGAACCGACCTCGAGATCAGGTATATTATTCAGATAATTATCTATCTGAACATGAGATCCTTTCGTACGATAATGTTAATCATATGTCCCTCAGGAGAGGAAGGACCGTGACCATACCTGATCGGGCACGGGCACAAAAGGAAGGAGCCTCCGAGAATCTACCTGAGGAGAATTCGGAGGAAGAAGAGGAGGAGCAGCACCATCACCACCGGCGGAAGAAGAGGACATCTGAGTCCTCGAAGCATCAGTCCCGCAGTCGCATAGAGTCAGACGGCACCGATGAAGAGCCCGCACCTCCATCTGAAGAGGATCGTCCAGAAGAAGCGGAAGAAGCGTCACCGGTTTCGTCTCAGCATTTTCCTTTTAGTCAGAGTCAGAGTCCGGGTCTGTATCAGAGTCAGAGTCATGTCAAAAACTCAGTTCCAGAAATTAATGAGAAGATTTCAGTTTCAGAACCTGAGTTGGAGTCAATAATCCCTTTCCCCCGAGCTCTCAAGGGTGTAAAGAAGAAAATCAAAAAAATCCAAAAAGATGACCCTGAGATGGCTGAATTTTGCAATAAACACATCAAGGTCACAATCCCTTTTGACAAGTTCGTGGAAATGACCCCTGCATTCCAAAAATACCTTAAGGTGAGATGCACACCTACTAGGGTTAGCAGGAAGATCAAAAGCCGTGTTGAGAAACACGTTTTATCAGTAGCCACGACTTGTGCAATAAAGAACTCGTTTCCTCGGAAACGAAGAGACATGGGTGCACATTATGTAGTGAGTCATGTTGATGACATCGCGTTTGCACGCACTCTCCTGGACAATGGTTCCTCGATCAACTTAATGCCCACAGCCCTCTATGAGCGGCTTAATCTCGGACCTCTTAGGAAATCTAGAGCTATTCTGCAGTTTGCTGACAAATCTACTAAGAGGTCCCAAGGAGAGTTAAGGAACATTGTGATCAAAGTCGAGGGACAATAATACATGGTGGACTTCACTGTCCTAGATATGGAAACCCCTCGTAATTGGAGAGATTCCCATATCATTTTAGGTAGGCCCTTCCTCAGAACATCGGGGGCCTTATTTGATTATAAGAATGGGAAAATTCAGTTCCAAACTCCAGGCGGAGATGAGGAACTTGAGATGAAGCAGACGAGATGGCAGAGACCGGACTCCGAATCCAGCAACGAGTACTCTTCTACCGGAACAGACTGTGAGCATGTAGACGTAGTTGGGCCATGGAGACAGAACCCAGCCAGCATCGATGTGTCCATCTCCTTTGAAGATGATCCAGTGCATGAGTCAGTCTGCGAGATCCTCAGGAACGAGTACAGCTCTGAACCTGCATCGCCCTACATCTTCGATGACGTAGAGGCCCAGTTGGGCCTGTCAGTCCTTACATCCTTAGGACAATCGGAAGATGAGGATGACGAGTCGGACGAGGCGTTTGCCGATTGTATGGAAACTTTTGACGATCCGACTCCAGAGCCGCGCTTGGTGGCAGCTATTACAGAACATGATCCAGCCACTTCCAACACCGAACCAGATCAGATTGAGCCAGACTTCTTAGACGATCACACTATTCCTGAGCTCAAACCTCTACCCACAACCCTGAAATATGCCTTCCTTGCGGGCCAAGACAAGAAATTTCCGGTCATTATCAGTTCGCAATTGATCGAGGAGCAGGAATCTCGCTTGCTAGAGATCCTGGAGAAGAACCGCAAGGCAATAGGCTGGAGCATTTCCGATCTCCACGGAATAAATCCCGCTCTGTGTTCGCACCATATTTACTTGGAGAAAGAAGCCAACCCCTCTCGTGAATTCCAACGCCGGTTGAATCCAAATTTACGAGAGGTTGTGAAAAAAGAGATAGAAAAATGGTGCGACGCGGGTTTCATTTACCCAATCTCCGACTCGAAGTGGGTGGCCCCAATCCATGTTGTCCCGAAAAAGTCGGGAATTCAGACGACCACAAACGAGGACGGAGAGGAGATCGTGACTAGAGTACCCACGTCGTGGCGCATCTGTGTGGATTACAGACGCCTGAATGCCGCGACGAAGAAGGATCATTTCCCCCTACCGTTCATTGATCAGATCCTAGAAAGATTAGAGGGGAAAGAATTCTTCTGCTTCCTTGATGGGTTCTCGGGCTACAATCAAGTAGCCATAGCTCCGGAGGACCAGGAAAAGACCACGTTTACATGCCCCTTTGGTACCTATGCTTTCAGGCGCATGCCTTTTGGGCTATGCAATGCTCCAAGTACTTTTCAAAGGTGCATGATTGCTGTATTCGCCGAAATGGTCGGCGAATTCCTGGAAGTCTTCATGGATGACTTCTCGGTCCACGGCGATTCTTTTGATTCCTGTCTTAGGAATCTGGACCGAGTCCTCAAAAGATGTTGTGAGGTCAATCTGGTGCTCTCCTGGGAGAAAAGCCACTTCATGGTGACAGAGGGCATAGTGTTGGGGCATGTCATCTCCAAGAGAGGAATGGAGGTTGACCCTGCCAAGGTGGACGTGATCAGACGACTCCAGCCACCAACCAACGTAAGGCAGTTGCGGTCGTTCCTCAGGCATGTCGGATTTTATCGAAGATTTATCAAGGATTTTTCTAAGATTGCCCGACTGCTAACTGAGCTTTTAGGCAAAGACACGGAGTTTATTGTAGATCACAAATGCCTTGAGGCCTTTAAGCTGTTACAAGGAATGATCATGGACGCACCCATCTTACAAGCCCCAGATTGGTCTCTACCTTTTGAGATCATGACGGACGCCTCAGATTATGATGTTGGGGCTGTATTGGGACAAAGAAGAGACGGCGTCCCGTTCGCAATTCACTACGCAAGCAAAGTGCTTGATTCTGCTCAGCGTAACTATACAGTTACAGAAAAGGAAATGCTTGCGGTAGTGTTTGCCTTGGACAAATTCAGATCTCACTTAATCGGATCCAAGGTAACTGTGTTCACAGATCACACGGCACTACGATATTTGATGGAGAAGAAGGACGCGAAGGCGCGTCTTCTTCGTTGGATTTTACTTATCCAGGAGTTTGATTTGGACATCCGTGATAAACCTGGAAAGAAGAACGTAGTGGCCGATCATCTTTCTCGTCTCGAAGATCTTAATGCTTCCGAGGTTTCCCCGATTCGAGACTCCTTCCCTGACGAGTCGATTTTTGTTATCGACTCACTCCCATGGTACGCCAATATCGTGAACTATCTTGTCTCCAAGAAAGTTCCAGAGGATTGGCCCAAGAGCCAAATCGATCGACTAAAGTCGGATGCTAGACACTACCATTGGGAGGATCCGATCCTTTTCTTTGAAGGACCGGATTGTGTCTGGAGACGTTGTATTCCTCAGGAGGAATACCAGAGTGTCCTTTCTTTATGCCATAGCTTAGAGGCAGGAGGACACCACTCCGGGAAGAGGACCGCATGGAAGGTACTTCAGTGTGGCTTCTACTGGCCGACTCTGTTTCGCGATGCCACCGCCTTCGCGAAGTCGTGCCCAGTTTGCCAGAGAATGGGATGAACCGTTGGTTCCAAGGATGAGATGCCAATGCAACCGGTCATCATTTGCGATGTCTTTGACGCCTGGGGCATCGATTTCATGGGCCCGTTCCCTGTCAGCGATGGGTTCGAATATATCCTCCTTGCGGTAGATTATCTGTCCAGATGGGTGGAGGCTATCCCGACCCGAGCCGCAGACAACAGGACTGTCTGTAAATTCATCAGAGAAAACATAATCTCTAGGTTCGGGATCCCCAAGATGATGATATCAGATGGGGGTAGCCACTTTGTGAATCGGGAGGTGAAGAAACTCCTGAAGGACTACGGCATCGAACACCGTGTCACGAGTCCTTACCACCCATAAACCAATGGTATGGCTGAGGTGTCGAATAGGGAGGTGAAAACCATATTGCAAAAGCTTGTCCGCCCGGACAGGAAGGACTGGTCTCAGATCTTAGATCAAGTCCTCTGGGCGTATAGGACGGCTTACAAGACACCGTTAGGCACCTCCCCATTCCGAATGGTATTCGGAAAGCCTTGCCATTTGCCCGCAGAGTTAGTGCACAAATCAGAATGGGCAAAAAAGAAGGTCAACTGGAACACACACCTGGGTCAGAAATAAAGAGACATGGATCTGAATGAGCTTGTGGAAGTCAGAAACCGAGCATACGACAACAGTTTGGTGTACAAGGACAAGGTGAAGCGTTAGCATGATAGATATATCAGACGAAAGACCTTTGTTCCTGGACAGAAGGTATGGTTGTTCAATGCTAGGCTGAAGATTTTCCAAGGCAAGTTAAACTCTAAGTGGACGAGACCATTTGTTGTCCGTACGGTGCATGATAGTGGATGTGTCGAGATCTAGGATCTCGCAGATGACGCACCGACATTCCTAGTAAATGGGCAGCTGTTGAAGCACTTCGTTGACTCCAATGAACAGTTAGTCCATGTGGAGGAGATTGTATTCACGCGCGAGACAGATACAGCAGATACACCTCAAGCCGCGTATGAAACCTTGCAGCAATGAACTCCGGCCATCAGCAGCATCTTCGAAAGATTCAGACCGACTCATCTGTATATATCACTCTTCCTGTATATCCTGACCTTTATCCCCACGATTCTAGTAACCCATCCCATCCCCACTTCATCGAACCATTATCTTGGACTATACTTAGGATAACCAGATCCTAAGTATAGGGGGGAGGGGTCACCCGAGTCGATTCACTGTACATTCTCCAGATCACATTGGTCCTCATACTCATTTCCTACCGATACTTGGGCTGACCTGAGCCTAAGTATAGGGGGGACCGATGCCCGCATTGTATACTCATCCATTTCTCATCTTTCCCTCGTCCGCCCCATTTCTGATCTTCTTCTTAGGCTGCAGAGCCTAAGTATAGGGGGCGAGACGACTTCTATACTTTTTGTTCCTTTTGGCTCTCCTACGCTTAGCACGAGCTATGTCTTTTTCCCCGCTCTTCGTGCTCTGAGGACATAGCACACGCTAAGTATAGGGGGGCGTGTATATATTACATATATACTTTACCCATAGCTCGTACTTTCGCGTATTTTTGTATATATTTTACAATAATTACGGGTGGGTAAAAATTGAAAATAATAATAATAATAATAATAATAATAATAATAAAATGAATAAAGGCTTCTTATTTACTCTTGCATATCTCTGCATCTAAAAAAATAAAAAGAGTCTTGCATTTTCATAGCATCTCATCTCATCTGCATACTTTGCATATGCAAAGTGAAAAGCTAGTGGGTTCTGAACCAAGTTATGAGTAGATATTGAGGATGGACTTAATTTGACCTTAATCCACCTAATTTCAGAGGAACCTTATAGGAACTGGAGTTAAGATCTCTCAGGTCAAGTGACTTAATTCTTTGAGTCCGCATGTCTATGTTCACATGTCATCTTGATTAGTCTAAGTAGAATATCTCGTGCATACGCAGAATTCTTTTAGATAATGACCTAACTTGGACAAGCACTATGCACGTAGCTCTTCATTGATGAGGTGGTGAGGAGGTAGAATCCTTTAGCTTGGAGTAGCACACGGGTGGAAACATCCGTCCTCCTCTAGGGAGGGTAGTGCATCTCAACCTAGTCTGGTGGTGTTGACATCTAAGGACAGGATGCTGTGGGTTGCAATAATGCTTCAAAAGAGGGATAGTCTACTAACTCAAGAAGAAAAACTCCTGATGTACATGCTGCTTGTTGAAAAAAAATGCAAAAACTCCAAAAAAATCAGACAGGTTCAAGAAAAAAATAAAATACCTGTCGGAGTATGTATACTAGTAAAGAAATGCAGCTGGATGACTTGGCTACACTGGTCAGGCATCCCGGGATAGGTAGCTACACTGGCTACCATCCATTCTCTTCTCTACCCCCTCCTCTTGAGTTGGTCGCACTTGAACTTAGAAGGGAATACCCCGCTCCTCGAGGAAAGAGTTACTGGACCGGGTTATTGAGTTACCTTGTTAGAGGAGGCTGGTTCCGAGCCGTTTCTGATGTGGAGAGTTACAAATCACTTACACAGTACAAGTACGAATCATAGTCATCAGAAATTTACGTTGGAGGATTTGTTCTGACCTGACTATTGAGGCGTCTTGAATAGAAGACTTGTGGAACTTGAAGTCTGTTAGGTTTTAAGTGCAGGTCCAAATAAGGTTCCGCCACACAATTAATCCAAAGGTCGAGTCAGGCTCTATTTTTCAACTTTTGTTCATGACCTTGGTTTGGAACCCAAAATCATTTCACTCTTGCATTTCATTTAGTTGCTCGGGGACGAGCAAGGTTTAAGTATAGGGGGTTGATGAATATGTGATTCATCACTTCAAAAGTCAAAAATAGAGCCTTGTTCCCGAGAAAATAGAGGCATATTTCCCTTTTTATTGCGTAAATAGCATTCATGCATATATTCCTAACTCATACATTTTAGTAGCTCATTTGCATTTAAATAAGAAGCCAAAAATCCCCTGTAAAACACCCATGCACTAAAATAACCTCTTCTCTATAATATGTACTCCTTAGTTAATAATATAGGAAAAAAAGGCCAAAAATCCCCTTTGTAAAATAGCCAATAAAGCCTGAGAACCCCTGTACATTAGAATGCAAATAAAGCCCTCATGCAAACTCCGAATTAGGTATACTCACTCTTAGAATACTACACATTAAAAGACCTTTAAAATGAGACTAATTTCATTGAATTTGGAGCTTGTATGAGAAAGATGGGTTTTTGGGCCACTTTGTATACTATCTATGTATATCTATGTATCCTTGTATTTATGTATCATATTTGACCTCATCTCCGTCTTTGGTCAACATGAAACTTGTAGATCTCATCGAGATCTACAACTTTCATGTTTTGAGTTTTTCCAAATTCGGTCCCCTCTTCTCTCTACACATGCATCTTATTCCAGCCACTCACAGCAGGCCACGTGGCGCCCTCTGGATGCGCCACGCGGCCCGCTTCCCCTCGCCTCATCCGCCTGCGTCCTCAGCCGTTGGATCTCGCTTCAGATCCAATGACCCAGCCTTTTCCACGCACGCCCCTTCCTGGACCATCCGATCATCTCCTGCCTTGATCTACGCCGCACGTTCGCGCCTTCACCAGAGCCCTCCACGTGGCAGCATATACGCCGCTTGATCAGACCCTTGATCTCTCAATCGCAGCCGCCCTTCTTCCAGCGAATCGCGACCCTCTGATCAACTCCATCTCCTCATCCAGGTCGTTCGCTCGCGCTTCGCTAGCAGCTCGCCACGTGGCGCCACCATAGCCCATCATCTCCGAGCCCCCGATCTCATCCTACCCGCCCACCACACCTTGATCTCCACCGTTGGATCACAAGATCCAACGGTGGAGACCTCGTCTTCTACCTCTGGGCGCCCCTCTCTCCCACGTCCCTTGCCTTGCGAGAGGGGCGCCCCCTTTCTATTTCCGGCTGCACGTCAGCCACCCTCTCCCACCGATGACACCCCCACGACGTCACCCACTCATCCCTCTCCCTCGCCAGCTCCCTCACACTCCACCACCTCCATCATAGAAGCTCCACGTCGCCCTCGAAACTCGCCTCGTCGCCAACACCGCCACCAACTTCACCTTATAAATACGCCACTACCGGCAACGTTCACCCCCATCCGCCACTCCAGAGAGCTTCCTTGAGCTCCGACCTACTAATTGGTGACAGTGATTAGTTGAATCGTTGAGTGAATAAGGGGATTCGACTCCGGCGAGATCCACGGCCTTCACCGCCGTGCTGCAGCCTCCATCCGCGAGCTGTGTGAGCTCAGGCCACCTACCGACCTTCGAGCGACGACCTGGAGCTCAAAACTGAGCTCCATTTCCCAGGTAGATCCCTCCATTTTCCTCCGATCTTCCTTTTATTTTTCCTTGATTTTCTCCGATTTTATTCGTCTCCACCGACCACCTTCTCGCCTCCAACCATCTCGACGAGCTTCGCGTCGAAGCTCTCATCCTCGCGACACCATTTACGACCTCCGACGACGCCTCTCGCAATATCCCGATCATCAGCTCCGCCATTTGGCCGGAGCTCCATCTCCAGATATCCTCCGTCACCCTTAGGCCTCGCCGACCACCTTCACCTCTTCACACAAGCACGCACGATGCTTCGGCTAGACTCTGACCCTTGCAGGTACTGCCTTCGCCACTGATCGGAGCTTCATCGGAGACGACTTCGAGCTTCGTCGACAGCAACTTCCGACGGCCCTCTCTCACTTCTGAGGCCACCGGAGCCTTCACCGACCATCCGCGAATCTTCCGCGATCCCTCCGACTCGCCATAAACCTCCACTGACGATGGGAGGGAGGGGCGGAACAGCAGCCCGATCTCCGGAGCCCCGCCTTCTCCTACGCAGGAGGCGGAGGGCCGTCGAGGAAGAAGAGCAGCTGCCGTTCGCTTCGATCGAACGACTCTCACATCGCCACGTCGCTCGCCACCGGACTCGCCTTCGACCGTAGGATCATCACTGATCCCACGCCTGGGAGATCGCCACGCGTCTTCACCGCCACCCTTTGGATCTATCTTGATCCAAAGGCCCGCAGCCCGCCACGTTGACGAAGACCGAGCCTCGGCCCCAAGCCTAGGCTCGGACGACCCGAGGCTACACCGAGCCTCGCTCCGGACCTCCAGAGCGCTCGAACCTCGCTCCGAGCCGCCGCATCCATCCGAACCTAGTCCGCCCACGTGAGGAGCACGTGGGCCTGGGTAAATTGCACCGAGGGCCCGGGAGCTTTCCAAAATTGCAAAGAGGTCCCTGTGAAGCAGACCCACGTGAGGAGCACGTGCCTAGTGGAGATTTTGCACAAGAGTCCCCCACATTATAGGTAATTGCATTTTAGTCCCTGTATGCATATTTGTTTATTGTAATTTTAATTTCCTGTATTGCATTTATACCCTGTGTTTGCACGCATCCCTAGATTGCATTTTACATCATTTTGAAATTCTAAAAATTGCATTTTGTTGGAAATTTTGTCCTCTGTCTATTGGTCCACGTGTCATATTTTTGTAAGTTCATTTGAATTATTAATGAATTAATTGGTGAATTGTTGACATATTTTGCCCAGTGACACCTTTTGATTTATAGTTAATTCTTTGTGCTTCCAAAATTCATCAAAAATTCACAGTAGCTTAAGGACATCATTTTTGACATACCATAAAAATTTCATAGCATTTGCACGCATATCGAGGCCTAAATAAATTGTTGAGTGATTTTCTTAGATTAATTTTAATTAATTCATTTCACAGTGAAATTAAGTTTTGTTAATTTTCCTATGTCCCTTATCATTAGAGCCACCTAGGATAATTTTAGTTCTTGAAAAAATTGTGGTTTGATATTTATTAAAAATTAAATATTGAAAGTCACCCTGTCTGTTTATTTAATTCACAGTAAATTTATTTAGTGTCGAAAAATTCCAAAAAAATTAGTGTAGGTCATTTTCATCATCATTAATCATCTGGTCAATTTTCATAATTTTTGGACTTCTTTTGATACCATAATTAAATTGAACATTAAATTGACCTGCATTGTCTGCACAAGTCTGCATATAAAAAAAAGACAAAAAAAATTACTTCCCAAAAATCACACACTTGGATAATTGCTTAAATTCACCTAAGGAGACAGATGCCTCCCTGAGATCGACCTTGGACTCCACCAAGAAAAAAAAATTGCCGCTAAAATTAACTTCACGTTAATCGATAAGTGGTTTTTGATTAACCCCTCGTATCCGACTACAACGAATTACTTTAATTAATTTGGACATTATTTGACCGAATTAACTAAGGGTGCGGGAGCGTTGTCACATTTGACCAACCGCAAAATCGGCCCTTTAAGAGTGCGTTTTTAGCACCTCAACATGTCGATGCAGTCGGGCCGATTTTGGTCGTCAAAAGATCAACTCATTTAAAGATATGCAATAATAAATCAAAATGAGATGATCGTAATTTATATTTTACTTGGCAAGAAACCAAGGTCGAACTCAGGGACACGAGCCTCTCTCGTATTAATCGGATTTAAGTCTATTTAATTAAGCGTAGAGTTAGAGGTATATAGGTCAAAAACATGCAGAGACAACACAAGACAATGCATTAAAAATAAACATGCATTTTTTTAATCAATTTTTATAATGCAAATAAATGCCATGTAATGCAATAAAAATATGCCCTAGTAAAAATAAGGAGCAAAATAAATAAGAGTTAATTTTGAGTTCAATTAAAAAGGCAGATGTGATGAACAATATTAAGAAGGGCATCATTTTGAGCTCAAATAGCACATCGCTATAAAATAATACATAAAAAAAATCATGTGTCCAAAATAGTAATTAAGCATGCCATTTGAAAGATCATCAAACCAGCTTTAAAACGAAACTGAAATCATCTCAATCGGATGTTCGTAGCTCAAGATATGCATAAAGGAACGCAAGGGCATAACTGAAAAGAAAACATGAAAATAAAATTGCATACAGGTCCCTGGGAGGGACTAAAAAGTAAATAAACAAAAGAGCGGGACCTTCCCTGTAATTTGCCCACACGCACAGGGGCCCTTTCTGCAAATCTTTAAAACCGCAAGGGCTTCAGTGTAAATTTTCCTTGCGCGCATGGTCAGCACGTGCGTCAGGACCTGGATGCAAAATGGAGAATATGGCAGGGCGTCTCTGCAAAAAAAAAATAAACCCAAGGA